>BROG01000018.1:2230000-2280000 GCA_030159075.1 Atrina japonica | reverse complement strand
TATATATATATATATATATATATATATATATATATATATATATATATATATATATATATATATATATATATATATATATATAAATATAGATATATGTATATATATAGATATATATCTATATATATATATATATATATATATATATATATATATATATATATATATATATATATATATATATATATATATATATATATATATATATATATATAATATATATGCGCTTATATTAGATACGTCAGACCCTCACTTAAGGGGATGAAGGGTACCCTTTGGTATAAAAACCTGATCATCAAATGTTTCCTAATTTTGCATACCTAATCATTATGAATGTATGAATTAATAGAATGAATAATCTAGCACATTTGTGGGTATATAATAGATCTTTTACATATGCAAGTGTAATGCCCCCTCCCTCAATTTTGATTTTTTTTCATCAAATTTCCTATTCAATTATTTTCAAAACTCTAGCTAACTTGGTAAAATGTGATCTACAATCATGATATATATGTGTTTTTCATGCTTAGATAAAAAAGACGAAAGATGGAAAGTTGTGACCCCCAAAATACCAAATTTTTATCACAATTAAAACTTCAATTCGGTCAATGAAAATGTTAATGATCAATTCAGAATGGTTAACAATTACTTAGATTCAATAAAACTAGTTGTGGGTATATAGTAAAGAAATAACACCCTGATGTATGCCGATTTGAGTACTTTTTCACAAAAAAATCCTTTTAGGGAAGTTACATTTTGACATAAATTGTCCCAACTTTCTTTTTGTATACGATACTTGTGTGAAACTTACAGCGAAGGTTTATTTTGGAGAAATGTATCGACCTTGAGTGTGACCTCGACTATGACCTTGACCTTTACTGGTCGATGCATCTCTTAAACATAAACATTTCCTACAAGTATTGTATACAATAAGAAAGTTATGACAATTTATGTTAAAATGTGACTGCACCCAAAGAAATAGACAGGGGACAAAATATGCCAGACAATTTGAACCTGTGCTACACAGATGACACAAAAGCATGACTGTAAAATTATTCTAACACTCACTGGATGTGTACATAATGCTTTTTTCCAGAATATAATGATATAAAATAGCATTGAAATAGATATAGAAATATAAATTTAAAAAACGCCCTTTTGTACAAAAAGTCTTTTTTTAATTTCATATTACATGCACCAAAGATGACTTTTTGAAAAACAAACTCACACAATGATACATGACATCCTGATTTCTAAAATAAAATATACATGTATATATTGTATTCGGGATTATTACTATTTCCCGTAGTTTTATGAAACAAACTGTTAAGGCTATTCTAAATATAATGTGCTAAATATCATTTTATTTAGGTAAACATTACATTGAAATATTACAGTCATCCCGAAAAAATGAAATGATAAAGTATCGATATACGCATTCTCTGAAATCCCAAGGACTATTATTAGTCATGAAATTAGTAGGTGTAATATATTCTATTTGACTCATCAAATAACGCGTTAAGTATAAGCAAACACATATTAACTTTTTTTTTAACAGAACGAAGAACTTCAAAAACTACAGATGAATAAAACATTAACTCTTACGCCATTCTTTCGGAACAAAAGAAACAGAAAGTTTGGGATTCTTGGGCGAAAAACGAAATGAACGATTCAACAGTTAAATTTCGAAGATTTTAATGAAGGGAAATTTAATTCATATCAATATTAGGGATTAAGTTTTTTCCTGTTAATTTATTCATCTTTCATTTTTAATGATATGATATAATGACCGTATTACACAAATTATATGTTTGTATTAACCTCAAACAAACACTGCTGGTACCTAAAGTACTTCATTTGTGTACTTCTATAGCTATTACTTCTTTTACTACTAAATACAAATTACAACAACGACAACACCAACAACTACTTCTACTACTTACTGCTGCTGCTGCTGCTGCAACTACGACTACTGTTACTGATGTTGCTACTACTACTACTACTACTACTACTACTACTACTACTACTACTACTACTGATGATGTTGCTACTACTACTACTACTACTACTACTACTTATTCCATTTCAATAAGTGATAACCAATGTTCCACACCATATAACTATAGTCTTAGAATGTTGTCATTGTCAGCTTATCCTAAAATGTGGTCTGCTGAGCAAACTGAGTTGAGAATATCTCCACAGTTAAGGAATTGCTGATGTTCAGGTTTTTGGCCATGTATATCGGTACAATGTGTCATTTGTAAATATGATACCTTCTTTATCATATAATGCATCTAACGTTTTTAAAAGGAACAAAAATAAAAACTGTCTTTAGAATGTCGTTTTATTGATATAATTCCCATCATCATCATCATCATCATTATCATCATCATTGTTATTATTATTATCATTATCATCATCATCACTATTATTATTATTATTATTATTATTATTATTATTGTCTCTGCTGCTTTCGTTGTCGTCGTTCTTCTTAATGTTGATGTAATCGTTCTTTTCTGACGAAACAATATTAAAAAAATCACGGGATACTGACGACGGTAATAGAAAGATAATCACATTAGCATGACAATCTTCACATAAGATAAAGTACGTTGATTAAAAACCGTGTATCTCCCACTTTTATACTTCTTATCCTTCTTCCATAGTATTATACATATGAGCGTTAAAATGTTTGCGGACATATATGTTTTTTGCAATAAATGCTTTCCTAATCAAATGAGCTTATGTTTTCAGAAAATAATGTTTACTCAAGCGTTCCCTCATGGCCCCATACTTAACACAGTTAGAACGTTGTTGCTATAGAACACGACTTGTATGATTGATTTACCGAGCTGTTCAAATTAGTCGCAGTTCTATAGTCATCCTGTTTGTTGTATATATGATATGATTACATCTAATGGAACATCAACTACGTTACAATTAGCCACTCATTAACGAGCAGTTTACGCTAAATTTACCACTTTATACATTAATCCATTGAAAATTAAACCTCTAATATACCTTGTTGTAATTTCCGGATGGTTCTTCTATTTCAATATAAAATCTTGATCACCGGTAAATGTGTATTGTTCAGCGGTACCAGAATTTTCACGCTAAGTTTCTTGTCAGACTACTAAATGGAGAGATATAAAATCAATCTCATCTCACGATTTTAATGACACGTTAATTGAATTTGGAATGAAAGAAAAAGTAGGAATTACTGAATTATGGAAAGATCACGTGTCACATAACATCTTGTTCTTTGTATTACTTCTGATCCTCGACATATGAAACATGAAATAGAACCGTGCGCATATTCTTTTAACTAATTAAATTACCATTATTTGTGTCTTACTGACGCGGAATGAACGATACTTGAAGAAAAGATTAGCTTTAAGATTTGTTTAAGTTATAAACATTTGGTGTTACAATAACCAATATATACATTAAAATCTTCATTCCAGTTTTATTTTCACCGTTTTCATCACAAGATAGGAGGGCAAATTCAAAATGAAATTGAAATGTTTAAGCTAAATAAGTAAAGGACGGTTATGAAGGGCGAATTTGAAACGGTTTGTTGTCTGACAAAAAAGAGCAAAACAAAATGACCAGGATAGACAACTTCAAGATATACAGTTTCTTCCATTGTTTACTCTTTTTTTTACAGATTTTTACTTCTTTTTAACGGGGAATTATTTCCCTTCAACCCCTAGGGTATTGACAAGCTACACGCGCTATGACGTAACAATACAATTTCAATGATGCATGGTGTCTGTGGCGGCTAGAATGTAATGTATAATGTCAGATCTGATTTGCGTAGATGAACATATAGGGGCCTACATGTATATAAAATATGGGAGAAAAATAATCAAACCCAATCTTGAGGGTATGACAAATGAATTTCAATCTTCGGGATAAAATTCTTGAAAAATAACCCACGGCAAGCCTGGGGTTTGTCATTCAAGAATCTAGCCTGGGATCCTGACTTACTGAAGCTAACGCTGTCAGTATAGCTAGGTGGAATACAATCACTTCGATAGATTACTTTTTCCGCCGCACTGAATTGTCGGATAGCATCAAATCATAACAAACATGGTGCCCCCATACTCAATCGATGTGATACGAGAATTTACAGCGTATTATACGCTTGATGTATGCACTATTTGCACTCAATCGTTGTAGAAATACACAATAAAAATCCCATAGACACAAGCAAGTAGATTGTTTACTACATTTGAAAAAATCTGACGTGATTGCCTGTTTCAATACCGAGAATGGATACCGCCATTTTCTCTGTTTACTTATATGGGCATGCACATTTCTATATCCAGTATTTTCGTCACGTGATTATTTTTCAGTCCTGTTTTGTGCTGATAACTTGGTCACGTGGATTGCATTACGCCTGGCCCTATCGATGAAGTAAGATTGGGCCAGGAACCTAAGCTATCAAGAATCCTACCCTCGGATTGAGATTCCTTTGTTATACATTCAAGGTAGAGGTAGTTTCTATTAATCTCCCTCGATTGACATGTTTCAGCCTTGAGTTTTCTAAAAAATGGTTACCACTTGATAAGTGATACCTTTATTTACTTAGTACTCTGTTGTGGTATGATGTACGGCTTCGATTCCTAGGTTTGGCCTCTTTTGTAAAACTATATAACGTATGTGTTTTTAATAATGTTTATTACCATTGGGTCGTTGACACAGTTGGATGGCCGCTTAAGTCCCCAATGTTATACATAAACACAGTCCCTGGTATTTCGCTACCAGCCGACCATTTTATGCTATCGGTAATGTAATATTTCGCTTGGATTGCACCATTTCAATTCTAAACTTTTAAAAGCTACGATAGACATAAGTCATCTTTTTCCACTGTAAACTCTTAAACTAACATGGCAATACATTTCAATTTATCATTTTACCTTGTATGATAGCACTTTTTCTTTTGGAAATAAACATTTATATTAAATTCGAGCTCACCTGATGAAGTGTTATTGACGGAAACGATCGTCTTGAGCATTTGTAATATTTCGCTTGGACTGCAACATTTAAATTCTAAACTTCTCAAAAGCTCAGATAGTCATCCTTTTACAGTGGGTACACTTAGACGGATTTAACAAATTGAATACATTTCTAGCTCAATCGAAGACTTGTTGACAGAAACGATCGTCTTAAACATTTGTTTGTACTTTTATTGTAAAACTATAACTCTGGTAATATTAAAGATATTTCACCATGAAAAGTATACGAAATTAAGAATCACCTAATACAAAAGTAAATTAATCTTGATCATAGATTCGAAATTGATTTCGACAGTGTAATCGTAACACACACACACACACACACACACACACACACACACACACACACACACACTATATATATATATATATATATATATATATATATATATATATATATATATATATATATATATATATATATATATATATATTTATATATATATATTCAAGTAAAGTGAGTTTCAAAGTATTAAACCGTATATTACGTCATTGTTTACGTTGTTATGTACACGCATTACGATATGATTTGAAATGTTAGTCGACGTGAATAAATCATGTTTAAATGTAAACAAACGTAATACAAATCACACAATACTTGATTTACAAATATTCTTTTATTTTTTTAATACACCATTTTACACCGATTGACATTAATCAGTCCGATAAGTATGTAGTAAGTGTGGTATAGATCAGCTGAGTTTTGTTGCTTGATTGGTTGTATTGTAGTCCAACTTCCTACTCAAGAAACTTTCACTCATATGGAGACGTCATCAATGCCGGTGAAGGGCTTCAAAGTTTGGCCTATGTTCGGCACTTTTGGGCATTGAGCAATAAGGGTTTTTTAACCTGCCGAGACCTATGTCATGTTGTTAGTTTTGAATTAACAACATGACACCTACTGTGAAACGGAACCTCGGTTTTTACTGTCTCATCCGAAGCGTAGGAGTCCGACCTGCTGCCGGCTGGACTCGAACTCACGACCTCACGATCAAGAACCGAGCGCTCTACCGACTGAGCCAGGCCGGCTCCAGCAGAGTTATGTAAACAATACAATATAAATATAGCCAACTACTATGAACAGTTACATTGTATAGTTATACCAAGGTAAATTGACACATGTTTACAAACACAATGAGTCTAAATCAAACCATAACGGGGATGGCAATCTACTAGTCGTCACAAATGTATTAGAGATTCAGTAATATATGGAGTCCGATCAAGGCAATATGTTATACCTATACAACCTATTTTGGAAAGTAGACCGTACTGTTTTGGATTTTGACTCAACCCGCATGAGCTACTTTACCTTGGTAGACCTATACATCTAATTATTTTTTTAGAAATGGATATGAGAGATAAATAAGAGCATCCAAACCCTTAACTATATTGTAAACGTAACAATGAAAGGGTATATAGAATGTGTTTATATACGATATGTCTGTAAATTTCCGCAATTTTCGCCCTGGGATAAGACGGTGAATTTACCACGAAAACTGAAATATTCTAAATAATTGAAGCACAAATATACATGATATATTTATAATACTACGGTGATTAAGGTAAAATTTAAGACAGTATGAATTTGTTTTTGGCGAAAATAACCAAGGGTGAAAATTTCCAGTCATACAGTCGTCAGCTGTGTGTATACACTGACTTGTACACTTATACTAGTACACGCACCTAAATAGTAGAAACTTTTAGTTGTTGTTCTTTAGAATGTTGTTGGTCGCATGTCAATCTTGATTGTAAACAGGGAAATTACTACACAAACGGCACTTTGGGGAAGTGGGAAGTCACTTTAGCAGTCACTGAAGAAAAAATAGTAAACTATCCAAGTTTCTACTTTTTGCATGACCATCTGTTATACAATGTATTTGAAAATCTTTAAATATACATTGTATTAAACAGATTTGTCAACGCAAGGTATATTGCAAAGTTGAAGTCATTTTAACATTTGCTCAAAAGCGGATAAAAATCAATTAAAATATTAGAATAATCCATTTTAATGTTAAACTTCACTATCAGAAGATGTATTGAAATCGAGATCCTGTGTCGCGGAAGTCGTGACACGTAAAATAACTCTCACAGCATTGACGTCAGTCTATAGCACAAGCCAAAATTTATAGCACTTTATCTTAAGCTGGTGACATCTCCATATAAGTAAAACAATTATTAACGGGATGTAAAATGACAATGAAACAAACAAAACACTATCAATAGAAAACGTGTAGCAAATTTTATATCATCTTTACATGTGTCATTTGCTAACTTTAAAATAGGAAATTTAACCCGCCTGTCTGTGACGTCACACGAGTACAATTTCCCACAAGAATTGAATGGATAGCGGTGATGTAATGATACAGACACCTGTCGGCATATTTAATCTATCTCAACATGGCGAGATGTGAAAACTACTGAAGCGTTAAGACTTGAGTTGCCTTATCGATAACTTACCTAACCGTTGTAGTGAATATTTAGAAGGAAAGGAAAGTTTTAATTAATTAGGAAAATAGTTAGTTGTTTATTTGATTGTTTTAGAACTACATATAAATACCCGTAACACTACATATAAATACCCGTAGCAGTACATATAAATATCCACAACACTACATATAAATACTCGTAACACTACATTTAACTACCCGTAACACTACATATAAATACCCGTAACACTACATATAAATACCCGTAACAGTACATGTAAATACCCGTAACACTACATATAAATACCCGTAACACTACATATAATTACCCGTAACAGTACATGTAAATACCCGTAGCAGTACATATAAATATCCACAACACTACATATAGATACCCGTAACACTACATTTAAATACCCGTAACACTACATATAAATACCCGTAACACTACATATATATACCCGTAATACAACATATAAATACCCGTAACACTACATATAAATATCCGTACCGCTACATATAAATACCCGTAACGCTACATATAAATACCCGTAACACTACAAATAAATACCCGTAACACTACATATAAATACCCGTTTTACTACATATAAATACCCGCAACACTGACTATGTATAGATTTACAAGTGATCACATCTGGCTTATAGCGATAAATTAAAAAAACAAATTGGAGTAACCGACTTTTTATACATGTATTTGTACTCTATTATTGATTATTTTTGTTTTGTGGATAGATGCAATGTGAAGTTGTTGACATCGAATAATCAAAGTCCTAAATAAATACTTAAAAAGATGTTAATATAATAATTACAACTCGAGAATATGAAATTATAAAACTAATAAATTCTGAAGACAAAACTTAATTTTCTCTATTAGAAAAAAGATACACAAAACCTAGTAATTTCTTGCGCAAATTTACATATAACCTTTATTTCCAAATAAACATTGGTAACTGTTACGGTATAGATAATCACTATCAAAGTTTTGGAAAACTTACCTTTTGACCATTTCACCTATTAAAAATAGGGAACAAATTCCACTTTGACTTGCAAACCATTGGGAAATTTGATGCCTATTTTTTCAATACATGTACATTGTATTGCAAAAATATTTTAATATCAACAAATTGAATGTTTAATTTATAAAACAGTTTTTGATAAACGTATTAGAAAATAACCTTTTAATATGAGAAGATTGATTGAATTTTCCAATATTATTCAGATTTTTTTCTAACTTTACATTTTTTTATATAAGAAGTAGAATATTTTTTGATATTAGGAAATCGACAAATTGTCATGTTTTTTATATTTGAAAATATGTTTTTTTAATTCCAGATTTTTTTAATATTAAAAATATTTTTGATATAAGAAAGAAATTAGTTTTAAGATTTGTTATGTTACAAAATGAATTTTAAAGTTAAAATGCTCATATATATATATATATTATATATATTGAACATAATACCAAAGTTATAATGCTCAAGACGATATCGTTTCTGTCAATTAGACTTCATCAGTTGAGCTCCAATTTGAAAAGTATGTGTATTTACTAAAGAGAAAGTGGTGTCATACAAGGCCAAATAATATCTCTAAAAGTATAGCCGAAATCCGTCTAAGAGTAACCACTGTAATAAAAAATTACTATCCTAGCTTTAGAAAATTTTCGAATGTAAATGGTGTTATCAGTGCCAAATATTACTTTATTATAAGATGAACAGCTGGTACCGAAATACCAGGTACTAGGTTTATGTATACCCACGTGGACTCAAACGGTCCACCAGCAGTATACTGTAAACAATGTATTGTTTATTGTGGTAGTTTGTTTTCTCTCTCACAATGATCACTTCCCATTGTATAAATACTAAGTACTAAAGTGACCGTTTACGTACCCAAGCTTTATGTCACTACTGTACTTGTTTTTACAAGTGACCGCTTACGTGTGACTCCATACAATGCTTGAAATGTAACTCTTCCCCAGTATCGTCTAGACGAAGAATGTAGAATTATATGCTTCTAGTTATTTTTAAATTGATTTAAGTCGATATTATATAAAGCCTAACATAAATCGGTAATATAATTAATGGTCGAATCATCAAGAAATAACAATATAATAAGAATAAATAGATAATAAAATACAAACTTCCAAAATAATTTTTAACAAGCAATATTATACATAGAAAAAACCTTTGAAAGGCCACCTTTAACACGGATAATTCACTTACTATTTTTTCACTGTAAACTACATTTATACATTTTTGTTGTATATTTTGATGATTTCTAAAAATCACAAATCATGAAAAAGTGAGCCATCAAAGATAAATTGTAAAATTAAATCTATGTCGGGTTGGTAAACTCATAATACACATGTACATACCGCTATCATATAGTCAGTAACTGTGGTTTGAGCGTGCGAAATAGCGACTGGATTAATCGAAAATGTTCACGTGTGACGTCACATCAAGGTCATTAAGCGCGCAAGGGAGACGTCGATAAGTGAACTTTTATGGCAGAATAAACAGGTACCCTGTCATTTTTCACCTCAGATAATCAGATAATTTGTCTATATAACGTTTAAGTGGTTATCTTTGGGAAATTTAAATAAAAGACAAACTTAAAAATCGTTGCATTATAACCTTTAAGAAATCATAGGCAATTCTAAAAACATCCCAAATTCAAAATTGAAATATTCAAAAGACCATTTTATATGTATGTTTAACACCACTATACTCGGAAAACGTGTAGCTAATTTAAAATCACTTACCACTTGATTATTATTTCTGATTCTCAAATTACCCTCACATTTCAGACTGTTTACGACAAACTGACACAAATGATATCAATGCTTATTTGTAATACTAAACTAAGAAATAAAAATAAAAATTATACATTTCATGGTTTATCTATGTGCAAATTTTGGCTGATTTACTATATTACATTAAGAAGAAGAAACGGAACTAAACGCAAAATCTTATATAGTTAGATTTTGAAAAAAATGTTGAAGCAGCCATCAGAAAAGGGAGGTCTATATCTCGCCTTTTTGCAACTCTGAGGCAGCCATCAGAAAAGTAAGAACTATTAACTCGTGCAACTCTGCTGCGGCGAGGCAAAATGATAAAGGCACCATGTACTGACATTGGTTTACTTATAACACCATTGGTGTATAGTTAACAAACCTTTATATCAATACAAAAGTAGCCTTTATAAATGTACGAATTGTCGGCAATAATCGTTGTGTGATATTACAAAAACTAGCGATCAATTACATGGAAACAATGCAAGTCAATTGCTAATCTTTACAAATAAATATTGGTTATAGAAAGCGATAACCGACAATTACAATATTTGTGATGAAATTGACTAATCTTCAAGCTCAGTTGTATGCGTTCGACTGAGGAAAATGAACAATGCTCTACTTAATTCTATCATTGTTGTGTTCTACAAACAATTAGCGAGAATTTAGCCTCATGACAAGTAAAATAATTGAAGGAATTATCACGAGGGTAGCACTCAATTAATGTGATAATTCGGCGTGGTAGAATAGAACTGTATCAAAGAGTCCCTACTGTGTTTATAATTGATTACATTATATTTCAAATTATCATTATTAAGGTCGGTCCTGTTCGCGACAGTTCTTGTCAAAAATTGAACATTCGCTTATTTATATTAATAAATAACAGTTAAGAAAGGTACAATGCATTTGACAGATGTTTGAAAAGCCATCATCTTGCCACAAATATACGCGATAACAGACGCTTATTGTCAAAACATTGTATATTCAAAGTATGCTGACGAATACGTGGTAACACATATCTGATATTTGCACGGATAAGTACTATTGACAAGATAACACTCAGTGCATCTTCATTTACAATTCTGAATTTTTATTTTACATCATAGTTTTTCCCACATGCAAGAAATCAAATCAAAATATCAAAATTGGTAGTTATATCTAATGATTTAAAACTCTTTCGCCTAATTTTATATTATACAATATAGTAAATATGATATTTGTGCTTTTTATTTGTTTTCATCCATAGATTACAACATTGTCGATTACCATTTGCGCAGACACATGATAATTTATAATTTAGAAGCTCATTAGAAAGAAAATTAATTGAACATTTATGATTATTTTAACCTAAAACCTAAAAGGTCATAACGTATTTTATGACGACATTGATGACATTATCATAGATTAGCATTAATTGGTTTTATTACCTATATATATATATATATATATATATATATATATATATATATATATATATATATATATATATATATATATATATATATATATATATATATATATATGTATATATGTATATATATGTATATATATATGTATATATGTATGTATGTATGTATGTATGTATGTATGGGTGTACATATTTATATCGATACTAGTTTTACATGATTTGAAACATATTTTTGATAGCCAAGAGTGAAATAAATGGTAAATAGAATATATTTATGTTTTTGTACTTAATACCAGTGTTTGAAATTATTGATTGTCCCACTCTCCTGATACACAAGTAATAACTATGAGCTTACAAAACTTGTTAAAATATCAAATCTCATTGAAATCTCGAATCACAAAAATCCGATTGAACTCTTGTCATAGCGCTAAATATATTTTAGTTATCACGTGGTAGCCAAGTTAAATCGACACGGATTTTAGATTTTTGATTAATGGTAATAATTTCGTTTCATGTATCTATAAGTGCCTATCTTTTTGATTGTTGATTATCTTTGAGAGTGACGTATCGGCTAAATCCGGAAACGAAAGTGGAAGTCCGATTCTCTTTTAAAACTTTTGTATTTTACTGTTTTACATAATTATACATGTATACATAAACTTAAGTGACAAACTTCAGCCATTTAAAGTTCGTTGGATACGAGTGACGGTGTATATACATGTATCTATTTTACTGAGTTGTTGGCACTTACAATCTTTTAAATTCTGTCAATGTCTCCATTTAACAAAAATCTTGTTTAAGCATTTTGCATATATCTTAAGTTTTGATATAAAATCTAACTACATTTTTGTGAAAAGTATTCATATTGTAATTCCGACAACTCTATGTAAGAGATTGGCATGTATACCTCTTAAAAATACAATATGATAGTTTCCATTATTTACCACTCATTTTAGTCATACAGTGAAAATAACTGCAGTATATCATAACGAAAGAGAAACATGTTACTGTCGTACAAACGGTGTCGTGTTGAAATTATTCTTCATAGAGACCCACTGGATTGACTCCTAAATATCAAAGCTTTCCCACCCCGGATATTATTTTACATGGGAAATCTTTCCCTCACAAAATACTATATACATGTATATAGAAAACATGTCGCCGTGGAAGTTTTTCTCTTTTTTTTTCTTCATTTTTTTCTCCCCTCCGTAATGTTATCTGTATAGAAAATATCCCTCCTTTATCCCGATAATATTTTCTGGAACTATATCTTTAGTACTATGTTTATAATATCTGAGTGCACAAACGCATAATTTACACATGTAATAAGCGCGAATTTTTAAAGTCAATCGTCAAACACGCTGATGTAAAATGACACACAGAAGATCCATTCCACTTTTTCATTGCAGTTCATATGTTGATGTATGCGGATAATAGTTACACAGTTGCAGTTAAAAATTCATGCATGCTTCACTTTGTAAATCTCATATATGACATGTAAGAAAAACAAAACATTACAAAATAATTGTGTAAAAGGCGTCAGGAAATGTAATGCTACTATAAAAGAGGGCCCGATAATTTACCTAAGTCTGAGAAAAGTCTCAATAGCCTGGTGATCCAATAAATAAACCACACCTTCCAATGTCCGATTTCAACGAAATAAGTCATTTTAATTGAAAACGAGTGACTGTGGAGCCACGGCGACATTAAATAGGGGATGCTTACTCCTCCGTGGCACTTGATCCAGACTCTGGATTTCCAGAGGTCTGTGATTATCCAATATTCACGCGATTTGTATATGTATCATGGTCATCATGAAGGTTTATACTTTTGTATATAAGATATACATATACTTATGTCATAAAACACACACACACACACACACACACGTATATATATATATATATATATATATATATATATATATATATATATATATATATATATATATATATATATATATAATGATCTTGTTTGTCAACACAATGTCTTACAAAGGCATTCGTGGGCGTTACCAGTGGTCTCTTCCTGGATACATTGTAATCGGGTTCTCTCCTCCACCACTAAAATCTGCCATCAAACATATAATTGAAAAAGTATTTGGTGTGGAGTAAAATGTTACATGTTACACGATCTGAAATTATAAGGTTCCTTATTGAGACAGGTGCCTGTCTTCATTTCTGGATTATCAAAATTTCCATGTTTGTCCAATATTTACTCTATTTTTTATGTTGTCTTGCGGACTTCCGTACTACAAAATTTGTTTTATATATTTCTAAGAATACTGTTTATCATATGTTACACTGCCACGGGCATCGTAAATCCATTCAATTATTGCAATGTCAGTATCAGTATATATGATATGTATTGCATTGCAAAATTAATCCATGGGCTGCTTAAATCTAGCACGGACCGGAAACTCGAAGAATTCATGATATACTTTATTATATATCTAAAAACTTGCAATGGGATGAAATTCCATGCATTACAGTAAAGCGGAATCTTTGTTATTTTATAAGTAATTCAAACTTGACATTGGCGTCTTGGCAGGTGTGCCCGGTCGACTGAGGATGCTCACTCCTCCTTGACACCTGATCCCATCTCTGTTTCCTCTGGGGCTACGTGTTTAATGTTTACAAGATGTATATACCTCTTTTGAACCACCTAGCAGATATGTTATTACCCAACCAGAATACAACAGCAATAATGTATACATCGCAACTGCTTCAAAAGCTAGGACTTTTCTTCAGTTTAGCTAACATGCTGATAGACTTGATATGGAAATTGCAAGTTCGACAAGATGTGAAAATAATTGAAATTTAGATTTAGACATTGTCTAATAGCTTTATTACACACACACACACACACACACACACACACACACACACACACACACACACACACACACACGCCATACACACACACACCCACACCCCCCACACGTCGTAATTTTATTTCGATAAAAGGTCAACGGTCACATAGCCATCCTAATATGGAAGAACACCGGTCGGTCAAAAATTATATGGAAGACTTAAGCTGCAATAACGTGTTTTCACGTTATGCATATTGAGTACCCCTATTGTAAAGATCACAACACAAAATTTGCAACATACATATAAAATCAAATTCTGTTAATGTGTTGTTAATGTTTCATCGTTTGATACAGTACACTGCCACAAGTTTATGAACAAATATAGGTTTCCCATTAGATCTAGTGGTTACTTTCTTTGTAAAATTATACTTTTTGGAATTGTAATCCTGTGTTTGTGTTTTGTGTTTTGTTTTTTGTACGTTTGTTTTTGTTTTTGTTTTGTTTGTTTTTTGTTTTTTTGTTTTGTTTTGTTTTGTTTTTTTGCCATTTTTAAAATGTCATTCCCTTTGAATTTAATTCATACATTCAATTATACAGATATGACTTACTTCTGGTCCTTCGTAGGAGAAAATATAACGAAAGAGTGATTGATATTTTGTAACAATCAAAATTATGGAACAATAGTCCTTTCCCTGTACTATAATGAAACAGGAGGCAACTTTTCAAGTAAATTTTATTTTATCTGTAATTTCAGAAAATATAATATGTACAGCGATATCATAGAACACCATTCTATAATAACAGAAAATAATTTTTGCTACATGATGAATTAAAACAACATAAAATTACCAGCTTACTTACAGAGTTCGTTGTGTTAAAACATTTATCGACAAGCTATGGGAAGTGACAATTATGTCCTACCGATTTTATGTTATCGACTACGACATTTGGTTACAATCGGCACAGTACAAAGATAAATAAACATTACATATAAAATCGGAACTAACCGGACTTATCGAAGTACAGTCAACTTTCAATAACCGAACCTTCCGAAAACCGGCCAGAATTAACGGTCCGAACGATGATCATTATTATGAAGTTGCACCTTTATATATATATATAAATATAAATAAAATAAAAATATAAATAATATAATCTATATAAAATATAAATTTATATTGCTAAAAATATATTTTATAAATTTATTATATAAAAAATAATTATAAATATTATATTATTAAATATTAAATAATTTTATAAATATTAATTATTTAAATAAAAATAAAAAAATATATAAAAAATTTATAACTAATATATTCATAAATAATATATTAAAAAATATATAATTATATCATATTTATATTAATTATAAAATATTATAAATAAATAGATATATACATACAGATAGATATATAGAGAGAGAGAGAGAGAGAGAGAGAGAGAGAGAGAGAGAGAGAGAGAGAGAGAGAGAGAGAGAGAGAGAGAGAGAGAGAGAGAGTAAACATTGTCAGGTGATATTGCATTACTTGATTTCTCAACGATTTTTCAGTGATATGGTGGTAGCCAATTTTTAAAGGTGGAGGAGAGAACCCGGTTACAATGTATCTGGGAAGAGATCATTGACCTTCCACAAAACTTGAAATGGACAACACAAACTTACTTGTTCAACACATCTTTCGGATTCGATCTTCTTTTTAAAACCAGATAAATAAATCTTTTCTGAGTCATCCAGAATTGTCATTGTGCAATATAACCAATTAAATGAAATATGTTTTCATATCAGCTTAGAATGTTCGTTTTCACAAAATCAAATACTGGCACACAGAAGAAACACAGAAGTATATCAGTTCTTTGTATTTGTTTGTTTGTAAACCACTCTGAGTATGTCTGACATCTAAACATCGCCTTTTAAACAAATTTTGTTCTGGATTCTTGCCCATGCTAAGTAACGTCCAAATATTATACTATAGGATTCAAGAGACTTTCGATAATAAGATTTCAATTACTAGAACTATCAATCAACATCAACTATTCGACATTCTGAAAATTAACTTAATCGCCTGATTGAGACCTGTTGAAGTCAAGTTTTACGCTGCCCCTCTTAAACAGCTTATGTTTTGTGTTACGTGTTGACTTTTTGTTTAGTAGTATATTTATGTTAAGTCGAATCAGTGTTGTTCACAAGTGTTAAGTACATTAAATCCAATCTTACCGTTATATCATCATCCATACACTCTTGATATCATTTTATGTGATAGGAATTATCAATTACAACATATAAACGAGCTTGTGTGTAACCCATATTGTCTGAAATTAGTTAGCCACCATGTTATTAAACAAAATCTTTAATCTTTCTAGCATTATATATATATATATTTATATATATATATATATATATATATATATATATATATATATATATATATATATATATATGAATCTCGCCTAAAAACCACCTCGCTTAGGAGACCACCTGACACTTCAAACCACAATTTTTAGTCTCTTGATAAATATTTAGTTAATAAAAAACCTCACTTAAGAGACCACCTCTCTAAACAGACCACTTTCAGTCATATACATGTATCCTACCATGTTTTTGTCACTATTTTTATGACATAATACGACTTTAAATGTCATATTCTGTGATTTAATGCTTTTCTAATAATTGCCTGGAAGTATAATTGTGTGATATATTACTGTACACCTGCAAAATTTTCGCTCCAGTTTAATTTTCATTATTTTCGTCCTTAAATAAGATTGCATATTTAAAATGAAAGCGAAATTTCCCAGCTTAATAACTGAAACATGGATTTTTATACTACCCATGATACTATGGTGACTTTCGGTTATGTCTAAAATAGGGCGAAAATAACCAGGAACACAGTAATAAGCGAGTTGAACATAACTACATCGACTTAAATTAATATAATTAATATTCAAAGTGTATAATTTTCCGTTTATTTGTAATGTTTTTTAAAGTTTGAATAAAGAGCTCACAAACATCGGAGACGCTATAGTTTGGTTTTTACTTCAGTTACTCTATGTGTAATAATTACCCATAAATAAATCGATATAAACTAAGTTTCTGATAAATTAATGTGTTATTTACAGTTAATTATATGTACATTTTAATTTTCAAAAGCTTTTCTTTCTTTTCTTACTACAATATACTTAGATTGATGTACAATAACAATAAAGATATATACACAGGCAATTCTTAAATTGCATAATATATTTTTTGAAAATTGCTTGAGAAACCAGTTTGGAGCCATATGTTTACCGTGGTTACTCTTAGACGGATTTTGAATATACGTTTAGATTTATTATTTGGCCTTGTCTGATACCACTTTGACTTTAGAAAATCTGTTTATATTGGAGCTCAACTGATGAAGTGTAACAGACAGAAACGATCGTCTTGAGCATTTTAACTTTGATATTAATATGTTTATAATATTTATATATTTCTGCCATGGTTCCTTCGACATTCAGTAGCATAAAATAGAAGACAATGACGAATGATCCGATTCACAATTCCGTGTACAGTGGCAATTGAAGACATTTCCTAAATGGCACTATGGTCCTATACAAAATAAAACAATTATTAGTGTTATTACTGACCGTCTATGGGAATATGATTCGTTTCGCCTTCCTTGGACTCAATCAAGCCGACATACATGTATTCACTGGATGGTCAACAACAAACCTTGTACCTAATAATATGCCGATACAACACATATTGTCGAATAATTGATTACTCGAATGGGGATTTTATATTCCAATATTCGCCAATTCTGTTTGTGTTGTTCATTTCGAGTATTCTTTTCATTCTCAAATATTGAAATATTTGTCTCGGCTCTAATCTCTGTTTTTCTTTATTCGTCCGTATTTCCAATGGCTATTAAAGTAGCGCAACACTACGTAGCAAAGTAATTGTACCAACTTTTCCACCCCCCATCTTTGCCTAGAGCCGAAGGGATGTAAAATTACTTATGGAAATCTGGCTTTTCCGAAGCTCGAAACAGGGGTTATCGTGTTGCAGATTTAACGCCAACTGAGCTCCACTGATCGTTCTTCGTCTAAATGTGTAGCATAGGTACTAAAGAACCTATCCGAAATATGGTTGCTAATGGCTTAAAATTCAAAACAGTAAAGAAGAAATAAAAAAACACAGATATCTATGTATAAATCTTTAAAAGCAAGTATACAGTTAAGAAATCTGATAAACACCGGACAAATATTGACATCTGGATATCCAGATGTGGCATCAGGTGCCAAGGAGAAGTAAACATCACCTGTTCACCGGACACAGTTAAATCCACACTCAGATTCAAGTGGATTAAATGAAAAATATATTTTTGTCAAATTTGGTACAGCCGAGTCAAGAGCCGCTATCGATCAGGTAACACAAAATTTAATTTAGTGAAAAATGGTAATTGCTATAAAGACCATTATAACACCTATAAAATATGCGTAACGTTGACATCAAACGTGATTCTTGATTACCCCTGTGACAAAAATTATCACTAAGTTGGTAACCTCTGTATATAAAATGTTTATATTGCTATATATGTTTGTGGTATAGCGTGGTTGTTAATTTCCGTCTGTATCTATAGTAACTAAAATGTGTGTGGTTGATTATTTTGTGTCTTTATTTTATATTTTTTGGAATACATGTATACTGATTTGGCATTTGTATTTATTAATTGACAAAGCGTCTTCTTCATCTAAATGTCAAATTAAAAGCCTCCCCTTTTTTCATTTAGAAGCTTCTGAACGAAGTATGCTTCGTATGAGTAAAGGAACAAGTCAGCCAATAAAGGGGCACGATTGGTTCCCATGGGAATGTCGACATGTTGAAAGACCTGGTCTCCAAACATTAGAAATATATTGTCTTTTAGAAATTCCAGCATCATTTTTATATCAATTTCAGTGTAACAATTATTATTTCAATTTAATCTATTTTTTAGTCATTCTCACAATTAAAGTGGTAATATCAACGTTACAGTTTTGAATACTACGGCCAAACCAAAGCCTAAGACGATCGTTTCCATCAGGCCAAACCAAAGCTTAAGACGATCGTTTCCATCAGGCCAAATCAAAGCTTAAGACGATCGTTTCCATCAGGCCAAACCAAAGCTTAAGACAATCGTTTCTATCAGGCCAAACCAAAGCTTAAGACAATCGTTTCCATCAGGCCAAACCAAAGCGTAAGACGATCGTTTCCATACATAAGACATCATCAGCTGAGCTCCAGTTTTAAATTGATGTATATTTTCTAAAGAGAAACTGGTATCGTATAATGCCAAATGATAAATAATAATAAATGTACCGCCAAATCTGCCTGAGAATGACCACTGTTAGAAGATGAATATTTTAGCTTTTGAAGAATTCATAATTTGATTGGTGCTATCAGTGCCAAATATAACTTAAGTATAAGATTATCAATTGGTACCAGGTACTGGGTTTATGTTTACCCTCGTGCCACATGTAGTGCTCATGTTCATGATAATAGTAATGATACACGAATATAAAATATAAATGAATGCAAATACCGTGTCATATATAAATGTTTCACACTAAAAGTTAATGAAATATTCCTTAAACACGTGCAAGTAAAATTATTTTTTTAAATTTCTCAGTGATATCTATAATAACCACAGCAGTTTCTGATTGAAATTTTATCAAATTTTCTCAAACAAGAGCAGTGACATACTTCCGTTATTACCATATTTCATAACACTAAAATCACTAATAAGTGTATATTAATATATTGTTAGGACAAGTGTTAATGACTTGGGATTGGTGATACAATTCATCAGTTGATTGAAAATATAATTATCATGTAGATTATCACCAAATGTTTTATTACTATTTTATTGGATTTTATTTCAGGTACTGTTAATGACTCTTGTCATCCCACCCTATAAAAACTAAAAACTGTTATAGCATGGTCTCTTGACCGGTTAGTGAACCCCCTACTGCTGACAAAGACGTAACATATACCATGGTGAGAAACAAGCATGTTAGTGACCAAGATCGTTTACTGAAGTTAGAATTATACTGAAAAAATACAAATCAATATTCGGAACTGTAAGTCCATTAGAATATACGACCAATTAGGTATAAGAACCGTCTCAATACGAACAAGTCCATGGACTTGATCAACCCCATATTCCCATGGATGGTCAGTAACTAACCTAATAACTGTTATATTTTATCAAGGACCGTATTCTTATTTAGTGAATGTCCTCAATTGCCACAATATTTACAGAATTCGGAATCAGATTATCAGTCATTGCTGTCTATTTTTTTTACTGACCGTCCATAGAATTATGGAAGGCAGTCACGTGATCCCTTACATCAAATGACGACATTCAGTTCGAGACAAAATAATAACACCTGAATGCATACACAATCAGAATATTTCGACCGGAAGATATATTTACTTAGCCAGACTGTGACGTCTAATTGGGAATTTTTGACCAAAAAATGCGAAAAAAGATATGTTTTGCGATTGGGAATATAACCAAATATCGGCTATAGATTTGGAGGAAAAAAAACCTGCTCTTATATATATTGTATTTGCTTTGAGAGGGATAACTAATTTATCTTCGTAGGATTTGACAGCTAGGTCGTGGTATTGTGACAGGAAATCAAATTTCATTTTTTTTTGTTCTGAAAAGGAAGCCTACAGTGTGTCTCCTATATCTTGCCTCACATTTCTTCAGCAATTTGCAAAATCTGTGCAATGAGGTATGCATGTACTGAATAGCAAATTTAATTAGTATACGGTAATTCTGTCATCCCCCAATTCCCTTTAAAATAGTCTACTTTCTTGATCAGGATCTGTCAATGTTTCATACATGGTAATATGAAATATTGTAAAAACAACAGTATATTTTAAAGACAATCTGGAGGATAGCAAGATTCTTAAATGATACACAACTATCAGTTACCCCTTGTTTGTTAAAAATAATGTTATCTATATTATTAGTATTGAGATTTGGGAGGCAGACAATGTAGTCTATATGTAACCAATCAGCATTTTTTGCTACTTACAATAGACCCTTACTTTCTCCTTTTACCGTAACCCCTATTATTTTGACTCTTTGTTAATTTTACACACTCAAGTAGTAATATCCCCAAATCAACCGCATTCGGGGTTTATATTTCACAAATGATCAGATATGCCAGGGCGTGCTCATCATATGAACATTTCATATGCAGCGGTAAACTTCTCACTGACAAATTATTGACACAGAGATATCGAAAACCACTTTTGATGTCAACGTTCCGCAAATTTTACGGTCGGTATAATAGTCTTCTTTGCGACTACTCTGTTTCACTAAGTGAAATGTTGAGTTACCTGTTCGATAGAAGTTGTTGAGACATCTTTACCAATTGTGACGAGAATTCAATCCTCACGCATTTCATTTTAATTTGACTGTGGACTCACGGCGGGTGTGACCGGTCGACAGGGGATGCTTACTCCTTTATGGCACCTTATACCACCTCTTGATTTCAAGAGGTCCGTGTTTGTCCATTTTTACCTATATCCTGGACATCCTAATGATTTATACCTTGGTATCTGAGAATTTTTTTTAATTATTATTCTAGGACATAATAATTCGGATGAAAATTGTTGAAATGATAAAGAAAGACGGTCTTAAACTGACAAAAACAAAACATGTTGTGGTTCTAGGCAGTCTGAAATCGCTCTAATTAGAGGTCAGAGATTTCCTGGATTAAAGAATGATGCACTAACTATTCAGCCAGGGAAAACTAAATTTAAGAGGTGTATGCATGTGATTTGTGTCCTAAAAGGTTATAGTAATTATGAACAAGTTTTGCTTTGAATTTATTTTTTTGCCACACCGATTTCTCCCTGAAAAAAGATCCTGATGAGTATCATTTTTTCGCAATTTTATTAGCATTTAAAGCAATTTGTGTCATCTGCTCTTTCAATGATGTATCTGAAAACCCTCAGTCAGATGTGAAGATTTCACGGTACCGTCAAATGTTTGTGATGTACATGGACTTATATAATATGTCCCTCGGTTAACGACAATTGACAAAAACTGTTTTTACCACCAGATGATAATTGAAATACTTGGAACGACTTCAGTCGACTGAAAATAAAAATATACATTCTCTTTTCGAATCTTATTAAACTGTCATTAAAATTATATATGTTGGTATATTAAATTGTATAAGCCTGATAGATCTCAAACAAGGAAGATCTTCTAGTAAATCAATACATAATAGGAGTAATTTTCCACCACTTAGAATAATAAGTAAATAAAAAGAATTATGCGTACGGAAAGTATATTTTAAATAAGTAATAGGCACATTGATTTTTATGTAAGGGTGAGTGGAAACTTGTTGCAACTCAATAATACTTTCAATTTCAACAGCAAAAACCATAATTTTTATCAGACAATTATTCTCTGACTCTGTAAACTTCATTTAATGATTTATATGAGTCGACGAAAATAGATCTATGTCAAATCGTGAACTTATAAATGAGCTTTAATCGCCCATGTTAGTGATGATACATCTTCCTAGGTCAAGGTTTTCCGATTCACTCCGTTACTGACGGAGTGGATCGGGAAACTCTGACTTTGGAAGATTGCCTTCTCGTAAACGATACAATTCTAACAGTATAAGTGATTGGTGGTCAGTTAAAAACAATATGGCATAAATATAACAATGTAAAAAGTAAAGACACGTTCAATATCTACTTGCAGGACATCCTGTTATTCAGTGTTACTGGCTACATTCCACCGCTTTTTGCCACGTAAAGTAACATGCAATTGACCCTGTTAGGAAATCACATTAATTTGTTAAAAAAGAAATCACGTGGTTTTCCTTTGAACTATTGGAACAAAAATGGCGTCTACTTCAAATCCCCGTAGTTCTTTTAATCCACTGAATTTAGACTTATTTGTGTTCGTACTGTTTTAAAAACATTTCATCGTAAATATTGTTTTTTACTTTTTCGAAAAAGTCTCACATTCAATGCGAAGTAGCTGACCGGTTTTGACACCGGGGTATTTATAGGAAGTGACGTCATGTTACGGTCACCAGAAAGAACCTTCATGGTATATAGAAATTGACAGTGAATATATATATATACACATGTTATGGTTAGTGCTCACTTCGTGAGTAGCCTTCGGTTTTCTTCGCATAACGTCGGATAGGATGGAATCAACAAAGATTTCTTTATTATGAGATAATTTTTAGACTTTTGTTAGTAGCATTTTCATTACACATCGACGAGAGGTAAATCCCATAGCGGATTGCATTAGATCATCTACGCGACATTTCAGAAAACGGGAGTGGCGAGAGATCGCTTTTTAATTAGATTTTATTTCACTGTGATCTGGCAGCAGAAATCATTTTATTGATATAGACGATATTAGTAATTCAAACCTTATGTAGTTATAAGTATGACTGGTGCAGCTATTAACGAAAACAAAATGTTGTAGGTATATTTGGAATTCAGTTATTTGGTTATATGGAACTGATAATGTATGTACGAATCGTCGGCTTGGGAAACAGTTAACATATTTGCTGTAGGTTTCTTTGTTATTGCGAGGACCCTAAGGTCCACACAGAAAATGTATAAACGAGTTGAAACCGGATGCTATGGGGGAAAGTCAGCTTGCGCATGCACGGGAGATACTAAAGACCGGATTCTGTCCTGACATTGTCCGGATATGTCCTGACGGCGAACATAACATAACATACCGAGATACAAGAAGAAGTCGCTTGCATGATAAATATTTAGTTACCTCACATCGGAAAGTGTTTTCATTGTAGTATAATAACATTTGTTTTAAATGTATCCAGTCTTTCTCAATTTATTACTTTTAATTATCTTTTTGAAAGAACCAGAGAATGGAGCACTAATATAGGCATTTACCTATAATGTTTATTTATGGAATTGCTGTTGAACTCGCACACATGGCAACTTGGCACTGAAGAAAGTATATGCAAATAAGTAAGGGAAATTTTTGGAGAATTTATTCCTTATTTTCTGTTATAAAAACTCGGTATATTTTACACAAAAAGTAGAGAATAAATTATGTGCACTCAATCGGCCGACTCGTTTATACTGAATGCTCTCTCCGGGTCGGGTCATACAAAATACATATTCCAATGTTTCTTGTATCCGTCCTTGTTGCAGATTCATTCAGTAAATCAGCAAAATAAAAATACAGGGACAGAACTTGATTGAATACTCGTTAGATGTCCAGTTGATCAATTCGAAATCAAACGCCAGAGTTATATCATAAAACAATGATTTTCAATCGAGTTAGTAGATTGCATTAGCAGAACGTATCAATAAAGATGCTGAATGAATGTACACTTGAAGGTTTTACGTGAGCACGTCAATAATATTTTCTGTCCTACATAAATTAAATATTTTAACCATATATAAAAATTAACAGTACACAAAATAGTTTTCAGCCTGTATGAAAAAATAATAGTTCTAAACAGATTTGTGTTCCGTTGAATTTGAGCTTTACGGTTCAGATCATATACAAGGATGATTTAATTTGGAGGTTAAAGGTAAAAACTAGAATTATATTTCATATCCATTATATCATTACAGCATTTACAATAAGACTTGTAATGATGTTTATGCATGTGTCAAGATGAAAAAAAATGTTTTAAAACACATTTTTATTTCAACCTATATTCTATTAAGTTTCTGTTTGACACACATGCCTATGGTCCACGTATTGCAGTCCTTTTTTGAAGGACAGCAATTTGTCGGGTTCATTCTGGATCTCAGAAATTTGAAATCGAGCTGTATACATGTAATAGTTTCCGGCCATAAAAAACAACAGTCCACACACAAAATATATTTTGTTCTTTTCTCTCAGTATTGTACTTTCAAATCTGCAACAATTTTGAGGATCTCAGATATTAATGATCGCGTTTGTTGTCTGTTTTGTTATAGTTTCCCGCCATTAAATTACCAATAGTCAACACACCAAATTTATTTTGTTGTTTTGTCTCCCCTAAGGTACTGTACTGTGAAATCGGCAACAATTTTGTGGATTTCATATATCAATTACCGTGCTCGATGTATGCATTGTAATAGTTTTCCGCCATTAAAATAACAACAGTTTACACACCATATTTATCTACTTGTTTTGTTTTTCCCGGGTATTGTACTACGTGATCGGTAACACTTCATTTCAAACCTTTGCTGGGTATACATGACACATACTTGTTACACACGCCAAGAAGAGGGTCTGATGGAGGACAATTATAGTAGCCACTGCTTCTGCTATGTTATAAACATAATACCAAACATATACTGCTCAAGACGATATTTTTGTCAGTCAGACTTCATCAGTTGAGCTCCAATTCAAAATAGATTTTTATTTTTTGAGGAGAAAGTGAGTTAATACAATCTAAATACATATCCAAATATGTCTAAGAGTGACCACTGTAAATAGATGACTATCTTAACTTATGAAGAATTAAATTGTTAAGTGGGGTTATTTATGCGAACTATTACTTTATCATCAGAATATCAACCGGTACCGAAATACAATGTACATGAACTAGGTTTATTTAAACCCTTGGGACTTAAACGGTCCACCAGCATTAACAAGACATAGTGGCACATGTAAAATCATAAACATAATACTGAAGTTATAATGATCAAGATGGTCGTTTCCGTTGAGCTTCACACTGTTGTAGATTTTCTATTTTCGAAACAGAACGTGGTATCATACAAGGCCAAATAATAAATCTTATTACATAACCAAATCTGTCTAACAGTAACAAACGTAGGAAGGTCAAAACGGCAGTACACAATGCTCAATGACTTTGCCTGTTAAAGTATATTTTGTGTCAAGAAGGATATCTTCCATACTTCTGTGCAATTATACATTCTTAACACTGATTAGCACAATGCAGACTGATAATTTTATAAATGTTAGACAAACACTTACTAAGGATATTTGTAAATCAGATTTCATCAGTTGAGCTAAAATTAAAAATGGATTTTTATTTTCTGATGAGAAAGTGTTATCACACAAGGCCAAGTAATAAATCTAAATACATAGCCAAATCTGCCTAACAGTAACCACTGTAAAAAGATGACTATCTTAGCTTTTGAAGAATTAAAAGATTTAAATTGAGTTACCCATATGAACTATTACTTAAGTATCAGAGTATTAGCCGGTACCGAAATACCATGTACATGTACTAGGTTTATGTAAATCCTTAGGGACTTAAATGGTCCACCAGAAGTGGCGGTTATAGATATCATAAACACGAAATAAACAGTTAGAGGAAAATATATCTAAGGATAATTTCATGTTGTTACAGTACGGTATAATTCCAATCTAAAAACCAATAACATATCTATTTTATAAAGGAATGGTACCAGGGAGGGGTTGAGGTGATAGGTGACTTTCTTGAAAATAAAAAATATTTACCAAACAACAGTTTCAATTAAAATTCGATTTATATGAAATATATCCTTTACAGTTCAATGGAATACAAAGTACAATATCTAAATATTTGAAATCCCTTAATATTGATGTGAGGGAATGTACAGTTGTAAACATGTTTCCATATATTCTTTTTTTATGAAATATCTTGTTTCTATGTATTAATGGAAATAAAAAAAATGTACAATTTATTAAATTTGAAAGAAACTATGCCCACAACATTTATTAAATATAGATAATTTCAATTTGAATGTTAAAGAGGTCTTTGAAACCTGCTTCAGAACAAAAGCTGACTCACCATTACAATGGCTTCAGTTTGGAATACTCCGTAGAATTTTACCCGTAGGCAGTTATTTAAAAGAAAAAAGTTGAATATGAAGATACATGTGAATTATGTGATAAAGATGTAGACCTTATAGAACATGTCTTTTTCAATTGCACAAAAATAGTCTTCACTAAAATATAGTCTTCATGGAACAATTTATTTACAGATTCTGAAGCAATGCACGTACACTGTACATGTACAAATGTGAATTCAATATCTATGTATATATTGTGTGTATATATATATATATATAAATATATATATATATATATATATATATAATATATATATATATATATAATATATGCCCATATATCTGTGTGTGTGTGTGTGTGTTTGTGTGTATTTGTTTGTATATGTATATATGGATGTATGTGTTTGTGTATATATGACATGTGTATATATGTATTTATGTATGTGTATATATACGAGATATAATGATTACACCCATACATGTAACTTTTCCTCTCTAAATATCAAATAGGAGAAAGCTTCTTTTTTCTTTCTTTGTTTTTCACCTTTTTCTTTCTTTCCTTCAATTTGAATATTTATCACTATCCTACTTTACCTTTCTTCTGTCCAGGAAAAAATCTGCATTTAATATGCTCAATAATATAGCTTTTGTTTAAGTTTAAAATACTAAAGAAATGTAAAATATTTCAAAATTGAAATTCAAAATCATTATACATATATATTCTTATTTAATTAATTGTACAATATATATGGTATATTATATGCATACCATTACTAACAGTTGGAGTTGTATGAAACTTTGTGATCAGTGTGAATCCAGGGCCCCAAAACTGGCAGACTGAAATACCAATGCATCTTGGCAATAACCTTTCTTATAAAAAATATGATAAACATTGATGTTAAAGTTATAATGCTCAAGACGGTCGTTTCTGTCGATTCTACTTTTTCAGTTTAGCTCCACATTGATAGAATATATTTTTTAAAAAAGATTTCTATAAGATTTTTATTTCCTAAAGAAAAAGTGATACCAGTACAACAAAGAATTAGATATTAAAAAAAAAATAACTGAACAAAAATTAGATGACCGTATAGTTAATGCAATTATTTATCTTTTTTCTGCAAACAGACATTGTGAAATTTCATGTTACATTATATTACTGATGTATCGTATATTTATTTTAATGAGTAGAATTTGACTTCATCCCTAATAAAGAGAAAAAATTATATCTGGAAATATTAGCTCCTGAGTATGTTTTACGTCAGAATACATAGAATACATTGCGTCTTTAATTCGCCCTCAGATACAATAATCTCACGCATATAAGTGCTTCATTTAGCTGGAGCATTTTCATTCATTCTAAATTCGCCATTTTCAAGGACAAAAATGGTGAAACTTACATTGGGTCAAAATTTCGGTTATTTTGAGGGGCCTACGTGGCCGAGTTGTTACAGCATCGTACTTTAAAACCATGAAGTCCCCACTTCAAACATGTCTCAAACATTGAAGCTGTCAATATCTCCAAGTCACATTGTCTGATGATTATGTCAAAGAAAATATACAATATATATATATATATATATATATATATATATATATATATATATATATATATATATATATATATATATCATAACTGCCTATATGATATAGAGTAAGCCCATACAATACACCTATGGAAGATATGTGTGTATAACATATCACGTGACATGTATATTACATATCACGTGATATGCGTATGAATATTTATTTTTATGAATGAACCGTGTGTAAAACTAGCTAGTCCTAAAATGACAAGGAGACAACAACTTCGCGATAATATAAAAGTGTATAACCGGTCGTCATCATCTTTCAATAATTTACGTGTACCGAACACTGATACATTTCAAATTCATATAGAATTATATGTCAGTCTAAACTCCAGCCTAATCTAAAACCTGACAGTAGGCCTAGCATAGAGATCAACCCGTTAATTTCACTTCATAACTATGCTTATGTAAATGATACAATGCTCCAAATATATCATTCACATTTAAAGAAGTGACATACTTACTAGGCTAAAACACTGGTATCTCTTCTGCAAAGTTCTGGCTTCGGTAAGCTTACTCGGCTATATTATACATAATGTACAATTTTTGACTGGGGTTGAGGGCAACAGATGATCTGTTGGACCCGAATTTAAACTGTTGCCAGAAACTGAAGGCCAAAGGCAACCGCTAGTTTGCGTGAGGGTTCAACAGATCATCTGTTGCCCGAAATCCCAATCGAAATTAATTTGTTATATCCTTCTCATACATAAATGTGGACTCACGGCGAGTGTGACCGGTCGAGAGGGGATGCTTACTCCTCCATGGCACCTGATCCCACCTCTTGGTTTCCAGAGGTCCGTGTTTGTCCATTTTTACTGGATTTGTATCTATGTCCTGGACATCCTATTGATTTATACTTTGGTATCTGAATTTTTTATATATTAAAAACTCCATAACAATTTATTAAAACAAAAAACATCAACGATAAGAAAATTGAAAAACAAATTTATTTCCTTGGCAAATCGTTGAGTCCTCGAGTCGCTGGATCTTTTCCTTGGATACGAGGGCAAACCTGTCTATATCATTTAGTTTACTTGATGCCATTGTTTTTGTTGTTGCAGGCGACAAGAGAAGATAAGAGAAATGTTTACAAAAAGCCGTTATCATTCGGTTACATTCGACTATTTCCGGAGAGCGTTCAACAGGAGTTTAACAATTCGTTTGGACCAGCACCAAAATAGTCAAACTATTGGCATTTTGCTCTATATATTTGTATAGGAACTATTTTATAAGGGTATAACAAGATCCACTATTGTACGAGTGTCGTTTAGGCTAAGCACCAACCTTCGAAAGAGTTGCACGGAGTTTCCAAATATCTAAATTCCAGTGCAAAAAAATCGACAACTGGAAAGCACATAATTTAACAATTGTACAAATACCATCAACATCACAAACAATGTCCAAATCCAAAGATACCCCGCGCCATTTACGATTCAGACCATAATCGAAAGGTAACATACTTTCACAACAAACCGCTGACCAACTTTTCCTTGTATACGTATGATGTGACGTCACTTGAATCTCTGAACCCAACTCTACTTGTATTTCTAGGGTGAATTACATTTTGTTTTATTTATCAAAGATTGATTGTTGAATTACATTCTGTTAAAATGTACATTATCATTGTTGTTCAAAACCACTAAAGGCTAGGGTTTGCATTATTTTCTGTTTCTATTTGGTCATTTATCCATTTTTCCTAAATATGTTGCTTTCCTGCTGCTATCAAGCAACTAAGCCTACGCATTACTCCTTTAAACAGCAAAAAACGGGTTAATATTCAAATTCTGTTGCAACGACGTTGCCGTTTACATGGTCGAGGATTTCAATAATGTTTCGTAACGAAATGAATTTTTTTTTCAAAATGGCGACGTTTCCTCAATTATGATATGAGCTTGTATTTATGAAGATATATGAGGGAAAAACACACTTTCATATGCTGTCATTAGAAATATGGTTATTCCACCCTCGGGGTGACAAAATCCTGTAAAACCAGCTTCGGGCAGCATAAACGTATTTCTAACCATATGAAAGCGTCGTTATATATATATATATATATATATATATAGAGAGAGAGAGAGAGAGAGAGAGAGAGAGAGAGAGAGAGAGATAAATAGATAGATAGATTGATTGATTTACATACCGACTGCAATTCCTTTCATTGCAAGTATATAGAGCGATATATTGTATACTCTGTAAATGCAGTGGCGTGCCCCGAATATTAACCGCTTTAGTTTTCAGTGTAAGAATACATAAACGAATCATTAAAGAATAGAATATCACATGTTTATTTCTTATATATTTAATCTTAAAAACCATACATTAGGACTACCACAAAACAAATAAAAATCACAGAAAGAAATCGGAAACACGAAACTATATCTGTAGCACAATGTAGGCCTATAGCCTACAGGCCCATATCGCGATATATCTAGGTCATGTTATGACCAGAACCACAGACCATCGTCTGGCACAGAAATGAAAGTTCGCTTCATAGTTACAACAGAAAAAAGAGAGTAAAGCCATGTGCAACTTTGTCAAGCATCCGTTAATAAACAAATCGATTTGTTTGTCTTCACTGGGTATTCCTATCATAAACAATTCGTCACCCGCATCGTCGGAAATCAGGTCGTGTGAAATAGGCCTACTGACGTATTTTACGTACCAATCAGTCATCATGGTTCCCAGCTGATTGGTAATAAAATGTCAAATAAAATGACTACTTTCAGTTGTCATGAATGAATATTAGCTGTCTCTTGTAAGTATCACTCAAACTTTCTATAGTATATATCAGAATTCAAACGCAAATTCGTTGTAAATACATTATGCAGCATACTCATGAGCGCGGCCATTTTCATTCTCAATTCTAACCTTCCGGTTACCAAGCAGACGAATATTCTAAAATAACTTAAAACAAATCTGACACTTATTCAAAATTTTCCATATCAATAGTTTCTTTCAAAATGATATGAAAATAAGAAAATTAACCTTAATCCAATTTAGTATTTCCGGACAGAAAAGGGGAACTACTTCCCGTCTCACACAGCTGTTTAGCTGTTACGTCATATGAAAAAATTCCTATCGCAAAGCCAATTACAAAGAATGAATTTCACAACAAGCTGACTACAGATTCACAGAAAATGGATATATATATAAATATAAGGATTGTTTTTAATTTTTCTGGAATGCACTTCGTGCTGCACAGTATTATTTTCCATAATCCATAATTCATACTCGATGCATTCCAAAAAATGAATATATTATATATATATATTATATATATATATATATATATATATATATATATATAAAATATATATATATATATATATATATATATATATATATATATTACATTGGATTAGATGCGTTCTACATGTAATTATTTTCGCAAAAAACTATACGTTTGAGAGTCGATTTGGTCAGAGACATGCACTCAAAACAGCGATCGATGCTCAAACTAACATATAATATCCAGCTGACAAATGAACAAATTAAATTTTATTTCTTTGAATTAAAATTTCTGAATTACATTGGCCCTATATAATTTCGAATTTTTATTACACGATCTATTCTATCACCGACATATGGGACGTGTAAACTTTAGTTTTAGAAGTATGAAAACCCAAGGTAAATACGCGTGGATGTAAAATCGGGGACGTCCCTGATAATTCTGAAACCTGTCAATTTGAGTACAGTATTACTATCGGCGTATGAGAGAGAGAGAGAGAGAGAGTTGGTTAATGCACTTTTGATCAAAAGTCGCATAAGCAGTAATCGTATTCTTTACATCAAAGTATTTTGAAGAAATACCAATCAATACATTATAACACGACGAATTAGACGTGCAAATGGTCTGAACATGAAGAACAATTACGAATCCCGAACGGGATAAGACCAGGTGTCCGGAGAAAGTCAGCGTCTTCTGCTGGCATGCCACACCCGTTGCAAATGTTCCATGGAAACCTTTGTAGTTCAATGAACGGGTCAAATTCGGTAAAAAGGTCAAGTTTGGTGATGAGGTCAAGTTCGATGAAAAGCATGATTGGTGAAACGGAGTCACTGTCTGTGTCCGTGATCCAGAATACTATCTAATATCGATCAGAAGTGGATTTCATAATGTTTAACAAGAACCCCGTATCGACCATAAAACTTTTTAAATTACACACCGTCCAAGAGTGCGTATGTATGACACATTCCTAAATGTGGACTGTCACAGCGGGTGCTTTTTTAATAATAGACATATAGTTCTGAATCCTCAAAGGAATCACAAACAAGACTATTATACTGACCGTAAAATTTGCGGAACGTTGACATCAAACACGGTTTTTTATATTCCTGTGTCAATAATTTGTCAGTGAGTAGTTTACATCTGTATAAGAAATTTTTATATGTTGAACACGCACTGGTATATCGTATCATTTGTGAAGCAAAATTTCCATATGCGTGTCTGTGGGGTGTTACTACTTTAATGTGGAAAATTTACGATGAGAAAGCCGAAATCGTCGCGTTTGTTGTTTAGTTTAGTTGCCAATTTCCCGTCTGTAGTTAGTAAAATGTCTAAGTATGAAGCGTGTGTGCTTGATTCTGTTGTATCTTTAATTTCTAGTTGGCTGGGATATATCTCATTGACATGTATGTGAAAATATTTAATATATAATATTTAATTTCAATATTTATTGACAAAATTTCGTCGAAATATCTAAATGAGAAATAAAAGGACACTGCTAGCTATGAAAGACATCTACGCGGCCGCGGCACCACGTCCGCGATCGCAAATGTTACGCACGACCAGGAAAATTTTGAGCGACTGTTAAAGAAAAAATACGGTCTAGGTAAAATAGCATGACAATATTCAAACGGAACGAAGGAGGTCGTGCTGCGACTGCCCGTCAATCCAAATATGTGAAGATAATGTGTCACATGCCGAGAATGAGGAAAAAAGAACCCTGCCCCATGCCGGCCAAGGTCCACTCGCTTTATTGCAACACGCATCACTACTACGTCAAACACCAAGCAGAAACCATGAAATTCTACGTCTCATGCGCAAAATGGACGTCCTCGCAGCTCGAACTGTGCGACGAGTGTGGCGGTCAGAAGTTGCGTGAGCGGATGCGCGATCGGAGAAAATATCCTGTCTGCAGAAAAATTTTGCTCGGATTCTTCTGGGAACGCAAGACGTTCCAGCAAAAGCGGAACGCGACGAAGAAACCTCTCCTCAACTAGTGACCGGATGACAATCGGCAGAAAAAAAATCCGGGATTTTTTTCCCCTAACAATCCACTCCGCAGAAAATTCTCACCCTCACCCGCCTCTCTTCCCCCACCCAACATCGATCGCGTCATTTCTTCCAACTGCCTCCTGACCTCCTCCCGATCCATCGGTTCCCCTCCCCTTTCCCTCCCCCTTTTTTCTCGTCTCAGTTCCTTCTTCATTCTGCGGTTATTTTTTACCTCCCCGCACACGGTCCGGAACTCGACCTCGTCAATCCATCCATCTTCTCTATCGAATTGAGCTTCCCCTCCGCCAGACTTCGCAACACCGCATGCTTTTCCCTCTTTTTCGTGAGAATCTGTCTCACGCCCTTGACGACAAGCCCCACACTGCCGCAGACAACCGCTGCGACCTGCAGCAGAAACAGCACCACCGGCACCGCGAAGCTGACCCCCGCCATGACCACCCCCGTGCTCACCAGCATCGCGTCCATCCCCTCCGTCGCAGCCATCTCTCGCCCGTCGTTTTGGCCAGCGATTTCCGCGTCTCAATCTCTCGCCGAACGACGCCTCCACCTTGCCGCTTTTCGTCAGCCGATAATTTTGCGCGGGTTCTTCTTCTGCCGTTGGAATTTTCGGATAGATACTCATTTACTCTTTTTTTACCCCGAATATATTTTTGTTAACCGATCAGCCCCCACAGCGCGCCGTTCTTGGCCGATTTTTCCACCTCAAATTCAATCAGGTCGTCCTCGCGCACCTCCGTCGCCACGCCCGCGGCCAGCTCGTGTCGCGACTTACCATCCCCGTTCACCTTCAATTCAACGATCAAGACCCCCTCTCTCACCGACCGATCTTTTGCAGCTGCCCGTCTTCGAGAGCGCGCACCCCCGTCTTCGCCTTGCCCTTCTTTACCTCTATCCCGAATATCTGGCAACGCAGTTCTTCTCGTTCTTCGTAAATAAAAAAAAATCCGCTCATCGACATTTTTTTAATTTCCTTTTTATTCCAAACAGCACGTGAATCGGATACCCCTTGTTCTCGATAGACTTCACGATGACGTCCCTCGAGACTGTGACGATCTCCGCGACCCTCCCGCGCCACATCGGGTGCCAGGCAGGCTGCGCAAAGTCGACGTGGTAGAGGCCAGCAAATCTCACGGGCGGACATGGGAGCGAGGCGACGATCCGCGACGGCTGTCCGTTGAGGAGGACGCCCTCGTCCATGGCATTGCAGTGGAAGTCGACGCAATTGAGTGGAAGTCCATCGGCGCAAACACTTCCGTCGAGCAGGTCATCCTGAGAGCCAACCTTCGTGCAGACCCAGCATTCGAGTGATTTTGGGGGGCAGAACCGATCACGCGGGTTGACAGAGATGAGCAGCATTCCGTTGTTCCGATTCAGCCTCGACCGGTCGCCGAACTTGTCCAAAATCAAGGACTTAATGTCCTTGAACGTGTAGTTGCCCGCCTTCATGATCCGCCAATTCGGCACCGCGCCCACCTTGTCATAGCCGAAGTGGGTTGTACAGCCCGTTTCAAAACGAGACCGAACTGACTCCAATTTCCCATTCTTCGTCGTCGTTGTAGACGAATAGTGTCAACGGCTTCGGGCAACTCAGACCCGTTTTTTTTTTAAATATGAGTTCCTCCTTCGCGAAAGAGATCCACCCAGTCGGCCCGCGTACGCAGAAAAGCTCGATCTCGAGCTGTGCACCTTTGACGTCTACACCTCCGAGACGGCGCCTTTCCGCGCGGCCTTCGAATACGTCTTTGCGCGCTACGACATCCCCGACGTCTTCGGGGCGGGCGACGACGCGGTGAAAAAAAACCTCTACTGCTGGCATTTCGAGGCGATCATGTTCTAGCAAAATCAAATAAATTTCGCCGCCTGGTGCTCAACGGCCGGATGCAGCGTCGCGATCAAAAAGACCCGCGCCGGCACTCCCCTAACGCGCTCGCTCTACGGCTTCCACGTCTACTACCAAATCCGACGACTCCTCAAAGAACTCGCGATCTAGCTCCCCTCCGATCCCGCCTTCGAGCTCTACTGGAACAACGTCGACATGGCTGCCTACGAGCATGTCTACCGGGAAAATAAGGTCAGGGCCCGAAGTCTCCAAATTTGCTCAATACTCAAACTTTATTTCATTATTTTGACTACAGAATTGCTCATAAAACTTTTAATTTGAGTGAATAGGAAACATGTTATAATTTTACATCGGTCACATATAAATTTTGGTGTCACACTTTCGATATTCCTGTAAAAAAGAATAAATTCATTGAGTGTGATACTCAAAATTTGAGTACGTATATAAACAATATTTTGATGTATCTGAAGTTTTCTTCAAATGAGCAATAAATTCCATTATTATTTAAAATTGTATGCCATCAATATAAAACATGCCCAGTTACAGAATTAATTTTGCTCGTTTTTTCCTTAAGATCAAGAAAAGTCAGTTGAGCTTGAGTAGTGAGTAAATTTGGTTATTTCGGACCCATGTCCAGTGTCGTATTCATACACAATTAAGTTTGAGTTTATCAATTGCAATTGAAAAGGTGTCAAACCTGGGTTTCTCAAGAAATTTTCACAAAATAATTACATGTAGAGAAATTTTAAAATGTCTATGCCTGTATTTATCTCTTTTTTGTTTGTTATTGAATATCAATTTAAGTACTACAAAAGGGGGGAAATGACAAACATAGCTAATGTCCCTTTAAAAGAATTTTCAGTGCATTTGGCGTCAGTCCAGAGCTCAGGTCAAATTTGTGGCTGGTGAAATCTCAATATCAGTGAAATATTATTGCCAGGATGTAAAATAAGAAAAAAAATATAAACAGGTATTTTCAATTTTGTGTGCCAAAAAGGCCACTGGCCATGTGACATACATTTGCATAACAATAACGTTACAAGGGGTGTCTGTAGCTCATAACAGGGTTTTAGTACCGGATGAATGGCGATAATTATTTTGTTTTGTTTGGGACTGGGAATGCGTGGTGTAGGTGTATGCGTCATACATAGTTGATTAAAGAAAATATCCATGAGGGCGTTTATTGACTAGAAAGTGAAAATGATTAGTCTAATTCCATTTATTATTATTATTATTATTATTATTATTATTATTAGTTTTGATATTATATTCCTGAAATAAAAGTTTTATATTAAAAAAAACTAATAAAATAATATTTGTCTTTTCGAAATGTTGGGATATATTATTATTTTAAATTACGGGGTCCAGGGATAAGGCTTTTAAATGGGTACATAGTAGCAGAAATGATGTTTTGTTGATAATAAGGGTAATAGTACTATATGACACCTAATCTCACCTCTGGAATTTCAGAATGTCTGTGTTCGTGCAATGTTCACTATTGTATTGTTGTTTAACGTCTTTGGCTCATATGGAAACGTCACCTAATGCCAGTGAAGGGCCTCAAATATAGGCCTATGATCGACATTTACGGTCATTGAGCAGTGAATGTTCTTTAACGTGCCAACACCTACTGTGACACGGTACCTCGGCTTTTTTTTTTTTTTTTTTTTTTTTTTTTTGTCTCATCCGTAGGACAGGAAAGGCCAGCCGCCTTCGCCAGTGATCAAACCCGCAACCCTCCGGTTACGAATCGACCACTCTATCGCGGAGCCACGACGGCTCTCTGGAATTATTAAATACAGAAATAACAGGATATACCAAAACTTTACGTACATGTCATTCATTTTAATTAAAATCTTATCTATAATGTCTCGCGTTGTCTGATATGTAAGGTATAGTTTATAACGCAATCCGCTATGGGGTTACGTGCAAATGACATACATGTGGCATTTTTTAACCAATAAAAATGCGACTTGCCTTATATTGTAAGTTAGGAAAGAAAAGATATATTTTACGATTATAAACACCACATGAGTTTTTTGCATAACCTCGGATAGGATCGAATCAACAAAGATATTCCGAATGAATTATGCGGTTTCTTTATATTAAAATTAACTACATCTCATTGCCATTCAAAAGGTGTTCAGACTATTGCTAGTCGCATTTTCATTGGTTGAAAATTACACACCTAAACCAGGTCAATGCCATAGCGGATTGCTTTATATCCTCTACATATTAGAAAACGGGAGCGGTGAGAGATCGCTTTTTAATTAGATTCTATGTAACTATGTAAGTCAGGTACCAGAAATCATTTCATTGATACAGACATTAGTTATTCAAACCTTATGTAGTTATGACTGGTAGAACTAACGAAAACAAAATGTTGGAATTCAATTATTTGCTTATATTTTATGTATGAATCATGGACGTTGGAAACGGTTAACATACTTGCTAAATTTTCCATTATCGTGAGATCGTGGGTTCGAGTCCAGCCGGCAGCAGGTTGACTTCTTGTCCTTTGGATGAGACAGTAAAAATCGAGGTATCATACAAAGCCAAGTAATAAATCTCATATCTCATCAGAACGGGGGGGGGGCTTTTTTTGCAAAGTTAGACATAGGTGTAAAAAAATTGGGGCTTAGCCCCAAGTTGTTTCTGGCGTGTGTGTGTGTTTTAAGTTGGTTTAGCCTCCCCCACACTTTCAATTTGCTTTCGACGCCAATGAATCTAAATACATAGCCAAATCTGTCTAAGAGTGACCACTGTAAAAGATGACTGTCTTATGAGGAATTTAGAATTTAAATATTACTTTATAAGATTATCAGCTGGTACCAAAATACCAGGTACATGTACTAGGCTCATGTAAATCCTCGGGGACTCAAACGTTCAACCAGCAATGGCAACGTGAATATATATATATAGTTTTAGTGCTAAAGACGATCGTTTCTGTTAAGTAGACTTCAGTTAAGCTCCAATTTAAAATTAATTTTATCTTCTAAAGAGAAATTGGTATTATTCAAGATCAAATACCTGGTATTTCGGTAACAGCTGTTCATCTTATATACTAAAGTAATATTTGGCACTGTTAACACCATTTAAATTCGAAAAGTTTTTAAAGCTAGTCTTTTTTTACAGTGGTTAATCGTAGACGGATTTCAGCTGTACTTTTAGAGATATTATTTGGCCTTGTATGATACCACTTTATCTTTAGAAAATACACATACTTTTCAAATTGGAGCTCAACTGATGAAGTCTAATTGACAGAAACGATATCGTCTTGAGCATTACAACTTTGGTATTATGTTTATAATATAATAAAATTAATCTAAATGCATAGCCAAATCCGTCTAGTAACACGTATGGGAATATCTAAATGGCGATACTCAATGTTCAAAGACTTAGCCAGGTACAGTACATTTTGCGTCAGGAACGATTTCTTACCAGGTAAGAGCATTTATTTCTGAGCAATTAAACATTCTTAACACTGATTAACGCCATGCAGACTGACAATTTTCTAAATGTAGGACAAATACTTACTAGGGATATTAACACAAGTTTTTTTTTTTTTTTTTTTTTTTTTTTTTTTTTGGAGGGTCATACAAATGGAATGTTGAAATTATGTACTCAAAAAAAACTATGTAGTTGATCATAGTATGTTGACCTAGTGAAAGTCTACGGATACCTGTATATCACAGGAACAATATGTGGGTAGTTATGTAAACAGGTTATGGTATTTTTGTACCGATATTATTTTCCATAGTGTTGATATCCCACTCCCAAAAGTGTTATTTTTAGAAAGAACGGATACAAGAATAGTCAATAGAAGTTTAATGAAAAAACAGAGGATATTTGACAATGGGTTTGAATGACATGTTTATTACATTGAGTTAGACAGGAAAATTCACATAACACGAGTGCGTAACACGAGGTTTGAATAACATGGTCATTACATCTCGAGAGGCAGGAAAATACATTTTTAAATATGTATTCCCCTGCCTCACGACTGACGAGATGTAATAACCATATTATTTGAAAACAAATGTCTAATATTGTATTTCTTATGTACCCACTTCGGGTCGTGAAATGTAACAAACCTCGTCACATGTTGGTTGAAATCTATCACTCCACTACTAAGAAAATAGTTGTGCGTTGAAATGGGGAAATTATAGTCTAAAGGTTTAAATCATCAGCCAAACAAATAGACAGTCAAACATTTACAAATAGCAAACCATTTTAGTACATGTGTAATTCATGTTCCGTTGAATAATTTAACTTCGTGCTGCACTTATTTTTTTTCATGATTCATTGCATATATACTCCATGCTTTTGAAAAACTGAAAAACAATCCTTAACTGTTTCACTGCATTTTGATTGGCTAAAATGAAATATAAGCATTTTTCCATTTACTTTGCATTTAGTTGTATTTTCAATCAATTATGATTTTTAACGAACGTAGTTTCAGTTTCAATAAATCAATAAAAGTCGTAAACGTACACTCGCACGTAGTTACGTGTGAAATTACTGGTGCTGTGAAGCAGAAGCAGGCTCAAACGTAAGTCTATTTGTAGGAAAAAAGATGTCCTTTAATGAAATTAATTTTAGACGTAAGTTTCGACTACATGTACATTAACGTCTACATGTAAAGTTACGACTTTACGTGAAACGGTCCTCTGGCTTATTGTTGAATGTGATAACTATTCTTTGTGTAATCCGTCTTCAGTGTTTTGCGTTTAACAGCAGTACTAATCTTGTTCCACCTGATTCCTCTAGTTTTGTCTTCGTTATCCTATTGTTATCATACACCCCTAATCTACATAAATCTTTATCTGGAACTACTGTGATGTTTCATTTTCCTCCATGACTGCACACTCAAATACCTCGTACTATCGTGATCAACTTGCTTGGTATCCCATAGTGAGATTATACTTCATGAAATTTCTCTGTGCAGCGAGTCGCACTTTTTCTCAAATTCCACAAATTGCATATAGATATTTTCGTCCTGAACTTATTGCTTGTTTTCCCCAAATAAATTCCCATTCCTTTCTTTAATACCGCCTGTTCTTTCTTGTCTTCACCTTTCCTATAATCATTCTGCAAAACACTTTGCTGATCACTTGCAAGGGCGAAGGACAATGGGTAGCGGTGGCACGTGTCCCCCTCTTTTGAAACTGGGGTGCACAAGTATGTTTATGCCCTCCCCCACTTTTTGACGTGAGACGGCCTGGCTCAGTCGATAGCGCTCGACTCTGGATCGTGAGGTCGTGAGTTCGAGTCCCGCCGGCGACAGGTTGGTTTCATGTCTGATGAGATAGTAAAAGCTGGAGGTCCCGTGTCACAGTAGGTGTCGGCACGTTAAAGAACCCTCACTGCTCAATGGCCGTAAGTGCCGAGCATAGGTCAAAATTTGAAGCCCTTCACCGACATTTGGTGAAGTCTCCATATGAGTGAAATATTCTTGAGTGGGACGTTAAACAACAATAAACAAACAAACAAACAAACTTTTTGACGTAATTTTTTATTCCACAACCACAATTTTTTAAATACTCAAATTTTTCAAAGCAGTGGTTATAATTCTTGATGAGATATCTAATAAAGACAGAAACACTCTGCCGCAATACAAGTCTAAAATTGAAAGCAGCAGAGTTCCCTTAGTAACTACTTACCATCCCGTCTTGAAGGACCTTAATAACATTCCATGGAAGAATTTGCCAATTCTCCACAAAAATGACAGAATGGCAAACGTCTTCAAATAACCGCCAGTGTTTTCTTTTATACGACCCAGAAATCTTAAGGACATTGTAGTTAGAACCAGATTAGACAACTCTTTGCCTCTGGCCAGCTTCAAAACTTGTCTAGATAACAGATCCCTGCTTTGCAAACACAACAACGATACCAATATCTTTAGCAGCACCACCACAGGACGCAGCTAGATTATGCAAACACATCAGGTAACACTAACAACTGCGTCTATCTCATCACTTGCAAAGTTTGTCAGAAACAATATGTTGATGAAACTGGAGACCTCCGCTGACGCATCAAAAACCACCGGTCCACCATTAAAACTTAAAAAAACTCAAGGAACCTGTTGGTAACCATTTCAACTTTGAGAGTCATAAATGGGAGGACATGACAGATCATGACCCTAATTGGAGAGATGCGGAAAGAAAACGGAAATAAAAATTTTGGACGCACAGACGTCAACCTTTCATACCCAAGGGCATTAATAAACTAATGGACCTCACAAAAAAGAATTCTGCCTGATACCTTTTCGCGATGCAATTCGAGTTCGAACTGATTGAAACTCGAATCTTCCATAGTCCGTTCCGTTTTTTAGGTTTTTTGTTTTTTGGGGTTTTTTTGGGGGGGGGGCGGTTGTTGTTGTTTTTTTGTGTTTTTGATTTTTGTTTTTTGGGGGTTTTTATTTATTTTTTATTTTGTATTGGAATCTTAAAAATCCGACCTTGGAATTTGTATCTGATACCGTATCTCGATGTAATTCGAGTTCGAACTGATGTTAACACGAATCCACCGTCATTCTTCCTTTGGGCGCGAACTTGTGCTGTGCCGACTCCACCCATTACTGGAATTTGTATATGGATCGAACCTTTTATGCTTCGAATCCATCTATTTGAGTGCAGTTTCTCAGATTGACTTTCGTGTTTTGACTTTGTTTGTAGATCAAATTTATTTAGTAATTATGCAGTTTCTTGTTATTTTGCTTAGATCTAGTTCGATTCACATTCCGTTGGTAGTTTGAGCTTAGTTTTTAGTTATCCTATTGTCTGATTTCAATTTCCATTTATGTATTGCTTTATCACGCTGTACTTGTAATATGTAGCATTTATTTCACTCTCCGGTTGTATGTTTGTGAGTGGGTGTTTGCGTGAGAGTGTTTATGTGTAGGTTTTTTTTTATTATTTAATCGTTTTGTCCTGAAAAAGGGAAGGTCGTCCAAAAAATTTGACTCTCATTTTATCCGTGTCGTTTTAGTCATTTTAGCGCTTTATATGTTCTTTTCATGACTTGTATCTACTGCTTAGATCTGACACATACACACATACACACACACAGAGAGACATATATATATATATATATATATATATATATATATATATATATATATATATATATATATATATATATATATATATATATATATATATATATATACATAGTCCAGTAAAGTGAGAATACAACCGTTCAAAATATTGAGTATGGATAACCGGGGCAGGTCCGTGCTTTTTCAAAGAAAGGGCGTAAATTTTTTTTTTTATTTAGTTTTGTTTTGTTTTTGTTTTTTGTTTTTTGTTTTTGTTTTTGTTTTTTGTATTTTTTTATCAGTGGTGTAGGAAGCAAATCAAAAGGTAGTTAAAAGGGGTAAGGTTTGAGGCTGGTGACATTAATTAAACTTGTTTATGCTTTAAAAATTACAATTTAATCTTAAATTAAAACTGTTTATGCAATGCATACCTCAGCAGTAGTATAGTGATGATTTCAAGTTGGAGTGGTGTAAATCTTAATTAAAGTTGCCGAGCGAGGCGCGGAAATTTTTGGAAATTTGTCTTTAAGTTTTCGACTTTTTATAGAAAAATGAAAAGTTTTACAGCTATTTTATCAACTTTAGGCGGCATTTTCTCCCTCATCACTGCACATAATTCTAAGTGTTGGATTAATTGTGAGGCAATATTTCATTAGGGGTAGGGTTTTATGCATCTTTCAGATATTTTTTTTAAAATTTGGAAGCACTTTTTTCTGCATCCAGAAATACGTATAGCAATCCGCTAATAAAACACTTTGATTACCCTTCTTAAAAGAAGGTAGAATCAGCAAAAATCGAGACAGAATTTTGGCCTAGTGTCCTCCAGACATATGAACTCTTTATAATATTGTTATGTCCGGATATTGATTCTCCGGAATTTATTCATACTTTTATAATCAGTCATTCTCTTCCTCTGTTAGACCATGTGCATTTCCAGCGTCTGTTGAACTTTACTTTGGTTTTTTGGCCCCTAACGACTAAGTTTTACCATAACAATGCATTAAACTATGTTATTTACAGGTATAGCGTTTTAGCTCGCCTGGTTAATCATTTTTATTCCTTTTATAGCTCAAAACCTTTAATTTCAGTCGCGGCGTATACTGTACAACTCGTGTCAAAATATACATGTATTGAGACCATTCTTGTTCGTAGTGCGTGCGGATTATCTGAAAGTATCATTCTGTATGTTGTGATGTTATATGAGATTGTGTATACATTTTTGTTTATTTTCTTTCAGTTTCTCACCCTCTTGCGAGGTCTGTATAGTGTTTTACAATAAAGACAAAGTCAGTGCAACGTGATAGACGTGTCTGTTCTGTCTAGCTGTACAAATATCGTTGATGGGTTAATTCAGAATCCCGAGCGGTAACATGACCGTGGAATGACAGGGATGTATTGCAACCTATAAGAACTCTGTGATTCCAATATTCGTTAGATTAGCGCTCATTAAAAGTTAATTTCAAACAACACTTTAAAACATAAACAAATAGAAATATATTACACCGGTGAACCCTTTAATCATTTCCTTTTGTTTGAGTTTCCGTTTCACGTTTAAAACTTGTATAAAACTAGGCTTGTTTAAATTTAGCCAATTCCATGGATACGATAAGTTTAGATAAACTTGTTTACAGTGTTAGTTTCGATAAGTCTAAATTTCTAAGACGTCTATAGATGTAAACTTTTTTCTTTTTTTTTTTTTTTTCAGAAAATATTTAATCAGTTGGGTCCCGATCGTCACGAGCACATTCGCATTTAACTCATACTGCGACTGAGAAACTGTGCCTTATTATTTAAACCATATACTTTGTTAATTTTTATAACCTTCATTTAGGCTAATATTGACGAAAGCAATTGCTAAACTTTGACGTCATTTTACTTTTAAAAACGTATGCTGTCGCAATGCTGTTGACTAAACTCTCGTATCAGGGTAAACCAATGTATATTCCCGAAATGATTGTCGATGGGTAGAGCAGCCCTAGGATATCATCTTAACTGACGTGAAAATTTATAGTAGACGAAAATTTACTCTTAGTAGACAAGTTACGAAAAAAATAGTTACGTACAGGCTTATGATGTTTCATGAACCGGTCCACTAGTTAGTTCTGGCCTATCCGTTGTGAAAGATAAGTGCCCCATGTGAGGGGTCATCACATTTGCGACACATATTGTTTCGTTCTCTTTGGTGCTTTGTAATGAACTAGTATTTAATGCAATTTATGTAACCAATAGAATATAACAAAAAATATTTTCATATTTCAAAATTCGTTGTTCTACAGGAAATTGCCAATCCTTACAAATACGTGATAATTGAACAATATCACAAAGGACCGAGTTACTCTTCTCGATAACAACACACAAATCCTGAAGTGTTGACATTTATTAACATTGGATATATAATATTATCCACGTTAAACCAATCAGGAAACCTGGGGACCCGAATAGCACAAAAGATATTCACTGATTGAAAGGTTAAAACAAATAGCATAAATATCAATGCACATTAAAGTTATTGAGTGTTCTTTAAAAATGGTAAAAAAGCCGTTGAAATTTTTTCTCTCATATATATATATATATATATATATATATATATATATATATATATATATATATATATATATATATATATATATATATAGTATAGTATAAACGAAAAAGAATATATTGCATGCAGTGTAGTATCTATAGCATCTAAAAGCATCTAAAAAGGCAATATACTGTAAATAAGGTTTTATTTGTGAGAAAATTATATTTAAGCGTAATTTCGCGAGAACTCGCTCGTGAAAATGAAATTAATGCGTTTTACAGTAATTAGAAGATATTACCTGAGATATTACTTTCCCAGTGCAACATGTTAATGAATTTATGACGCACTCTTTTACCAACCAATATGTGCTGCTCTATGTTTGAATCCTTATCTTTCACAATGGCTCGATTTATGCGAATCTTCAAATTAGCTGTAAGTGCTTCTACAGTAAGATTTATCCGAGACTTTGAGTCTGGATTCTTTTTGGAAAAGTTAATAAAAGTTTCCTTATTTTCCACTTTTTGTAGCAAGATTTCTTTACGAAACTTTATTTGTGCTTTAAGTGCTTAAATTTTATCTTTGGTAGATGTATATGACTTTAACATATTTTCCAATTCATACTCACATTGCCAGACACCATGATTTCGGATGCCCTTTGTATACATCATTTGCTTTCTGACTTTCTCACTCCTTGCATTTTCGGTTTTTTCAACTGAGGGCTGAATTGCTATTCTTCTATTTTCTTTGCTTACATTTCTTTCCCAAATATTTCACATCCATGCTAAGTTTTAGTGAAAAGATTAAATACTTCAATGTCAATTTTAGATTTCAACCATTGCATCGTTTTGTTATTAGAAAACATACTACATGCTTTTGCAGCTAGTGTGGTCAATGAAGACTTACATTTAAGAAGCTGGTGCAATTGACCGAACACATTCTCAGCGAAATAGCTGGTTTTCGGTGTTGATTTGAAATTTTCTTTTGTTTTAGGTTGAACAATATCATCATACACAGATGGTTTAAGCAAAGAGTCATAAATTTGACTTTTTAAAATGTATGTTTCATCTCCAAACAAAAGTAACTTTCCAGATTTGAGATCAGCTGTATTCTTTGAGGAGTCATTTTATAAATTAACGAGTTGAAGATACTTTGCGTTCATGTTGAGAATACCAATTGTCTTGTCTTCTAGTAAATGCCATAACGGACATGTTCTAAATTTACCAATTTGTCCAAGGCTTTAATACCAGCTGAGTGTTCTGTAGTTTTCATATCATGTAATATGGATTTCAGTAAAATATTTGAGGTTCCATTAGAGTCTAAAATTTCTGTTATTTTTTCACTCATGAAAAACACAGTATGGTCCGTTTGCTCTCCATTAAACTGGGGTTTAGTCATTTTTTGCAAAAAATAAATAATTTATATATTTTAAATGCTCATCATTGTTATTTTAAAGGTTATATCTGCAAAGTAATTGTTGAAATTTGACAAAAACATTTTTTGAAAAATTATCTTGACTGCGTGGAAACTAGACTTGTTATTCATATTCAAGTATTCATATTTGTTAACTTTATTCTGTGTACTGGGAGTAAGATATAATTTTGTCAAAGAAACTTTTTCTGCTGAAATCGATATTGTTACCCCACCCCCTGTTTATAAAAATATTATCCCTTGATATTCACACAAATGATATTTAATGGTACTTTGAACTTTTTTGCGTTTATATCCAACTATTTTGTCATTTTAAATGGCCGTGCACGCTAAATCAAAGAGAACAACACACACACACACACACATCTACACACACCTACACACACATATATATATACACACACACCTACACACACACACACACATATATATACACACACACACACATATATATACATATACATATATATATATATATATATATATATATATATATATATATATATATATATATATGATGTGGCATTTTGTAAGATATAATTCAGTTCATTTGTGCTTATTAAATTATATTATTAAACTGTTTCAGCGATTTAACTTATGAGTTTACTTTGTCTCATTCATCTATCGGTATCATTATTATGATTATTATTATTATTATTATTATTATTAATGCCATTTTTATTATCTCTATCATCATCACCATACGGTGGCATGGAGATGTCATTCGCACGTTCTAACCAATACGTGTGCATGTAATGGCTAGAGCGGATATATAAGTATATTTATAAGTTATAAAATGTTACATTTCCATCTGCTACATCTTAAAATGTTGTTACCCCCTTTGAAAACCAAGAATTATAATGAATGCATTTATTTTGAAAGTTAATGTTTGAATTGAACCATAATAGAGTTATTACTTTTGTTGTAGTTATTGTTATTGGTGTTGTTGTTAATAGTAGTATTAGTAGTAGTAGTAGTAGTAGTGGTATTGGTAGTAGTAGTAGTAATAGTAGTAGTTATATTAGTAGCAGATGTAGTTAGTAGTAGTTGTTGTAGTAGTAGTAGTGGTGGGGTTGGTAGTAGTAGTAGAAGTAGTAGTAGTAGTAGTTATATTAGTAGCAGTTGTAGTTAGTAGTAGTAGTTGTTGTAGTAGTAGTGGTGGTGTCTGTAGTAGTAGTTGTAGTACTAGTAGTAGTAGTGATGGTGGTTGTAGTAGTAGTACTTGTGGTTAGTAGTATTTGTCCATGCCAAAATTGCATTCGCATTTTTTTTCAAACTATCACTTTCGAGTGTTCAGAAACCCGTTTCAGAGTCAACACAATTATGGAAATGTGGTTTCAAATGTTCATGTTCAAAGAATAGTCAACCATTCATAAACATGGCAATTAATTTCTCTTATTACAGAAAACCTCAACATATAGGTAAATGGTTATTGATAAATGTTTATTGAAAGTATACACATTTTCTGAATTATTTGGTTCCATAGCTTGCTTTTTACAATGATAATTATATTTTAAACTTGTATCTTAGTATAACACTATTATGCAAAATGGGACCAAATATAGAATTTTAAATACCCCATAAACCTCTTTGAAAAAAAGCGACACTGAACCAGGCACCGTAAAACTCCAGTGGTATTAAAATGGCATTAGCTGTGTGATATTCATGTACAAATAGTAAGGTTAAGTTAATCAATTGCAATTGAAAAGTGCCAAATCTGGTTTCTCAAGCAATTCTCACAAAATATATTGGAATTTAAGAATTATTTATGCCTGAATATATCTCATTTTGTTATTGTATATCAATCTAAGTAGTACAAAATTAAAAAAAGAAATATACCACAGTATTTAGATAAAGGGTAAACGTTACATATTACAAAAATACACTTGTGTTTTGAATTATCATACGACGGAACAGAGATTAGTTCTCTCTGATACTCTTACAAGGGGAATGATTCCTTAATTCTCCATCTGGAACAAAAATGTATTTCATAACTCAAAAGGTGGGTGTCCATTCGTGACTATTCAATATTAATCCAACAAACGTACATTTACACTACATATGGAAATAAATTTGCCATCATTGAAATAGCTAATTATTAATATTTAAATATTGTGGAAAGAAATTATATTGATAAATTGTTCAATTAAATTCTTTCTGAAAATATAAATAAAGCGTTTTGTGTAATTGTGTTATAATTTTCTGAAGTGGTCATTTTCACTTTACAATGTACCTCTGTCGAGTAAACATGCGCACCACTTTCCCGAAGCAAGTGTTTGTTGAGTTTCTTATTTCTCTACAATGGCTATGACACACGCAGAAAGGAAGTGTTTATAAAGTAGTTATTGTGTCCAAGTACACTTATTTCAATATCCACTCAATGTGACATGTTTTTGTTGTTAGTTGATTCGGTATCAATAACAAACAAGCTAGATAACTGTAATCAAATTATTAAGAAAATCGTCAGCTGACTAAATACTACACACAACAAAATGTAAAGCCGTGTAAGTTAGCCCCAGTTATTAACTGGAAAGCTAACATAGGAGACATACAGTGTATTTACTCCATTTTAGGGTCAAACATATCTACTGTGGACATGTAAATTAAAGCGTGGGTATAATTTACACTGAATGCGTGAAGATTTTTTCGTTTAAATTACGCCCGTCTACCAGTCCCACAATTGTGCCAAGAATCGTCGTTTAATACAAGACTGGTCACAGAAAGGCGTGACATCGCGTAATCAAGAACACGCGGAAATATCCACCTTTTACAGTATTTGGCAAATACTATCGATGTGATTGAATAGAATACATATGATTGGAATTTCTTCATTAGCATCAAACATTTGATCAACTTTTTTTCATAAAAGTGTCATTTTGTACATTTTTGTAAATTCTAAATTTACAAGATGACAAAACTAAAAATACAAGAATTGTACCTAACAAATTGAGTAGGTCTATGTACTAAAACTATCTTTCATAATTCTTAAGTTTTCTTCAAAATATAAACAACATGATGATCAAAATTTAGATTTTTATTTTTAAAAACTGTTGCAGTATACATTAAGAAGGTTCTTATCTTAACTGATTTTAC
>BROG01000018.1:2150000-2225000 GCA_030159075.1 Atrina japonica | reverse complement strand
TATCAATCATCAAGACCAACATGATGAAATCATATCTGACAATCCCAATTTACAGCATCTACAGGAAAATTGTCCAGACTTCCAGCCGAAAATGGTTTACAAAAGAACAGAAACCTTACCAACCAATCATAAGGAAGCTACATCAATCGTTGCAAAGGCTTGCCATTATGGAATCATCAATTGTCTCATATTTCATTTTCACAAAGAACTTTCAGCTTTCAGAACAAGGTCTTGTTAGGCAACTTTGCATTCCTTCACCCCGCGACACGATAATCTACCTGTCTATCATGATTACATCCAAGAGGTGCACACCAAGGACATATGTTGCTACCCGTTCCAAATACCATTGCCAAATATGTATAGCGACATTAATAAATACATAAAGACTGTGAACTCTTCTGACAGTCCAAGGATTCTAAACACCAGATGCCTGTACCACTACGATCTTTTCCTATTGAAGATGTTTTCAGCAGATGGAATCTGGACTTTCTTGAACTGTCAACCACACCAGACAAACACAGATACCTGCAGTTAGTAGTCGAGAGTTGTTCCAAGTTGTGTGCAGCCTTTCCACTTAAGTCTATGGAAGCCACAAAAGTCCTTTTTGCTGAAATATTTTCAAGATATGGAGATCTAAGAACTTTGATAGCAGACAGAGGACAAAACTTTATTTCAAAATTAGTACAAGCTCTCTGTGAACTTTTCCATGTTACAAAACATTACACAAGTGACTACCACACACAAACAGTAGGTGCTTGCGAAAGAATGAACTCATTCATCAGTCAAACACTATTGCAACAAAGATCAATCAGATTGGGTACAATACAAACCTACCTGTTGATGTTGCCAAAACCAGCATTAGCAAAAGAACCAAGATTACATCTGATGCGAATTCTACAACAACTCCAAACATCCCGAGAAATTGTTACTAGCAACTTTCAGCGACATCAACAGAAGTATGTAGAACAACATGATAAACGTGTAAAAGGAACTAGAATTCATGTTTGGTTCAAAAGTATGGCTCTATTGCACCAACATTCCAAAAGGACAATCACCAAAGCTCACACAAAATGGGTTGGTCCTTACCCGGTCACACATCAGGGACCACATCACACATACAAACTTAAAAGGATTCGGATCATAAAATTCTGAAGAGTCTCGTACATGCGAAAAGACTGGAATTATACAACAGTCTAGATGACAGGTCACATTACTTTCTTCCAGAGTATCGGGATGTAATGTTCAATCCTGAAGAAATGGATAATAATATGAAGATGATAATGATGATGACGATGAAGTTGAGCATCCTTTCGACAATATACAAGATATTCCAGAGGATGTCTTATAATCTTCAACAGATGCAAAATACTTCCAGTTCACAATCATCTTCTTCCATTTCTCTTTTGGCATATAATGTGCATTGCTCCCCCTGCTATGTTACCTACCAGATTCAACATTTAATTGTATCTTAAAGATATTTAACCAGTTATCATTTGAATCTTTCTTTTAGTACTCATAGAGTTTCTATCTAGCACATAATATTCCATGGCGCTATTTGTTGACTTTTTAAAATTTAAAACACTTTTCAAAAAGTGGAGATGAACTTTCTCAATGTCTTTATGAAAGCCCTACAGTTCACATCATAATTCAAAATTGACGACACATATGTGTCAAATAGAGACAACTAAGTTATCGTATTGAACATGAATCGTTCCATTTTTTAAACATTGAGAAAGACGTTTCTTGGCCATGAAAAGCTAACATTTTGTTGATCGACCGTAAACTTACCATCTAAAATTTAGACCCAAATAACATAAATGATCAACCGCTTCTACGGATCGACCATGAAAATACCACTGTTCTTCATTTAAATCCTTCTTACGTCTTCTGAATATTACGATCATTTGTTTTATTTATATTAACGCACAAATTCCATTTATTCGTATACTTCGACATATTCTTCCCAAAATAAGGCGGTATCGTCAGTATAACCACAAATAGGTTTAACATTTGTAGCTGGTAACTTTGACAATTTGACTTTATGAGGTCACTTTCAAGGTCATTGATAAACAATAGATAGAAAAAAGGAGGGGAGATAACCCCTCGCTTTGCATAAAGCTCGAGAAGAGGTTGAAGACACCTGAACATTCACCGTGTACTTTAACACATGATTTAAAATTTCGATACAGTGATTTTATAACTTTTAAAACTCGGTCATTGATTCCATATTTACATAATTTATACAACAACTTGTCATGAGCAATGCTATCAAAGGTTTTGCGGTAATTTATAAAAGCAAAATAAAGACGTTGGTTTGAATTAAGGGTGTTGATGCGTAAAGTACAAAAGCAGCATCCCTTGAACCTAATACTGGCCTAAAGCCGAACTGGGTGTCACTTACGATATTTTCATGCTCACTCCACAATGATAAATTGATGTTTTATATAGATGTAAAAAGTTTCTCTTCATGACTCTATGATACCTCTATAATTGTTAACATCGTTTACGTCCCCTTTTTCCATATATAGGGATGATAATGCCCTCCTAATGGCCATGCTTCAGGGAAATAACACAAGCATGCGTATGTATGTATGGCATGTACCTGAATGTGGACTGTAACAGCGGGTACTTTGATAATGATATACATATATTTCTCAAATCAAAACACACAAATACATTTATATGAATAAATATAGACACTAGAGTAGATCAGAGACATGTATAACACGTGTTGTTCACGTCTCTGGATAGATCTAGACTTAATTTATGCAAAGCGAATCCAACTAATAATTATTTATAACAAAAACGGTATTTCAATTTTTTATTTCATTACCATTTCACTTTTATTTTGAGTTAACTTTTGAAAATTCGAAACCGACATTATATCATTTAGGGCATAAAACGTGATCCGGAACCTATAAGCATGTAAGTACAAGGGCATATGAAAGGAACGATGTAACCTACGTCACAAACAACAGATGGCGCTGTCTTCTTCACTTCCATTTGAGGGTAAGATAAGCAAAATGGTCGCTTCCTATAGTCGTAGTTGCATCGTAATAAAACGGTTGTATCTCACTTACTTTTCGTCAGAAAAACATTATATTTTCGTAATATATTCAGTGAATCGTAATCTTTATTTTAAACAAAATTTGGCAAATGGGTGAACTGGCCTAAATATCAGTTAACTAATAATGCTTGGTATAATTTTTAATTCTAAAAGACGAATTGATAATTCTTCATGAATGATTTTCATCTTATGACTATATGTTCAAAGATTTTATATCTATCAAGCCATCGCTCTTTTTTATGTATCGCTCTGAAATGCAAATTACTTTGTAGTATGTATCTCTTGTACTTAGTCCTGTGTATGTGTATTATTCATTCACTCAAAAGTATTGCAGGTGTATCTAGTTTTACTGTAAATGTGTTTATATGTGATCTGACAATAAGCATAAAGACTCTGCTTGGAAGTGCACGAAAGCACACACACACACACACACACACACACGCATGCATATAAATAAACAGACAGACAGACAGGCATACTACATATACATGCATGCGCTCGTGCGTGCGTGCGTGTGTGTGTGTGAAATGTTTGCTAAGACTGTGGACATGTCTACATCTAGCCGTAGAAGCATTTCCTCGTAGTTATTACGCATTACAGACGTATTCAATGATTTAATATTCTAAATATGAATTAGTCTATCTCAGCTATGTATTAATCTTTTAATTTAGAGGAAAACTCTGGCAGAAGAGCCATCTGTTAAAAGTCACTTTATATGTGACTTATCATACTAATGGAAGTCGATTGGGATACCATTACCTTAATGCTTTTAAGATACTTGACCATCTGTATAATTGTTTTATAGGCCGTTTTTATTTTCTTATCAATTCTGTACTTGTATGCAATAGAATTAAATATAAATTCTACATGGATTTGAGATAAGTGCCCTTAAATGCATATTTGCATGTCATCTGAATCAATCAAAATCATGCTTAACAATGGAAACAACAGATAACTTATTATTACTACATAATACCTTAATAGCTCTCTCTCTCTCTCTCTCTCTCTCTCTCTCTCTCTCTCTCTCTCTCTCTCTCTCTCTCTCTCATCGTTACATATTAATGTCGTTGTTACTGTTAAATAAATCAACAGGATAATATAGTTCTCTGTCTACATATATATATTGAGTACAAATTATGTATTTTACATACAACAAACACGTTATTTGTTATATTAGGAGTTCTAGTGTTGATGCATTTAGAATTTTGATACAAAATATGTGTATAGATGTGAAATATGTGCATAAATGTCGGACAGTTGGTGAATATTGAAATTAGGCATTATATATATATATATATATATATATATATATATATATATATATATATATATATATATATATGTGTGTGTGTGTGTGTGTTTGTGTGTGTGTGTGTGTGTGTGTGTGTGAATATATATATATATATAATGACTAATGGCACGGACAAAATAAAAGTCCAATTTTCTGGACTACCTGTCTCTTTATCAAGACAAATCGATTAAAATTACATGAAAAAACGTACACATACACAACCAACCGGACAGTGAAAGAAATGCTACATATTACAAATATTGTGTGATAAGGTAGTAAATAAATGAAAAATGAAATCAAACAAAAGGATAACTGAAAAAATAAACTCAAACTACTTAGGAAATGTGTATTGAACTAGCTCTAAGTAAAAATAACTAAAAGGTTCGATTCAAATCCGGAAACATTATTATGATAACAACATGATTATGGTAAATTACAACGTGAATTTTTTTATTTGGAGGGGAAAGTAGGTACTTCGAGTTCAACAAATATATAAAAAAATAAACTACATGTGTATTTATTTGATCGTTAGTTTATCATATATATTCCTTTATCTTTCAACTGTTTAAACACTGATTCTTGTCGAACATTGGTACTTGTGGACAGGTACACAGGTACTGGTCGAGCACTGATTTTGGTCGAGCACTGGTAGGGTTTCATGAACCCTATGTGTGCTATGCAGATACTTATAGGTCGCTAACCATTCGTGCTAAGAATAGTTGGACATGTTGGATGTCTGTAACAGATACCAAAAGTATCTGAATAAGTAAAAACCCATCTTTCCTTAAATATCGTTTTAAATTAATCAAGTTAAAGATAAAGTGTGCGGTATACCAAACTGGCAATTTCTGTTTTGTAGACAAAGTTTGTTTACGAAAGTGACCCTTTTATATATGTGTTTGGAATGTTCCCCCAAAATACAAATATATTGGCAATTCTAAGTCGTAAATAGATGGAAGATTCAAATGAAAACTCATCCACCTCAACCGTTTGAACGTTTGTGTTTAAGCTACGGTATTTTCGTTGTTTTGCAATATATTTCACGTTTTAGATTTCGGCATATATGTCTGTGTAGTTCGGAGTTAACATCCTTTCGATTTGTTAAGGGAACTACATGAACCAATGAAATCACGTGTTACATTACAAAAGACAAAAAAGGATTATTCAGACTAAATTGAAATATAACTTCGGAATTAAAATGCGGAAAATGAAAAAAAAAAATCTGTGCAGCACAATTAATAATTTCCATGAGCATTGTTTTTTATATCCCAAAGTTTTTCAAATAATGAAAAAACAATCCTTTCATTTATATACACTACTAATTTTCTGTGAAACTGAAGTGCGCTAGATAGTAAATTAATCCCATATAAATGACAGGACAGTGGTTGTTTTTCATATGACGAAACAGCTCAACAGCTGTGTGACATGAGTAGTTCTCTTTTGCCCTGAAATACTAAATGAAATTAAGGTTTCTTTTCTTTTTTCATATCATTCTGAAAGAAACTACTGATATGAAATAATCTGGAATACTTATTCTCAGATTTTGTTTGTGGTTATAAATATTCGACTGCTCGGTGGTGGAAAGTTAAATAATTCAGAAGGGAATTGCCCAATGTATATGGCGGCGACCATGTGGTTAGCGAACAGCGTTTTGACACGCTGTTTCATAACAAATTTCCGTTTGAATTCTGATATTTTATCAATGGAATATACCCCAGAAAAACTGAGTATGACTTAAGGGAGACAGCTAATATTCGTTTATTTTTTCAACGTTTTTACCTATCAGCTGGGAAATGCCGTGATGACTGTTTCGTAAGTATTTCAGCATACCGTTACTGCAGTGTAGCAAATCCCTCAAATCAAATGAAACGGAAGACAAATGCAAATTATGTTGTGAAATAACAAACTTTTATTGGTCTATTTAAAAGTTAATTTTCGACACCATCGTTATGGAAAACCTGTATAGGCCTGTAAATAAATAGATCCATGACCATGTGTTATGTAGATCAATTCAGTATTTATCAGCTGATCATAAATATTTTATAACACGAACACTATAATTATTATTATGTTTTAGAGTGTTCATATGGTCAGCGATGGGATTTCAGTCACCTGACACTCGGGTAATTAACTTGCTGTTTGTTCAATTTTTGTTCATTTTACGGCTCGCTAGGTTATTGTTAAGTACGTTACGAATTATTTTTTCGTTTTTCATATATATATGAAGTATTTAATTCATTATAATTATGATAGTTTTATGGCAGTTTGAAAAATACTAATACGGTAGGTATAATAATCTTGTCTGTGATTACTCAGTTTCATTGAAAGAAATGTTGAGTTGCTTGTTTGTTGGTCATTTTTTTAGACGCCTGTACCAATTGTGACGAAGATTCGTTCCTCGTGTATTTCATTTGAATTTCATCATGAACACACGGCGGGTGTGACCGGTCAACAGCGGATGCTTATTCCTCCATAACACCTGATCCCACCACTTGGTTTCCAAAGGTCTGTGTTAGTCCATTTTTATCAGATTTGTATCTGTATCCTGGACATCCTAAAGATTTATACTTTCGGTATCTGAGATTTGTATATGGTATTGTGGAAAGCACATGGGAAAAACTCGACGATAGCTATGCCTGGCTAAAAACAAAACATCTTGATATCAACAAGTTTGTATTCGTTACAAATACTGACAGACTAACAAATTACCATTTATGTTGTTAACCTGCTTAAAAGTAATGAGTTCATGCGATACTGCATAGTTTGCACTTAAAATAGCTGAACAGGTTCGTGGAATTTGATAATTTTCGAATAGTAGTTATATCGATCAATTTAATGTAGCATCGCAATGTGTTAACAGGTCAAATTGTGGACTGAATCGGCCTATGTTAATTGACCTTGTATATACTTATATGGCTATTTTTATTCCTAAGTAATCAAGTAAAATAAGCAACCATTTTCAGGTAATAAAATAATTACAAACTTTTCGCAACCAGGATTTAAAAACCTCGTAAATAAGTGGTCATTTTCCTGTAAAAATTATAGATTTGTATGTAAGTCATAATCAGGACTTATAAACCTCGTAAATGAGAGGTCATTTTTCTGTAATTAGGTAATTACAGACTTGTATGTTAGTAGCAATTTATAAACCTCGTAAAAAAAGTTGTGATTTTCATGTAATAAGCTAATTATAGACTTTTATGTAAGTCACGATTATTTTCTATCCTTCCCCACAAATATGTATTCACAGAGTCGCAATCCTAATAACGATCTCTAAACAATGCCGCCGACAATGCAATAACCGCTTGTGAATCCTTCCGCTGCTACCAAAAGAGCAGTCTGATGATAGGGATAGAAAAATTTGTGTGGCGTCGTATTCATTGCACGTCCTTTATCTTTTTAATTATGTACAAAAATTTAAAATTCATCCTTCTCTGAAAGTCATCAAATATTTTTGATGAATGAAATAAAATTGTTCAAATAAAATTCAATATCTTCCAAAGAAAAGTATAGATATACGCAAAAACAGCAAAGACACTCTAAATTCACAAATATTCGCCCCCTTAGCCTTTATCAAGTGAAAGACGACGATATCTATATAAGCCGCATGGTAGTATCAAAGCTGGGTAATTAACAGCTTCATTGCAAACCTTTTTTAAGTAAACAATATAAACCCCTTATTTTGTCAATGAATCCTTGAAAAATGATATACAATATAGCTGTTAATTATCCAGCTTTATTACCATGTAACTTATATAGATATTGTCCTCTTTAACTTGGTTGCCAAGGGGTCAAAATTTGTTAATAAAGAGCGTGTTTGCTGGTTTTGTTTTGTTTTGTTTTTGTTGTTTTTTTTTTGTAAAATTGTTCAATTTAGTTTAGAAATAGTTCTTGGTGGAATTTCTGGCTTCAACTACAGTGGGACATGACGTTACGTATTGCACGGACGTATTGAATTCTGTATCATAACTGTATGAAGCACTGCTACTGTAAATACCACACAAGTCATGAAACACATCTAGCAGAAAATATGCAAATTAATGAGGCAAATTGCCCTCTTTCAGATCAAAGTCATCTTAATGGTATATTCCGTCTATTCCAACTTTTCAAAATTAAAAAGGTAAAAGATAAAAAAAAAAGTTTGTTGGAATAGCAGTAATTCTTGTATAAACAAAATCAAGAATACTTAGCTCGTAAAACCACCAAGCTACAGTTACATAACAATATCTAGATTTGCATAAATAAACACCCTATTTTTGTCAATTAGATTTCAGTTCTTAAAAAACACTTTTACCTTCATAGTACCTTGGGTAAAAATACTGGTCTTAAAACAACATCTATTTTTCTTAGAATGTCGGAATATGTGGAATCTGAACTTTTCAAATGTTGTAATTGTATTGTTTATTAATCAAAATCAGTACAGCTTATAGATATACATAATATAAATATACAATATTAAGGGTAATAGACATACATGGCCATGTACAAAGTGGGTGATACAACTGAAGAGCTATATAAGTTTGTCTTTACGTGCAAATAGTTTTTTTTTCTAAAACAAAGAAAATATTTCAAATACTTTCCGAGGTTACATATTTCTTTTGCACTTGTTGAATAAAGACGTTGAAATAGGAGGAAGACATTTTTCGATAAAACTGAATGTAGTCGCTACAGGGAAATAATAATGACCATGATTATGTGATCATCTTTTATCATGACTGCGATCTATCTAATAAAACCAAAATCTGAATAATCATAACCAATTTCTAAAATAAACATGAAAAAATCATGTTTTTTAGAAAATTTAAAACTTATATTAAATCATCCGAGTCATTTTACTGTCTATACTTTTGGATTAGTTAAATAAACACAAGTAAAGTCAGATTTCTTTCAAATCTCAGAAAAATCAGAAATTTCTTAATAATTTCTCAGGCAACATTAAGACAAATATGGAGTAAACTCACATCTCAGCTGTACCAAAATAGTTTTTCATTATAAAAACTTAAATTGTAAGTATATGCTAAGTGTAAACAGCTTGTTTGCATTCCCATTTACAAAATATATTCAAATGTTTGATTTTGATATATATTTCCGTTACCACCGATTTTATCTTCGATCTATCAGCTCTAATTAAGAGATAACTAATTTGTTTATACAGCAAGTTTATCAGTAAAGCCATTTCAACTGTCCCCACTACAAGCGTCTAGAACCCGACTTTCACTTTGCAATTGTTTTACCACAAATAAACGGTGACGTCACCTGCAAGAAGTGAGTTACCACAAATGTTACCTATGCTACGGATATGTACCAATGCAGCGAGTGCTTTTTAACATGCCACCCCTGCATTGACGACGGACTTCTGATCTGTCTCAACCAAAAGACCCGTGACTTTTACTTGCCGAAGGAACAGCCACTGCATTTATTAAACCCTTCCGAATGAACCTGCACCCTCCTCTATCAAGTTGAGTACTTTGCCGTCAGATTGAGAGTGATACCTGGATTGGAATGGAGAATACACAGAACTAGTCCAGTTTCACCTGATCCGCCCAGAGAGATTACTGTACTTGAACAGTAGCAGTGGCCGTTGCAGACCTGGAAAATAATCATAAAAAGGGATAGGGTGTAACGTACAGGGAACTAAAAAAAGTAATCGAAAGACCTCGAATGATACAAGAAAAAGTCAATTGAATCTAAAATTCTATATTTAAATACATGATCAAACTCACATAGGATGGATACAAATGACTTATCAAAGCCACCTGGGAGCGACACAATATGATAATCAAGGAGAATGTGTTACACGCTATAAAGCAATCTGTTATAAATTATAGGATTTTAAAACTCGTTGACTGAAAGTAATTGTTGTGATAACATAAATGCATTTAATCTATTTTGTGAAGAGGACTTGTTTACGAATGCTCTTGATCAAATATCAATTAAACCTCAATTTGTACGATTTTACATCGGTGACACGAGTCTCATTTAAGCAGGTTCACAACTTCACGATAATAATGTCACACAGAGACGGAAAAATGTTTATTCTAGATAGACTTTTGAGGAGTTTTAGACAGATAAACGCAAGAAGGTAGAGAATTATGCTATCAAAAGAACGGGATGAAATGCAGCGAAAAAGGCATATGGCAGTACTTCACCTGTGCTAAAGTATGATCACAAAATTAGTTTGTAAACATTTATCTTGTATTAACTAAGTTTTGTGTAAACTTCATTTGACATTAATGCCCTGACAAAACTTTAATCTCCTTCTATCACGATGCATTAAGCACTGGAGAGTTAATATCCGCCATTGCTTTGTAAAAGCACTACAACGTGGGAGGTTGTAGTGGAAAAGAAGAATTGTAATTTCAGGTGAATTGTTAATTAATTTAAGATGTTGGACTGACATAATAAGATGCACATGGACGTGTGCAACGGGCAAACTCACTCTCTCTCTCTCTCTCTCTCTCTCTCTCTCTCTCTCTCTCTCTCTCTCTCTCTCTCTCTCTCTCTCTCTCATAGTAATAATTTTATTTTATCCATTGCGTTTATAATCAATAAATTCTCCAAATGCTGAAATTGTAATTTATAATAGCAAACTGCTGTTGCATTTGACACGTAATGAAATCTTTTCCGTTTATGTAACACACACACACACACAGATATATATATATATATATATATATATATATATATATATATATATATATATATATATATATATATATATATATATATGTATATATGATGCGGCAGTTTGTAAGATATAATTCAGTTCATTTGCGCTTATTGAATTATATTATTAAACTGTTTCAGCGATTTAAGTTATGAGTTTACTTTGTCTCATTCATCTATCGGTATCATTATTATGATTATAGCCCGTTAACGTTAATGAAGACTTTGTTTGTTTGTAAATGCATTTCCCTTTATCGAATTACGTTATTTTGGAGCCATTTTTCGCTTTTCGTGTAAGTTATTAAAACTGTTTTGTGGTGTGGCATTCTATATTTTTATATTTAATTTCTTTACGTTTGGACTTTATATATACAATGTATATATAAAATATAAGGCACTGAAACCAACACTATATATCAAAGGGTGTCTGATCCAATATATATATATATTTAATTTTATACCTCATCTCTGTTGCTATGGTCTCTCTAATAAAATATGAGTATCTATCTTAACTTATGACAGTTATAAAGCAGAAATTAAACCAAAGCCAAAAGAAGTACGCCAAGTACATAGACCTAGTACCTGGTATTTCGGTACCAGCTGTTTATCTCATACTAAAGTAATATTTGGCACTGATAACACCATTTAAATTCTAAAAATTTCTAAAGCTAAGATAATCATTTTTTACAGTGATTACTGTTAGAAGGATTTCGGATGTATTTTGAGAGCTATTTTTTGGCCTTGTATGATACCATTTTCTCTTTGGAAAATACACATATTAAATTGAAGCTCAACTGATGAAGTCTAATTGACAGACTCGATATCGTCTTGAGCATTATAATTTTGGTAGTATGTTTATATTATTTTTAACACATTTATTAGATATTGTACATATTATGTACCAAGAACATACCCTTGTTACCGCGTCATCAATTCTAAACGATTCACAAAACTCCATTAGTAATGATCTTTTTTTAAACTTGTACAATTAGTATAACTGACATGAGCTTATGAATCATAATTTAAGAAAAGGTAAGTGGGAAAGGTAACTTATGTGGTTTCATATTATATTTTATTTCCTAAAAGTGATAATGATTTTGCTATTAATTTATATAACATTAATAACATTATATTGCATTTTATTATCCGATATAAATTAAATAAAAATTTCAAATGTCAATGTCGTGGTGAATTAGTTTAAAAATTGTGTGGAATTGACTCATTCTTTTTAAAATTTTTCTACTTTTTCTGTCATTGCTCACAATTTATTTTGCATATATAGTTATTTCACATCATTAAAAGTCTCCCTGACTGACAAGTACATATTCAAACATTTAGATCTATATATAAAACTTTTGATAACCAGTAAAATCTAATCATAAACTAAAAAGTATTCACTATATTTACTTATACTTTAAATGATATCTTTTGGTTGAGAATATTTCGTTCCCAATATTTTGGCTAAACCATGTATTTAAATCAAACAATATTGTTGGACTACATTACATGTCCATAGTAAGTGACCAATAGATTTTGGCTGTACTTACCAAAAACTACATTTTGTACTCTTTACGCCTAAATCCTGATTCAAAATATACTTGTCCATTAAATTAATTCTAATCAAAATACCATATATCGTATGTTATTTATCTAAAAAAGTATTTGGATTATTGTATGCATTTTTGCCTAACTACGGTCGCACGTCGTGAGTGTGATCATAAGACAAAGCTAAACGTGTCCCTCTGTTATAGAAATGGGAACCATAGACATTCAAAATAAATTTCATTATTGCTAAGAAGAATAGATAAGTCGTTTGTTTTACATTGAATTACATACCTGAATTCGGAAATTCCCGATGACAATTGAAGTTTTGGGGATAGGAAGAATGGAAGAGTTTAACAAAGTAATGATATATTATTAACATGTTCCCACTTTTTGATTTACCAGGGGTTTTACCAAAAACATATTTCCACTTTTTAATTTACCAGGGGTTTTACCAAAAACATGTTCCCACTTTTTGATTAACCAGGGGTTTTACCAAAAACATTCCCACTTTTTGATTTACCAGGGGTTTTACCAAAAACATATTCCCACTTTTTGATTTACCAGGCGTTTTACCAAAAACATATCCCCACTTTTTAATTTACCAGGGGTTTTACCAAAAACATATTCCCACATTTTGATTTACAGGGGTTTTAGCAAAAGCATGTTCCCACTTTTTGATTTACCAGGGGTTTTACCAAAAACATATTCACACTTTGATTTACCAGGGGTTTTACCAAAACATATTCCCACTTTTTTATTTACCAGGGGTTTTAGCAAAAGCATGTTCCCACTTTTTGATTTACCAGGGGTTTTAGCAAAACCATATTCACACTTTTTGATTTACCAGGGGTTTTACCAAAAACATATTCCCACTTTTTGATTTACCAGGGGTTTTACCAAAAACATATTCCCACTTTTTGATTTACCAGGCGTTTTACCAAAAACATATTCCCACTTTTTAATTTACCAGGGATTTTACCAAAAACATATTCCCACTTTTTGATTTACCAGGGGTTCTAGCAAAAACATGTTCCCACTTTCTGATTTACCAGGGGTTTTACCAAAAACATATTCACACTTTGATTTACCAGGGGTTTTACCAAAAACATATTCCCACTTTTTGATTTACCAGGGGTTTTAGCAAAAGCATGTTCCCACTTTTTGATTTACCAGGGGTTTTAGCAAAAACATATTCACACTTTTTGATTTACCAGGGGTTTAACCAAAATATATTCCCACTTTTTGATTTACCAGGGGTTTTACCAAAAACATATTCACACTTTTTGATTTACCAGGCGTTTTACCCAAAACATATTCCCACTTTTTAATTTACCAGGGATTTTACCAAAAACATATTCCCACTTTTTGATTTACCAGGGGTTTTAGCAAAAACATGTTCCCACTTCCTAATTTACCAGGGGTTTTACCAAAAACATATTCACACTGATTTACCAGGGGTTTTACTAAAAACATATTCCCACTTTTTGATTTACCAGGGGTTTTAGCAAAAGCATGTTCCCACTTTTTGATTTACCAGGGGTTTTAGCAAAAACATATTTACACTTTTTGATTTACCAGGGGTTTTACCAAAATATATTCCCACTTTTTGATTTACCAGGGGTTTTACCAAAAACATATTCCCACTTTTTGATTTACCAGGGGTTTTACCAAAAACATATTCCCACTTTTTTATTTACCAGGGGTTTTACCAAAAACATGTTCCCACTTTTTGATTTACCAGAGGTTTTCCCAAAACATATTCCCACTTTTTGATTTACCAGGGGTTTTACCAAAAACATATTCACACTTTTTGATTTACCAGGGGTTTTATCAAAAGTGGGAACATGTTATTATTATGTGAGTTATGCAAGACATAAATCTGCATTGTGAAGACTTAAGGCATTAGACAGTTATTCTTCAAGAGAATTTACTAAGATTGTCATTCTTTTTATACAAATGATAGTAGAGACACAATATATTCGAAAACCCGTTTATTGCGCAGTGACGTTTCAAATATAAAATCGTCCATATTTGGATCGCGTAAAAACAGAAATATCGATTATTGTTTTCATTTACAGTCATATGAAATTGATGGAAGAATTATGAAGTTCAGTAGATTTAGCTTTTATTTGTTTACAACAAATCTGAATTAAAAACTGAGAATTGCAAACTCCCAGTTGCGTCAATGGAATTTAAGATTTCGCTGGCTGACATAAAAAAAATTTAATGCAAGAATTTATTCTAAGATAAAAAAGATATCGGATACCAAAGGATAAATCTTTAGAATCCCCATGATATAGATACAAATCTGGTAAAAACTGGGAAAACACGGACCTCTAGAAATCAAGAAGTGGGATCAGGTGCAATGGAGGAGTAAGCATCCCTTATTGACCGGTCACATCCGCAGTGGGTCCACAGTTAAATCCAAATGAAATGAAAATAAAAATATCATCACAAAGGTACAGACGTCTCCACCATTGCTATGGAACAGGCAATCCAACATTTCACACAAACAGAGTAATCGCAAACAAGACTATTATACCGACTGTAAAATTTGCGGAACATTGACATCAAACCAGATTTTCGATATCCCTGTGTCAATTATTTGTCAGTGAGAAGTTTTCCTCTGTATATGAAACGTTTATATGTTAATTACGCCTTGGCATATCAGATCATTTGTGAAATATAAAGTTTTAACGCCATATATAAGTGATTGTGGATATTACTACTTAAATGTGGAAAATTTACGATGGTAAAGCCGAAATCGTCGCGACTGTCGTATAGCTAGTTGTTAATTTCACGTCTGTGTCTATGGTAAGTAAAATGTCAGAGTATGAGGCATGTGTGCTAGATTCTTTTGTATTTCGTTGGGATACATCGTATTGACATATGTATAAAAATTGTCATTATTAATTGACAAAACGTCGTCGATATATCTAAATGTCAGATTAAGGGACACCACTAGCTTTTTCGTCTTTTGATTCAGCAGTTTCTGAATGAAGTCTGCTTCTTATGAATAAAGGAACAGGTCAGCCAATAACGAGGCACAAATGGTTCCAATAGGAATGCCGAGTTTGTTGAAATACCACGTCTCCGAACATTACAAATACATTGTCTATATGAAATTCCAGCATGTTTTTATATCAACTTCAGTGTATTTATATGTAGAATCAGAGTGGTGTTGGACAAAATAAGTATCACGATAACCATTGACTAAATATTTAGATTTTCGGGCACCACCTTTAGTGAAAAAAACAGTTGTCGGTGGTGCTAAAAGTCTCTCTTTTAATTTTTCATGTGCAAATGTTGTGTAAAGAGTAAGAAAGTCGTATGTTTTGATACATGAATTTGAGAAAAATTGTGTGCCTTCAAATTTGTTAAAAGTTTAGGATTTTTTAGTATCTACATCTGATTTACACCGCTTCTGGAATAAGCAACTGTACAGTATTGCCCTCCTTAACGGTTGTCAGTATCTTGGTATTGAGTAAAGATAAAGGTTTGGTGGAACATTTCATTTGCTGGATCCTTCTATGTACTGTATAAGGGGTTTTGTGAATTTCAGGTATCCAATATAAATATGGTAGCTCAAAATCAGTATCGGTTGTAGGTACATCTAAAGAGCGTAATACTGGTCACATAATTTTGAATGATTTCGTCTTATGTAGGGTTAGCAGAATTCGTATTAAACCGTAGTTCTTCTAATAAACAATTAAAGTAAAGTGTCTTATAAAAACTACATTATTTGAGGCTTTGTCTACTGGGCCCAGTGCAAATTGGTAATGTAATCTATCCAGCTTGGTTTTCACTTCTGGGCACTAAATACAGAGGGATAACGTGTTTTCATAGTTCCTTTCAAGTTTTCAAATACGAGATTTTATCAACTATCCTATAGCCTTTAACCATTTAGATTAAGTGTCTAGTTTCACGTCTTCATATTTGGCTCATCGTCTGACATAATCTTCGACAGCATTCAAAACTAAACTGAAATTCTGTCTCCACTTAAAGGAACGGGCTTCGCGGCATTTTGATCCTCTTAAAACAATATATTTGAGGTTTCCGTTTAATGACATTTCGTACGTATTAAAGTAAATTCTTGTACAATATCATAATATACATTTTGACGTTTAACATGCTACATACAGGGAGTGTGTATGAAATGCTTTGTAATCAAAGCGAAAAAACAAATTTAAAACAAAAATGTCAAAATAATTGCCCAAACGATCCTTTCTGTCAATACAATTTCATCATTTATTTCGAGTGGATATATAGCACATATTAAATTAAAAACTCAAAATCTTAGCTAGTCATCTTTTCTCGGTGATTATTTTAAGACAGATTTAAGAATACATTTCCGTTCTGTTTGGGCCTAGCATGACACCAGTTGTATTTCGGAAATCTAGATCTATTTTCATTTCAAACTCAACAAATGAAGTCCTATAGACTGAAACGATCGTCTTGGGCATTTTTGTTTTTATTACTTTTATGCAAAAAAAAAATTTGGTATTATGTTTGTAATATTTAAACTAAATAGATGTATTGTTCCGAAGAAGAAATGTCAATGGTATCTGATATCAGCCGCCGTTCCAATCAAACGGAAAGAATCAAGTGCTACACAACTTTTATTATTTTGAAATAAATTGTACAAAATATATCCTGCAGTCGGACAGGGATCTGTACTGATATTTATACTCAAAGACATTTAGTTCACAGACGGTAGATCTTTGAAGGAAACTCACTTCAGATTTTATATATATATATATATATATATATATATATATATATATATATATATATATATATATATATATATATATATATATATATATGATATATAAAATTCCTGTTTTGATTGTTCTAATATCAGACACACGGTTTAGCAAAATGTTTAATACATGTATATATCAGAAACATGGTTAACGGATCAAGTGATTCAGCGCCATTGGTGATACTATTAGTAAGTAAGACAACTTCACAATGGACTGAAATGGCGCGGTATAGAATAAGGATATAGAATAAAGGAATATAACTATAACGAAGTCAAATAATATCCAATGTAAAGGTAGTTTGCGCTGAACAGACTAAAATGAAGTGGTGTAATAATTTAACCCATTTATATACAAAAGAAACCTATTTTGTACAATTTCAGTCATCTTCCCTTATTTAACCCAACTTTGAGTAGGGAAATTAATTGTAAAATGTATTATTTGCCTGTGTATAACGTGTATATATGATAACTTTTGTTAGACTCCGTTTAAATTTTCTTTTTTTAAACTGAAGATTAAGGCATGTACATAAATATTGCTATTAAATATTACCAAACTATATTGCTCCGCTATTATTCGTATTGGTCTCAATATCCTTTCTATAATTACAAGTCAAGCCACGAAACAAATTTAAATGCACGGAAAATTGAGAATCACTTTGTCCATATTAAAAGTTGGTCTAACTAATCATAACTTTAATAGCAACTGATAAACATCGTATCTTTGTTAAGAGATGACAAATGCATTATGCTTGTTATGATGTAAAAGTTCAATAAAGACTTGATGATGGATGGCGCCTGATTTAATACCGAAAACTATGGTTTGTAAACGAATCGAATTTATTCGTTACAATTGCTCACTAGATCAAAAGAAATGTAAATTGCAACTTTGATAAGAGTCCAAATGTGATACTTTGTATGTATAGTGTTAACTGGTGTACCTTGTCACCCAGGTTTACAAACATCAGTAATTTATACCATTCATATTTCGTAAGCTGTAAAATACCTTTAACATTATGGCCGACTAATTACCAGAATAGAAAATCTTACGTTTACGAACGACTAGAATATGTCATGTAATATAACCTACGGCACGCACCTGCCTTTTACGTCCCATCAAGAACTTGCCATTAACATAGAGACTTTACTAGCTATAGATAAAGCATCACAAGAGTTGACATATGCTATGGACGTTTGCCAAAGCAATGAATGCCATTTTACACACCTACAGTGACGCCAGACCTTGGGTTTAAGTTCCATGACCTGAAAGACATTGACTTTTTATGCCAAAATATATTTTTGTTGTTTTAAACAACAGGATTGAACAGAAAGTTTTACAGCAATACATAATAAAGAAACTACATGAATATAGATCTAAATTACTTACCCCTATATTTTTTCATAATGATTAGCAGATTTTGCAATCATTAAAAGAAACATGAAAGTAACAAACAAAGTTTACTATAAACAAAAATAAAAACAATACTACTAGTAGTACTTATGTACTTAGGTCCCTTTTTGTATTCAATTTGTTGTAATAGTGATATACAAAGCTATATCACTGATTGCTCTGGTTCCACATGACGTGTTTTATAAAGAAACTTAATGCTGTTCTTTTATTTGTTTGCGTTAATTACATCATTCGTTAATTATGTATTGCAGACATTACATTTATTTGTACATGTATAGACACGGATCCTAATTTTGTATAAGGAAGAAATTTGAATAGTCAAAACTTCATATAGGTAAAACACCATGTAAACCTTTTTAACTTTTGTACAATTCAGAATGTTATATTAATTCAATTAACATTCTTTTTATCTCCATCAGTAGATTTAAGTTAGACTTAAACAAAATTTAGGAAAAATGTTATGTTATATTATTATGTATTTGAAAAGAAGAATTGAGGTTTGAAAATTATTCCAAAATTTCGAAAGACAGAGAAAAGGCACGATTTAGAAATAGAAACTAAAGAGTACTTTAAATTTGAAGATGGTTAAAACTGACATAAAATACGTGAAAGATGTGTGGACCTTGTGCCAATCTAGCTAAATTCTAGTTGAGTTTTGATATGTTTTGGAATGTATAAATTTCAGGAGAGAAACCACTGTTTAGCAGATATTATTTTCCATGTTCGGTTACTAAAATCAACTTTTTCAGTAGCCTGATACATGTACATTATTCTTTAAGGGGCATCAGCTATGTGTTGTTTTTCTTTATTTCCTTTTTTACTACTTAGATTGATACACAATTAACATAAATCAGATATACACAGTATAAACAGGCATCAAAATTCTTAAATTCCTATGTTATAGTTTATGAAATTTGCTTGAGAAACCCAAACTGGCAATTATTAACTTGCAATTTATTAATTCGTCCTTAGTATGGGTGGAGTGTTTGGGAAATATGGTGTAAGCATAGGAATAGTGACAGGTCAGTTAATGATGCACGAATTATTGTAAAATGTTTGACAAAAACTGAACGTAAAGTGATATTATTTATCTGTGTTTCACAATTTTGGATTGGTTTAAAATGCGATAAAATCCGTCATTTATATAAATATTAGTAAAAAGGTTTAGTATCTTACTAGAACAATAGCACGGTGTGTATTGGTGAGTAGACTGTATGCTGGAATGGTATTTTCATGGTATTATTACAGTGTATGTCTACCAAGGTAAATTGGCACATGTTTACACACATAACGAACCTAAATCAAATTACAACAGGGGTGGCAGGCTACTTGTCATCACAAAAGTATTAGAGATTTAGTAATGCATGGAGTCCGTGCAAGGCAATATGTTTTACCTGTACAACCTATTTTTGGAAAGTAGACCGTATTGTTTTGGGTTTTGACTCAACCCGGATGTGCCACTTACCTTGGGGGACCTACACCTCCGTAGCTCAGAACTGATGATAAGAGTAAAGGTCGTTGTCTAAAATTACATTCAGCCGTTAGCCTATTATTATATACGTCTTCAGAATCAGGGTCATTGTATAAAAATAATATATAAATGACGGACTAACCTAATAAATTTCCAATCGTAGGCGATATCAATATTTTTTAATCGACATGGAAACATCATTTCACTCTTTATTTACATCAATACCCATCTTTTTTTTTCAATGGTGAAAAAAATAACGATATTGTTTAGCACTTTTAAAAATCGCTTTTACACGATAAGAAATGGAAAATGTAATACTGTGTACCCTGAAATTTTCGCTTCCGTTTGATTTTCGCTATTTTAGCCCTTAGATGAGATGGCAAATTTAAAATGGAAGCGAAATTTTCAAGCTAAACAATTAAAGCACGAACATGCCATTCGTGACACTAATGTGAGTAGGAACGGATTTAAAAGGGTGCTAAAAAGTTTTTAAAAAAACAGAAATTTTTCAGTTATACAGCAGATGATAATTTTAAAATGTAATTTAACACAGAAACAAAGCTCCTACCAAGAAATTTACATAAGATGACAAATGTAAGTAAACAATATTTTTCTATATACATTTAAAATAAATCCACAATTTTCCGAAATATTCATGTACAGATATTTCTGAGTCAACATCGATAAAACTTTTAGTAAAAAAATCAAATTACATGTAGCATTCTGTTTCCATTGAGTGTTTGCTCATGATATTAAAGTTTTCTGTTTTCAAGATTCAGCAATTTTACATTTTAATATCCCAATTACCTATTTACAAATATTTAAGAGAGACATGAAAACCTTGTATACTGCAAAACACATCAGTACTACAACGATGGATATTCACAACGAATCAGATACAGAAAGTTCAAAATACTATTGCTCAATAGTGGAAGTTTCATTGATACTGAATAAGAAATTTTGTAATATTGTTTTAGAAAAATATGGTTTTATATTATATATATAGAGATTATTTTTATTAGATAGATATCAAATTGATATCATATTACCAACACATGGTCTTAACACACAAGCATACAAAGATTTAATATATAACAGTGTCAAAAGATTTGAAATATGAAATAGCACAACTGAAGAAGAAATCTATAAATACTTAGATAATTTAGTTTTAGAATACCATTATAACCTAACTCCAACGCAAAAAAATGATACATATATTCCTCTATGTGGTGATGTAGTGATTATATCGGGAATTTTTCTGTCAATTTTGGGAAAATGTCATTGGCGACATGAATTCTTACATGAATTTGTGTCAGATTGGGAAAAATTGTTTGCACACATGGAAATATAATTGTAATGGAAACTTTTTTAAAATGCCATTTCTGGACGTCAATACCACTTTGGGAATTTTTTTCATCAAGTTCTCATAAACACATGGTTTTTTTTCAGGAGGAATGGGGACGAAATTCGGCCCCGTGGAAACTGTAGAAAAAGGTTTGTATATACATGCAGTATACATAATCAATCAATATTTTTCAATATTATAAAATCTATATTTCTTATTCCTTACTGCACCAAAAAATATTTATCAAACTTAAAGGTAACTTTAGAGGTAACTCAAGTTATAAATTTATTTGTGTACACATTTATGATTCGCGTGCTCATGCTTACAAATTGATCTAAACGAAGTTGTGTGTGAAATTAGTAGTACTTTGGAACAGAAGTAGACTCAGATGTAAGTTAATACGTAGGAAGAGATTCGACCTTTAGAGAAACTAATTAAGGCTTAAATAACCACTAGATCTACATTTCCATCTACATGTAAAGTTACAACCTTAAACGACACCGATCCCAGGTTCTTCGAAGACTATAACATGATTGCAATAAATCAAAATTTGAAATATATTTTTCATACATACCCCTATGGTGCATTTCTTAAAGATGTGTTTATCACGAAGAATACTAGAATTATATATACTAACACCTTGTCTATGAGCTGGTAATATCTCTTGTATTGAAATTACATATACGGAGCTATCGGTATAGATATCCATAAAACTATACCGCAGAATTTCTGTCGTGAATACGATTATATATTTGCTTTAGGTAAAATACGAATTCATAAAAGAAAAGCGAGTACCAATTATACACTTATTCCATGAAAGGGCGTTTGTATTGCAAACACAATGATCAGCAGGTGGTGGGCAAAGAGAGGCAACTCTACTATAAGCGTCAAAATGTTCTGAAATTCTAGTCACCCGTGATTGGGTTTGTGCTTCTTGGTATGTTAAAATATCCAATCCCCTTTGAAAAAACCCATAGATCAATTCCCGATATATATAAAGTTATTTGTTTGGCGATTTCGTTTTTATTTACTATATACCTGTAAATTTTCAACCCTGGTTATTTTCGCCTTTTTACAACAGAAAACATATTCAAATACTAAATCACTACAGACTCATGGATAACATATAGGCTATGTCTGTGCTTCATTTTTTAGTTTGAGAATTTCGCTTTCTTTTTTCAACTTGTCCTCTCATCTGAATTTGAAAATGGTGACATTCTAAATATCGTTTATAATTCATATTTATCTCTAAAAATTAACAAGACCATTTTCCTTAAATTTTCAAAGCAATTGTGCAATATATTCCTATCACAAATTCAATCAATCCTAAACAATTTTTTATTCGACCTAGATAATATACACCCGCTCAGCAGTTCAGCAAATATGGCAGTGGGCTGGCCTTCAACACTGCTGCTGATAAAAATAGAAGTTATCGGCATCAACTGGCCAAAACCACATGTCTGTTAAATCTCTATGAAGTATAGTTAAACATATTATTTGTGGATATCAAGAATTTGCGAAGTTTTACTCTCAGCATTAAATGATTATTTTGTCATATGCTTTGAACCTTATAGGGGCATGGACCTACAAGATTATTTGATAACAGAAATGTTCAATGAATATTTTCTTTTATAAAAAATAGTTAAAAAAAACTCTTTTTGAAGAAAGTTACATGTTATTTCAGACGTTATATGCACTTTCTATAGTTTCTACCAATGATTTCGTAAAAAGGAACCCCTTTCACAAGTAAAATGTAAACTAATTTGGTTGTTTAATACTGAAAACTTCAGCAAGTTGATCAGTATATTTATGTACAACTGACAAAGGGCAATAACTCTTGCAAATTTCAAACGCTGTGTGTAACCTATCTTAAGGCAGATAAATAAATGGGTTAAATATTGAGTCCTTTATCAGCAAAAGTTCAGTCTCTTTTGAGTTCAGTGACTGTAATGACATAGACTTGGACTATTGAAGCAATATGAGCTGTCACCAGCTGAATGTCACCAGCTGAATGTCACTGAATGTCACCAGCTGAATGTCACCTGCTGAAATTTTACATGCAGCTTTTCCTGACATTGCTTCATACAAAATATATGAAGGCATGGCAAATGTTCATCAAGTATTTGACCGAGAATGCACTTACAAATATTATGATTACAACACAGAAATACTTCAAAAATATTCTTTACTGCATTACTGCGAGTAAGAATTGATTTGACAAAGTCATCCACAACAGCTAATATTGCTTTAAACATAGAAAACAGGGATTTTCCACCCTATTGTTGGGGGCTAAAATAAGGCCCCAAACCCCAATGCCATTAAAATGCATTTTCCCTAATTTCCCCATTGAGGTCAGTCGGCAATGAATTTGTAGACATTCTTGTATTTTCAACAGTTTAGTGTATTTTTTATTTCCCAATTTCAACAAAAGGTTGCTAAAATTCCCAATTCAAAAGACCCAGGGCCCATTCTCAAAAGAGCGTGGAAAATGTCTACAAAATACAATGTACTTTTCCCCCCAATATCAAAAACATCAAAAATTGAAAACAAAACTTTCTTGAAGTTGAATATGTATTTACAAGACACATGTATAATCTAATGATAATTTTCAGATTTGGTATGACTTCTTTCACAATAAAGGAGATGACTTCAACATTAACTTTCTTATTTGCAGTAGCACTAAAACTACTTTTTCTTTTTTCTTTCAAATCCTTTCAGATCACGCCTTTTAACAAACTGAATGCCACTTTTATATTTCCCAACTTGTCCATCAATCACTCCAATGTCATTTTTATTTTTAGGTTTATTTCTACCCCTATTTGCACTGGACACCTTGTAACCTAAAGCCCTGTCAATTTCTCTCTTTTCAATCACTTTTTCTTTCTTCACTTTCGCAATGTTCTGATATTCTTTATAATTAAAGTATTTATTTTTTGGTGGTTTTGCACCTAATTTAACCAAGAAAGAGGTAGTTGCTTCTTCCCTTTGACTCTCTTCGAGACCTTTTATTCCTAATTTTTGTACCTCAAAACGAGCTTGTTTCATATTAAAAGCCCTGTCATCCTCCTCATTGTCTGTAGATTGCTTTTTTGTTCCCTCTGCTGATCTTTTTTTAACTTTTGCCTTATGAGTTTCAAAAACTACCACTTCTGGTACTTTCTTGCCATTTGACTTACTCAAACTTTCTTTGTTCGTAAGTTCATCAGAATTATTTTGATTCCTATCAGAATTATTTCTGTTCTTCGTTTTGTCTGCCATTATTCCTAAATCAGACCTCAGCAGTTCTAAGTGCCATTTTTCTCCACTTAAATGTGTTTTCTTTGACTTTGTTGGACCAAGTATACCATTTTTCTCTATTAAGTTCTGTTCAATTTTCTTTTGCTTTTTCAATCTACTTTTGGACATCTTGAATTCTTGAGAATACACATCACAATTTCCATTACTGCTACCATCGTGTGGTTCCTTCCCATTTTTCTGCTTTGTTTTTTTACTCTTTTTCTGATTATTATCCTGTATACCAATTAAACTTTCAGTGTAAGCATCTAATTTTTTCAGAAGTTCCCTCTGTAACTTCCCTTCTGCTTCATCCATCACTTGACCTTAGGAGTAAAGAAGATTTTTGTTAATTCAAAGCTTCCTAACTCAATCGCAAACACAGACTCAGTCAAGTGGATTAAATAAAATAAGATTTAACAATATGTATAAAATAAGATTGACAAGATGTATAAAATAATATGGAAAAGATGTATAAAATAAGATGGACAAGATGTATAAAATAAGATTGAAAAGATGTATAAAATTATATGGAAAAGATGGAGAAGATGTATAAAATAAGATTAACAAGATGTATAAAATAAGATTGAAAAGATGTATAAAATGATATGGAAAAGATGGAGAAGATGTATAAAATAAGATGGACAAGATGTATAAAATAAGATGAACAAGATGCATAAAATAAGATGGACAAGATGTATAAAATAAGATTGAAAAGATGTATAAAAAAATATGGAAAAGATGGAGAAATGTATAAAATAAGATTGACAAGATGTATAAAATAAGATGGACAAGATGTATAAAATAAGATGAATTAAAAATTAAAAACAACCATCTACCTAAGAAGTAAGTCTGAAATCAAATATGTTACCCAGGTGAAGAAATGATGACCCAGACAAATGAAACAAAGAGGAATAACTCTAGAAAAAAATGGTGGTAGGCAATGTAGGCAAATAAAATAAACAAAGGGGAATAACTCTCAAAATAAGGATGATAGGAACACAGTTTTTCCAGGCAATACTCCGTCTCCTAAAGATGTATACTTGCATAGAATATGGGACACCTAGTTGAATAAATGAGGATGATATGGCGTGGGCAAAGCAAAAGAATGGAAGTACAGATAACTCAAAACTATAAAAAACAGGAACTGTGGGGGCCTAATTAAGTTGATATTGGTAATTCATATATGTACAATGTAAAATGGCCAGTCTGTCCACTGACCCCTGTAATCACATTTAGACTAGCCCAAATCAACAAATAGTATGGTCTACTGTCATAATTCAGGGTTGAACATGTTAATATTGCATAACGTGTATTTCGTTACAATTTAAATTCTAAATCTTACACTCCTAAAATCTGAGAGTAGATTCAACCAATCTTTGAAATGGGCAAGTCCAAATATGGTTATAGGGTAAGTGCGTTAAGTAATATGTATATGTGACAACACCAGCTTTATGAGAAATGAAATACATTTCAAACTGTGTCAGTGTAGTGAGAGCTTTTAACTCATCAATCCCTAAAAAATAATGGACTCTTCTGTACATCAATTATTTGAGCCATTCCAAATGTGTTTTTAGGGGTGAATGAGTTAAGCTGGTATGCTCTCTGTGACAATGGACCAAGGTTTTCAATTTCATCTAAGTTGGATGTGTCTTTCCATTTTACACCAAGCACTTTAAAGGTTACTACCCCTTTAGCCCCCCGGATATTTAAATGGTATGATCATGTTGTTGTTTGAGACCATTTTTATTATGTTCTATGGGGTTAAAAGGGGTCAGGAATTATCACTACCTGTTTTGAAAAGTCTTAAACAATGTACATACATATACAATAATTCCTCATTTTAGATCAACCTACATGCTGGGAGACTTGATTGGTGGGACCCCTAGGATATAACTAGGGTACTGAGCTAATTATAAAATGATTGTTACAATTTATTTATAAAGTGAAACAACTGATCATGAGATTCAAAGAAATCTGAAGCATATATGAGTACTAATCTAATTCTAAATACATCATCATGTATCTCTATACACATGTAAAACTGTATATACCTGGAAATATTTTCACTGTTTTTCGCCCTTAGTTGAGAAGGCAAATTTAAAACAAAGGCAAAATTTTTAAGCTGAATGACTGAAGCATGGAGATTCAAGCCATCTATGAGACTATGGTGAATCTGAGATGGGGTAAAAACCAATTACTAATTAACTAAAACTATAGTAATTTTGGCCTAATATGAAATATGACAATAGTCTAAGGGCCTGATAGTCTGAAGGTCCAATAGTCTGAAGGCCCAATAGTCTGAAGGTTAAGAGTAATACTGGTATTAAATATTACCAAGGACACAGCTTACTTCTCGACTGAAGTCTAGGTGAAAATCTCAGGCCATTAAGCTCACTTGCCATCTCCAGTCTGGACTCTACATAATTTGCTTTTGTGACAAATTTGATGAAAAGAATCAGTATGTTTGTGTATTTATTAAGAATGATAGTACATGTAAGTGCAGGACGATACTGGCCTGGCTGGTGACATTTTTAACATTGCACTTGCCAAATTCAATGGAATTTGTCAGATTTTCACAACATTAAGCAAAGTCATACATGTAAATGAAAGATTACTAACTAGTTCTGTTTTCGGGAATATCTGATATTATTCTTAAACTTTGGACTATCAGGCCTTCAGACTATCAGACCTTTGGACTATCAGGCCTTCGGACTATCAGACCTTCGGACTATCGGGCCTTCAGACTATTGGACTCTTAAACCTTAGTTTTATTAGACCTTCAAACTATTGGTATGTTGGAATATTTGGACCTTCCGATTATGGGACCTTTTGTATATAATAATGCGGAAGTTTCGGACTATCGGACCTTCCGGCTTTTGGTTCTTCGGAATACTGGATGGACACAATTAGCCTGCCCGGCTACGAAAAATTATGCCATCCAAAAATTATTTTCGTTTATTTATATGTTATCGATTTTGAGAAATATCCAGCTAAACATATACGATCCTTTTTACTTAATTGTTTATTTAACTGTTCACCGTACCTAAATGTAGGTACATGTAGTTATATAACAACAACAGCGCTTCAGTGCGAGTATAAACTCAAATAGATTTTGCACCTTTCTTGTCAGGGTTACTTGTACCGTCATCTGAACGGTAACATCCGATAGTCCGATGGTACAATAGTACGACGGTCCAATAGTCCAACAGTCTGATAGTCTGATGGTCTGACACTGCCGAAAGTTGTTATTTTTGTTTGTTCTTTTTCACTGAGGGTTACTTGCAATGACTGGCTGGAGTTGTTAGCAGCATTTTCTCTGTTACCTATTCATACACTGGTATTTGGCAAAGTGTGAAACCATACCCATTCATATACATGTGCTGAACATAGTGAAAAACATACGCATTTATATATTTTTGACCGAGATCTATAGACTCTTACTGGTATATGTACATGTATATATGCTGTCAAATCCACCAACTTGCTCATTGCTAAAATTGCAGTACAAAATATTTAATATTTACATTTACTATATATGCTGTCAAAATTTAAATATGTCTTCTTCTTAAATCTCCACATATGTTAAACTACTGACATAGTTACAGCTCCTAAAATGACCTGTATGTGAAATTGTTCTGACAAAGAGGAGGGGTAGAATCTGACCCTAGGAACCATGAATTACTTTCTTGATATATATAGCCACACACCAATACAGGCTTAGCTTGGACAAAGCGATGCAAAGTGCCTATATTCTGGTTCTTGAGAAGAAAAATTTTTAAATTCCTAACATTGATTGATTTCAACAATTGTGGTGCGAGATCCTTCCCTTGAACAAACTTGAATCTGCACATCATAACAATACAACATATCACATTGGTCCAACTTGCAGTTCTTAAGGAGAACATTTTTAAATATTTTTCATTACTTTTTATGATTTTGCTAATTATTTCCCTTTGCAAGGGGGAGATAATCACCATTTAAACACAACTGATAGTCCTTCACCAAGGATGCTCCCTGTCAAGTTTCATTCAATTGTGTTGGGTAATTCTCGAGAAGAAGTTGAAAATATGAAAACTTTATGGACGGATGACTGATGGGCAGTAATCACAATAGCTCACCTGAGCCACTTAGGTGAGCTTAAAATGAACTAAACAATGAATAAATTAAATTAAAAAAAAATTATATAGTTTCTGTTTTGATTGATATTATTTTCCAGGAGAATGGTGCTCTGGAATGCCCTGCCTTTCAGTCCGATCCTCTCTTCTTATCTTTTTATATTTGTTTACCTGGGCTAATATTCCCCCTTTGTCTGTCGGACTATCAGACTGTAGTACTATCAAACCATCAAATTATCACACCGTCGGAATATAGGCATGTTTATATATCTAGGCAAACGGAGGTATACAGCAATAAGTAAGTAGAGTCTCGAAGAATAGAATAAAAAAGACAAAAGAAAAACGTTAAAGACCCATGACCAAGTAAAATGACCAACATGACATATTGTAAAAGTTCTCCGATTCACACTTTGTACAATTTAAAGACACGTTATTTCACGTGCACAAGTAGGCAAAAGCATAGCGATTCTGGACCGTGGTTTTATGATGATGATGGTGCATGCCCATCTATATAAACATCTATGCACATTCGTGCAAATCGCCAAAAGCTCACAAAATTATTACAGCTCCTTTACCTTATATCCATATACCCTGGCTTGTTTGAGCATAACAACATTAAATTTACACTGACAAGAGTAGTCTTTCTTACTTGGTATCCTATCTACAAATATCCAGTGGGGAATAAAAAGTTTTTCCAATAAAGATTGTCATAACTGAAAACTGAGTAGAACCATCCGTAAGATAATTAAAAGGTCAATCCAACCCGTCAAATTTGGGGAATTGGACAATTCTTCTGTCAGTGGAGTAATTCTGAAACCAATTAATTTCCACAGATAGTATGCCATTTCAATACCAAACGGCATAATGGTAAATACCTAGTTCGTAAGTACATGTATACCTTGAGAAATAATTCTACAATGATTCAGGCGATGGGCATGAGTCAGCCAGTTGGTGGACATGAGTCAGCTAAAACATGGGTACAAGTCAACCAATTCACCTAGGTACGAGTTGTGATATTGGTACAAGATGACCTTAACCTTTATATTGAACTTATTCATCTGAGTTTGCCTTGAATATTACAAAACAAGGTCATTTTCATTGTCTTTACAAGTAAAAATTTTGGTTCACTAGCGAATCAATAATAAGTTTATATAAGCATTTTGCAAAGCACATTATCACTTAAAACAAAATTAAATCCCTACCTGAGCATAAACTGCTGGTCATGGGCCTTTAATGAAAAATAAACTAATAAAATATGTATTATATGTCTACATCAGTACAGGTATAAAAATATGAACTACATATGTAAGGGAAAAGTGGTAGTTTTCAGCATGAATATAATTCTATATAATTAATAGCTAAGCCTTAAAATACATATAAAGCATCATTATTTGGTATTATTTTAATACAGTTGTTAATATTACGACTTACACATGCAGCGATATAAAAAGCCTATTAGGCTTTATATATCCCTGATACAGGCATGTTCGCAAGTTCATTTACAACACACAAAAGAAACCATGCACACAATATACTGTATTGAAAATGAAATAATACCAAATAATGATGATTATGTGTGTTAAGGCTTAGCCATTAATTACATAAAACTATTTCCATGCTGAAAAACTATCACTTTTTCCTTTTCCGTGTAGTTTGTATTTTAATCAAAAATCAACATAAGTCAATAATTTAAAACCTTGGAAATGCTTGATTTTGTAAAAGATGTTACAATCATCACCAAAAAGCAATGCTCACATAATTCAAGACTATAATATCATATAAGGAAATTATCATTTTAACCTTAAGTAATCATATGATGCTCAAAGAACTACCTCTGCCACTCACTAACCCATCATTATAATGGTGACCACCCAGTACTCTGAAGTTCTGAAAGTCCGAGGGTCTGTAAGACCCGATAGTTCGAGGGTCTGATAGTTCGAAGGTTCAATAATCCGAAGGTCCATTTGTCCGAAGACATGATAGTCCGAAGGCCCGATAGTTTGAAGTTCCCCCAAAACAGAGGTTGGATATCCGAGACTAGTAAAGTCACTCAATGTCACTGCCACTGGACTCTGCTCTATATTCAATCTTTCATTTGATGACAAAGCAACTATAGGTTCGAGAAAAGAAACTTATACACTTTCTTCAAGGGAGAGGGTATCAGAAACAAGAGTAATTAAATGACTTCAGTCTCCAAAAAAATCTTCTCTTAACAAGAATTCAAACAAGCATGCAGTGGATAGCAATCGTATCCACTCAGCAGTTCCCATTACCCAACACCTTTTCTTTTCTTTTTTTTTTTTTTTTGAAGAGGAGGGGTCAATAGAAATGGCTCATTATCATTATCGTAAATTCACCTGTGAAAATTAATGCTCAAAAGTAATGCTCACATGTTTTGAGACTAACATTATATAAGAGAATTTTTATTTAACCATGAAATAATAACAATTTTCAAAGAGCTAACCCTACCCCTTAATAATTTTCTTTGTCTGAAATTATCGTAAATTCGCCTCATTTTAAACCCGTAAAAATGCTTTACTGTATAACAGAAGTAAAAATCAGTACTGAAAAGCCATGTTCACATGTTTCAAAACTAATATAAGGTAAATATCATTTTAACCTGAAAAAAATAATCTGTTTCTCAAAGAACTACCCCTACCCATTACTAACTCACCATTTTCTTTGTCAGAATTACTTATATAATGGAAGTATCATTTTGACCTGAAATGATAACTTGTTTCTCAAAGAGCTACCCCTACCCATTACTAACTCGCCATTTTCTTTGTCAGAATTACTTATATAATGGAAGTATCATTTTGACCTGAAATGATAACTTGTTTCTCAAAGAGCTACCCCTACCCCTTGCAAACTCGCTTTTGTCTTTGTCAGGAATTTTCGTAAATTCACCTCATTTTAAACCCGTAGAAATGCTTTATTGTGTAACAGAAGAAAAAATTAATACCCAAAAGCTATGATCATATGTTTAAAAAAAAAATCATTTTAACCTGAAATAGTAATCTGATGCTCAAAGAGCTACAGCTTGTTTAATGTCTATTTGGTTCCTCATCCAAATCAGACATGAATTTCCTTATCCCATATGATATCAAAGACTTAACCCATCTCCCCCTGAAAAACAAAGGACTCTACTCAAAATCAATGCAACAGACCAGTCCAAATGTGTCATTAGGAGTGAATGAGTTCATTAAAGCTTTACTTTAACCATAAAGGTGGTCGTTTAATTATACAACTGATCTCCGATAACCATTTATATTGTTTATTAGTTTCCTTGTGTATGCCCTTTTGGGTTTAATATTTATTTGTCGAATTTAAATGTCCTTTGTTTAGCTGTGATATTCAAACTGAATTCTCATAAAATTATGGATTAAACAAGATCTTTGTAGGAATGGGATTTGTGTAATCTCTAACTCTGTGTTATATATGTCTGTGATAAAATGGATGTGGGTTCATTCACCCTGATTCCAATTCGACCTGGGTTCATTCACCCTGGGTCATTTCGCCCTAATTTATAGTATATGATATAAGATAAAGTAGAAACCTGAATCCACATGGCTGAGCATACGCACACCTTACATGAACCTGGTTGCTTTTTAAATTTTTAACTTTAAATTTAATTAAATGGAATCAAAAGTTTTAATTAAAAACAAATTATCAAAAAAACTTCAAATGATGATATGGCATCTCCACTTCAGTTGTCGTACTAATTGCTCATACAAACATACCGGTATAACTTGATGATTATTTAATTGGCCAACTTTAGCTTTTACTTTTTCCAAATTTAATTTTTTTTACTGGTATTTATATATCTGTTATACAAGTAGATCTGTTATTTAGTATTTACCATGCAAAATATTGTTTACATTCATGATTAAACGATTATATAAATACATGAAGTTGTTTAATATAAAAACACAGAAAACTTGGACAAAATTTGTCGTATAAACGTTTTAAAATCATGTCAGTATGTATACATATTACCAACTTGCTGATAAAAAAATCTTTTAAGTGCACCCCAAATGCTATATGACTTTGCAAAAACACATTTGTCGAAAATTTGAAATTGATCTGATGTCTCATTCTGGAGATATAGGCATGACAAAGTTGGGCTTTTTTTAACTGCAGGAAATCCAATCAAGAGAAAGTAGGCAAGTTTTCTAGCCCAGAATTCAGTTTGGAAGATGATTTTTATGCTCAATCCTGAAGTGGCGATGAAAGAAATTCTCAGGATAATTATGAGAGGTTTAATGTTTCATTTACAATAAATATAATTTATTCAGCAGAGAAGTAAGTGCTAAAATATTTCTTTATTGTTGCCGCTGTGTATAGAAATACTAGCGTCTGGTGTTCACTAATTTCTTAGGAAATGCTGGGTAAAATCAGAGAATTTTATATGCCCCAACTGGGTGATATTTTTTAATCACTTAATTTCTGTGATTTTTTAACATGACAGAAAATGTAAATAATTTTGAACCGAAATTATGGAAATTCATAAAGAAAAATATACTGTTTTGAGTGTTTTATAAATTTATTTATTTATTACATTTATTTATTTATTTTTGTGTTTATTTTATCTATTCATATATTTACTAATTTACTATATTTCAGTACATTTTTTTAAAAATAATGTGTTAAGAAATGCAATAATCAATAATCATCAATAGGCAGCAAAACTATGACTGATAAAAAGATATTTGTACTGTTCGGGGATTCCATTTTTCATAAATATTCATACAAAATAGTTTTTAATCATATGACAGAAAATATGAGTATTAATAATACTGAATACTTTTTAATGCAAAATTATGAATAGAAAGGGGAAAATTCAGTTAGATGTTTAAACATGCGCTTTCATAAGCTACATCTGAAAAATTGTACAGATTTGAAAATCAGCACGTAATAATTTTACAAATCTAGCCCTCAACTGTCTTATCTTTTTATCCTCTGGAAATCTGTGAACAGCGTGACCTGTTTTAGATGTATTTCCGTACCTCACTACATGTACAATTAACTATGACTATATATTTAGAACTGTTTTAAATAATCTGCCGATGTTATCCGGCTAAACTTGTAATACTATGGCCCAATGGCTTTCACACCCTATAGTGTTAATTTTTGCTAAATATCTCGGGAACAAGACATTAAACAAGACTTTAAATTTTTGGAAAATGCATTTATGCATCATAAACTAACAATTTTTGAAAAGTTGTATATAGCGTTTGGGGTGCACTATAATACCATAAGAGACATATAAGTTATAACACAGTAAAACTTGTGTATAAAGACCATTTACTAATAAAGACTGTTTTCTGCTGTCCCCAATAGTATCATACAATGTATGTACAAATCAACCTCTACATAAAGACCACCTCCCAATAAAGACTGATTTTATTAGGCCTACAAGTTTCACTGTACATGTATGTTTGTCAATACCACGAGCCAAATGTCAATAAATATACATATGTATAGGTATGTCTAGAATCAGGGCGAACTGGAATCTGAGCAAAAAGACCTACGTGTAGGAGCGAACTGAAATTGCAGCAAATGAATTCAAACCGGACACCAATAAAAAATAAAATTGTACCATATAGACCTATATATAAGTGTATGTATTGTATTTTAAACAGTATGTCATTCTTGAAAATTTGTACACTCAAATTTGATTTTGATTTAATTGTACCCCATCACTAAGTGTAACACCAGGACCAGAGGATCTACCACAAATGTAAGTTCCTGATTTGTGAAGGAGTGACAAACTTCAACTTCAAGCACTCAAGTGGTAGCCAATACAATTGGCATTATTTATAGGTCCCCAATCATCCATAACAATTAAATGAAATTTCACAACATTTACAATATTGAAAAGATAAGCTAATAACTTAATATATGTAACGTAAACTCACTAATAATGATTATTGCAACACAGATCTGTAATGACTTTATGAACACATGTAGGACTGGGTCGCATATATCCATGGATTCATGGAAATATATTTAATACAATTTTATTTTACTGTTAGAAATACTCGTTAAAAAGTACTGGTAAGTTTTATAATACAATATTTTTTATTACCAAAGGATTTGAAAATTATGATGTATCGATGTCCATTATGGCTTCATATTTTTTTGTTAGTGATATAAGCGGTCGACCATAATGAACAGAGAAGGGAAGCCATGTTTTATGTGATATTGCGAATTACACGAAAGTGCTAGAAACATTCTTGTTTTACCTAAAATTTGCTCAAAATATTTACAAAGCTGAAGAAAAGTATAACATAAAGGTAAATAGCGAATTGATTTATCTTGTTTTAATATGATACTTGTGTCATTTCAACCCATTACACAAATATTAAAGCCTATAGCAAGATTTCGAATTTGTTATTGTCAGACAGCCCGTGTTTGTTTGCAAACAAAGTACAACACAACGAGACATTATTTGTACTCATAGCAAGCAGAGATGTTTTGTCTTTTTAAGATTTCATTCTTAATTTTTATTTTTTGAGCTTCATTATTTGTACAGGTCAATGATACTTCCAAGTGTTGACGTTATAATAAAAATGGAAATATACGCGGTCTGTTTTGTTTTGGGATGACCTACTTTTTTTAGCTTGCTGTGTCTGGCCTTGGCGTTAGCGGGTTGTGACCCTTTGTAAAAATTATTTGTTGGAAATATGATACCTTGTCAGTTTTATAACACATTGATTTTGTATGAACGTAAATATCTTATGTGGCAGTTAGTCAGAAATAAATGTACTGTAATCTGCCTTGTATGAAGGCCTACATGTATGTGCATACACTCAAATATGCAAGCATATTGCACTTCACTTGTACATTAGTGTTAACCAAAAGCATCTGACCATCGGTCAAATCTGATGGAAAATGAATTGGTCGGATATAAATTTGGTAACTGTCATTGCAGAAGTCTGACAGTTTTTGACAATCCTTTCTTTTTATTTTAAGCAGAATATACTATTTCTGTCTTTATTTTCATTTGACTCTCTGTGCAGTAAAACGTATATCAATAAATTTACTCAGATTCAGTACCTGGCCTATTTCATTGACAGTAACTGTATAAGAATGTGGGTTGATTCGCCCTGATTTCAGTCCGCCCTGAGTTCATTTTGTGAACACAGATAAGAATTCTTGGATTTTGGAAACCTGTTGACTGCACCTGAAAACCATATTCAACAAAATGGACAGGAGAGGATTTTGAATCCCAAATGGAAGGTGGGCTGGTCATAGCTCACTTTACTTTAGTTTGGGTGATTAAAGATTAGATCTAAAGTCTATTGCTTTTAAAAAAAAAAAAACCTACAAATACAGAGTTTTTGAAATTCATCAGTCTTACCAGAAAAACCGGTAAATTTTACAAAAGTCAAGTGAAATTTATCTGATAACTTGTCCAAATGACCAGTAATTATCCATTTCTTTTCAATTGTGTATATATATACAGACCAGTAAAAAAAATTCTTTGACCAGTGAAATTCCTTTATTCACTAGTCCAGTTGACCAATAATTTTCTTTTTATTTCAAAATGTCTGAGAAATATAATTTGGTCAGACAAAATTCCTTTCAGTCTAGTAATCTATCAGACTGTGTCTGATCAAATGTCCTGTGAAGAAAAAAATACTTCCCGAACACCGGTATGTATCGGTATAATATAGTCTGTCATATTAACTGTGCCCACTAGTTTTGACTAATTGAAATAAAATGGTTGATACCTACCTCTTAAATTTAATGTATAGTCTGAGTCACATTAGGTCATGTGACTCAAAATAAATTTGTAAAACAGCCAATCGTCAAAATAAAAATATTTTTACTGATATACATGTAAATAAAAAACAAAAAGATATAAGTAAAAAACAGTATATCCTGTATTTTTTCTACATAGGGTACTTTTTTCTTTGTTTGGTTGCTTCAATTTTTGAAAATACTCTTCCTACTGGAATCTCTGTGTTATCCATGGGATGTCAATAAATTGGGTCATGTGATAATATACTCATGCCTTTTTGGACAAAAGAGTTATATGAAGGGGAATAACTCCCAATATATTATTGTCATAAGGAATCAGTGATTGTGTATTAATTATAAGACAGCAACCTTTCTTTTCACTATTACAATTTAATTATACTCAGAAAGTTCTGAAAACACGTCTTTCGTACCTCAGAAAGTTCAGAAAACCTGTCCTTTGTACGATAATACTCGAAAAGTTCTGAAAACACGTCTATCAGATGATTTCATCTAGTATTAGCCTGGGATTCAGGCCCAATCATACTTTGTCAATCAGTGAGCCAGGCTAAATCAGTATGACCAATAAACCATTGTTCCAGCTAGATTGTTTTGATGGTGTGCAACGCCCGCCGTTTTGGTTTGACATCCGATGCCCCTTTTCATACTGACCGTGATGCTCAATGTCCTTTTGATAAATTTTTTTTTCATAATATCTTTTTCCTAAAAGTTGCACTGTCCGTTTTAATGCTATCTTGTTATTCGTCATTTAAAAAGCTCAAGTTTTGAATGTGATCCACATTTCCTTCTATATTACTATCTAGCTCTAAAATCATTTCTATAAAGTTTGATAATTATTTTATTGACAATTCAATTCCTAAAACTTTACCTCATGAGGAAATTGTCACAGAAAACATACTGTAGTGTATTGATGGTTGCAGTTTATGGAAGAGAAAATCATGTGTGTAATAAAAGAACCAATACCAGACTTTTCAGGATGTATTAAGGTGAATTTGTTGCAAAATAAACTACATGTAGTGTCAGTTTTGGTTTATGGTTTAAATCTTGTTTACAAACCAGTTATGAAACCGAATCTGGTTTCCTATGGCTAAACAAATAAATGGTTTAAACTATCAAAATGGTACACAGAATGAAGTAAACAGTCGCTCTTTTATATTATGAGATGTAAATAATACCAATTATAGAAAAAGAGTGTTAGTCTTATTGCTATATTCATTAACCCTGATTATCATGTTTCCACTTTTTGAATCGCTGGTGTTTAATATGCTAAAAAGCAAAAATCACTCTATGATAATATATAAATGTATAGAGTTTTACATGTATACATCTTCATAGAGTGTATGAATGGGGATATTTATCTGATACATGTACTCAATTCTGATTGATCAAATTTATATGCTTATTTTCCAATATATCTTAATTTGCTATGGACATGCACACATGAAGGGAACTACTTATGTCTTGATTAGAACATACAAGTAGCAGGGCTCACCCTGCCATTAGCCATTAACTCATTTTTGTCAAGGTTGGCTAAAAATTCTGGCCAATATTTTTTGGGTTATTGTGTGTGTATAAAACTGTCATTGAAAAGAGAAAAGATATAGCATGATCACAGACAACTACGTTTAACAATGCACACAGCATCGGTTACAGGGGCATTCTTCAATGGTGAAAATAGAATTGTCCCAAAGTTTTCCCAATCAAGTAAACGTTCACACTTGCAAATAGTGTCCCACACCTGGCTAATCAAAATTTCAATCGACTAAAAATATCTCTTGGTTGGCCAGGTTTTTGGTTCTTACTTTTCTGAGTTTAAGGTGACCTCTGAAGTAGTATGTCTTGCTGATATGATGTGACTTCAATTTTGGGGAATATACATACAATTGAATAGATTTTTACTTAAAATTATCTGTTTTGTTAAGTGAAATTGGAATTTCATCAACAACTAAAATTAAATCCCCTTGAATTTATGCCACCCAGTCCCACGAAATGAAAGAAAAAAAACAACTGGCAAAGAGGCCTAAAGTCCTGCGAAATGTATTCTCACAAATGATTATACAGTGTAGACCATTACATGTACTCATAATTAATATTAGTAGATTTAATGTCCAGATATCTCTGCTCTACAGATGCTTTGCCCTCAAATACATCCAAAATCAAAGGTTTTTGGCACACCACTGATCCTGTCAAAGTGTATCAATTTACATGATTTATGGCAGATACATGTATTTGTAAACAGTCCTCATGCAGTCTGGTAGGCCTTATAGTATATACACTGGTCATTGACTTTCTCCCAGGCTTAAGAGTCAGAGGCTCCAGTTGCATATTTGCGTATTTTACACCAAAAAATCAATGGATACACACAAATTAAAATCCACGTGGAAGATTATACCCAACACAATTTAAATCTGAAGTGTAAAATTAACCACACTGGATCTGATAGGTGAAAAATTGAGTGTACATGTACTTACATGTACATGTATTCTAAATGGATCTCGGTCATTAAATGATTAAAAGTGTGTTCAACTCCTTGAGTGATAATGTGTTTTGCTGACCCTCAACCTTACATGATGCATGTTTAGGTATGGACTTAAATTGTACTGACAGTTAAACATTACTTTTATTATTTAATTATAACTGTACATGTAATTTAGCAGTGAATAAATGGAAATCATAATTTGGCAACAAAATTGGAAAATACTCACTTGACTAAAATTAAGTTGGTAAAAATACCCACTGCATTTCATGATTTGGAAAATGGTGGATGTTGTATCCATGCTACAGTGTAGGTGCTCTTAAATTTATTGTACTGACAGCAACAACAATCCATGGCCAGGGCAAGGGATAAATGATGCAGGGGTGTTGGAATTCAAAACTTATCACACATGTACATGTACCGGTATATGAGTGATCATTGTAATGAATCATCTGTTAGGAGCTAAAGTCGTGACTGTTCCACCTGACAAAATAAATCCATCAGTGATAAATGTTGTTTATACATGTATGTATACAGTAAAACCTGCTATAGTGGCCACCTCTATATAAGGATTACCTGTTTATAAAGGCCAGTTTTTTCCAATCCCTTGACTGCATACATATGTACTTCAACTAAATTGAACCTGTGTGAAAGGGTCACCTGCATATACATGTAAAGGTCAATATTTTCTGGTCCCTCGGGTGGCCCCTATATACAGGTTTCACTGTACATTGTGTATATGTAACACAGTAACAGTTAAGTACTAGTGGTACACTTATACATGTAAAATGTACTTACAGAGTATGATGACAAATCTGAGTATCATTATTTTTCTCTATACATGTATATTTCATATAAAACCACATTTAAAAAAAAACTAGTATAAGTCATTTCCTGTTCAATTTCAATAAAAATTTTCACTGTCAACTGTCAAGGTTTTGACATTTCTGTGTTTGTTTTTATGTAAATTTCCATTGTTTCATTTAAAAGTACATCTGAGTTTTGCAGGGTAAAAATTTCAATGTCTCTTGATTTTTAATATATTTGTGATTAGGGAATTATGACATATTGAATTGAATTTTCTGTTAAAATTCCAGAATCTGGAAGACAGAAAATTTGAACCCTTATGAGCTACATGTACATGTAATACATAATAAAACTGTTAGACATATTTTGCTTTATGATACAAGTTTTACCGAAATTGATTTATAAATGTCTTTACATGAATGTTTTGAAAATTTGCAGAGTTGTATGAAGTATATAGAGAAAACTACTACTTACTTTTGTCGGTATACTGTACATACTTACATGTATATGTACCACTGTAACACAGTTACAGTACATGTACATCTTTACTGTATGAATATTTCTTTGTTATTTTACAATTTAACCAGTGTTTGTACAAAATGTATATTGTACAAGCAGTACATGTATCAGTTGAGTATAAATGAAAGCAATTTTGAATGGCAAACATTTGCTGCACTTTTTTCACACTCAGTATTTAGCTTAGCTGAAAACCAGCTGCAGGTAAAAATATCTATGGTAAGCGATTTGGGTTTTTCTTGTTTAAAAAAGAGATGGGCGACTAAATAAAGTTTTGTATAAATGTTTTTGATTGATTTCAGATTTCAAGATGTGTACAGATTTTGTAGGAAGTATTGTATCCCTGGACTGTGGTGATACGCTAGGGACATACCAAGGTCAAGTTAGGTGTATTAACAATCGTACACAAGAACTTACAATAGTTGAAGCATTCAGGAATGGACTCAAGTGTCCAGTGTCAGAGGTCACACTGAAGTAAGTTTTATCTGTGATATCCTTTGTAAAGATGCTTTTGCATATTTTTCACCACATGCAGCAATTTTCAATTATGTGGTGGTACTACACTCAAGAGAGGCTCAAAACTTGTGTAGAGTACTACACAGTACACTCAAGAGAGGCTCAATTCTCGTGTAGAGTACTACACTCAAGAGAGGCTCAAAACTTGTGTAGAGTACTACACTCAAGAGAGGCTCAATTCTCGTGTAGAGTACTACACTCAAGAGGGGCTCAAAACTTGTGTAGAGTACTACACTCAAGAGAGGCTCAATTCTCGTGTAGAGTACTACACTCAAGAGAGGCTCAAAACTTGTGTAGAGTACTTCACTCAAGAGAGGCTCAATTCTCGTGTAGAGTACTACACTCAAGAGAGGCTCAAAACTTGTGTAGAGTACTACACTCAAGAGAGGCTCAATTCTCGTGTAGAGTACTACACTCAAGAGAGGCTCAAAACTTGTGTAGAGTACTACACTCAAGAGAGGCTTAAAACTCTTGCAGAGTACTACACTCAAGAGAGGCTCAAAACTCGTGCCGAGTATTAGAGCCTACATGAAGGGAAAATGTGAAACATGATTTATTAGTCATCTATTTAAAATTGTAGCTCAACTGATGGAGTCTAATTGACAGAAACGATTGTCTTGAGCATAATAACTTTGGTATTATGTTTATAATATCTATATACATGTAGCTAGAACCACAGAAATAAGATAATAAAATAACTCTGAAAAGATCATTTTCTTACCATTATACATGTATTCTTTGTTGAGAATATAGGATTCATCTTTCATAGTTTTTTTTATGTACATGTTATATGTACATTGTATACAACTTGATTAAGGACTTGTTTGAATTTGAAATAGAACTTATCCAATAGTTGTTCATGAGATCGTGATAACTTCCTTTGTAAAATTGAGTATAATTACAATAAAGAAAGATTTAACATATGAAGAAAGTACAAACATTGTACTTGTATATACATGTTTGCTTAAAAAAATATATCAAAGATGGAAAAATGATCTCTGCCAAATTGTAATGATTTTATGTTATAATGATGCATATTATCTCTACAGTGCCAGTGATATTAAAGATTTGAAGATAATCAAGACACCTGCAGAGGCTGAGGTGATAGTAGAAAAGGAGGCTACACCATCAAAACTTTCACCCCAGAATGGTGAAAATGACGTTTTTTGTCCATCACCTGTTAAAGTAGTAGACACTCCAGTTCATAATTCAAATAACAGCAACTTATCTAATGGTTATGTTAATGCTGGAAACAATAGTCAAGTGATATATAGAGAGAGGAACCATGACACATCTAAGGGACATATTAGAAATAGTTATCCCCATAGCAATGGTGGTAGCCATAGATACACTCCAACAGGTGCTCATGAAACTCGTACATATTCGCCTACCGCTTGCTATAATCGATACACTCCCACAAATGGAGGTGCATATCAAAAACATTCACCACCTGGTGAAAATGGATTTAACCATGGCAACAGGAACAATAGAGGGACACCAACAAAAGATGATGGTGGAATGAGACCAAGAAGGAACTCAGGTAATATAATGTACAGTATGGACACATACAATGGAACCTGTCTTGAGAGACCACCCCATCTGCCCACTGAAATGTGATCTTTCAAAAGAGGTTATACTTCAAGGGTTTATTCAACCAAGTATCTTTTCAGAATGTGGTCTTTTCAAGACAGGTGGCTTTTCATGAGAATGGTCTTTCAAAACAGGCCAGGGGTCAATATTAGCGTTTGCCCACTTGTCTGGTACCAGGTGAATTTTGCTGTCGGACAAGTTATTTTTGTCAAGTACTTGTCCGATGGAACAAGTAAATTTTCAAAGTCTAGTTTATATTTTACTATAGAAGTTACACATATACATAAATGCGATTTGAAAAATATTTACAATCTTCAAAATTAGAAATGGATTGCAGCATGCCACATTGTGCTGACTGGTATACGTGGCCTTAGGTTTGTCGAGAAAACTATGACAGAATGGCAGCAGTGTACATTCCCAAGAGAGGGTTCAGATCATTTGCAACGCGTCTACTTTCATTATGTGTTATTAAATAGGGCCTTGTCAGTGGTTTTGTAAGGCCTGTCATGATTACAGCACATATGCATACCAAAACTGTTCGCTACATGTATTTCCTGGAACATCAAAATTTAGAAAAGATACATTATCGTCCCACTGGAAAAGTCAAGCTTATGATCTAAAGATACTAGGTAAAAAAAAATAAAGACGTCACGTTAACCAGCTCCCAACATTTTTGCAAAAATTATTTTGTTCTGAAATTAAAATAAAATTAGTAATTGAATGATTAAAATTAAACCATGTTCTATTTTAAGGCTTTTAATCACACAATAATTAAAAAATTAACAATATAAAAATTTGAGAAATAAAATTGTTTGTTCTTTAACACAGAAATTAGATTTACAGGTAAAAAATAAAATATACACATTTAGGCTTGAAGTTCCATAATTTTAACAATATATGATTAAATCACATCTTGGGCATACATTTGTGTACATTCTAATAATTTATTTGTGGATTCCATTTGAAAAACTATGAATTTTAGATGCATTTTTGTACATAACCAGGGATTAATATTATTGCCATGTTGGTCCTGTAAAAAGACCTGTTCCCAATGCAAAATCTACTATTATTTTCCCAATTTTGAGCAAAAATTTCCCAATCATGTACACCATGTCCTACACATTTTGTATAGAACAATGAAAAAGAGAATTCACTACATGTATGAACTGCACTTTGAAGTCCTCAGATGAAATCTGTGTTGTCAGTTAAATAAGAGAAGCTATAAAATGGATCTCAAGTTTCTTGTTTTATTCTTATGGCTTTACCTTACTTTTGTAAATGACCACAGTAAATTTTTTTCCCCAATTTGTCCCATTGCGACATAAAATTCCCAATTGTAAGGGTACAGAACCCTGTCCCAAAAGTCACTATCAACCCCTGATTACATTAAAGAATATCACAGTTTTCGTTTTCAGTGTTTTTGTTATTTTATTTCTGTAATATCATTATTGGGCAGCAATTTGATATTTATTAGGTGCATTTCGGACAAGTAGGAGAAGAGTTTGGACAAGTAACTTTTTATAGTTGCTTATCCGACAGGACAAGTGGAAATTTCGCTTTATGTTGGTTTAAACAGTATTTTATTCGAGATTGAAATTGTTACATATAAACAAGTTATGCAATACAATTAGGGATTTGAAAAAAAGCAAGTCTGCTTATATGAATTCATCTCCCTGTTTCCAATGCACTATAAAATCTTCAAGATGGCCAGGAGAGAATGTGTTAGAAAAGAAGGTATAGAGGCAGAAAAGGAGACAAGAAATTTGAAGATGCAGAATATTATTTTCAAGATGATTCATCAAAGATTGAAAACAAATGGCGAACATTGCATGTAATGATATTGAAAGACAATAAAGCGAACATCAAGAGGTCGATGATAAGACAGATTAAGTCGGGTATCAGGTTACATGTGTACCAACGTAAGTTGGCTAAAGCAAACCATCAAAAAGGTGTACATAAGTCCTATAACAACAATAATCATACAATAATAAATGAGTTGAGATGTATAATGTGGTGACAATTTCCTAATAAAACTCGACATAAATAGTCGGAGAGAAAATATCTATGTGAATCGCTTAGTACTAATTATGTATTCTTGGACACAATTAAAAATATGTTTATTTTCCATACTATGAAAGACTACTATTTCCGTATAACAATAGATCAATAGTTAAGGGATGACTTATCTTATTTCTTAGTAAGTTTCTTTGGATTGTATATTGTTTACATGAAAGCAAAAAATGAGAATTTGACTCTATTTCATTTACACACACACCAAGGATCAGGTTCGATATTCTTATCAAAAAGATGTTGTTTGAGAGTGCTGCATTTCATACGAAGTCTAGCATGTAAAAAATTTGTCCAAGTCGACTACCATCATAATAATAATTTGGAATTTCTGAGTGATTTGTTGAAATGGCTTTTTTTGAAAGCATCAATTGAATTAATTTCTTTTATGTGATGGGGAGGGTATTCAGAGGCGTATGCAAGAAGGGAGAAAAACTGTTGTAATAATGAGTACTATTTGTATAAAATACCTACGAAAATTTTTAGCAATTTACGTGTGTTATAATTGTGAATCTTATAATGCTGATCAGGAAACTCAAATGATGAAAGATATCACCTCTGGAGTTAAACCTTTAACCATTTTAAAATAACTGTATAAAGTTTATGATTCCTTCGCGTTTTTTTCTAGTGTAGACCAGCCTGATTCCTCAAATATAATAATCTTAAACTAGTTAATTTTAGTGGCACCGGTTACTATCCGAGCAGCTTCGATATTAAGTTTTTCAATTTTTTCTTTTAAGCTTGGGTACAGTTATCCAGATAATATCGGAGTATTCTAATACTGGTCGAATGAATGAAAAAAAACATTAACTGGAGAGATTTTCTGTCAATTTTGAATTTCAGGGTTCGTAGTAATTTAATTTTATCTGATGCTTTTGCTTTGCGAAGATATAATCAATATGGTCGCCCCATTGGCAACATTTGTTAAATATAAGTCCGAGATGCTTATGTTCTGAAACTTCCTGTATAGGTACATTATTCATGAAAAGCGGGTGGGTGGTTTCTCTGGAATATATTTTCGAGTAATAAGAAGGGGTTTCAGTCTTTTGAGGATTTAAATTTAACAACCATTTGTTTTGACCATTCGTAGATTTTTTATTCAGATTTTGGTTTAATTCGATTGCATCTAGGTGAGGATTATCTACTATTATATAGATAGATGTGTCGTCAGCAAATAGTTTTTTATAGAAACAACCTACTTCTAGAACTATGTCGTTTGATGAAGACTAAGAAGAATAGAGGTCCAAGGATAGATCCCTGGGGTACCCCGGCATTTATTGATTGTAAAGATGACCCCTTTACCCATTTATAAGAACTTTTTGTTTACGTGAGGACAGGTAATTTTCAATCCAATTTAAGAGATTACCCCTAATTCCCAACTTTTTTAGTTTGTAAATTAATCCCTGGTGCCAAACGCGATCGAATGCTTTACTAATATCAAAGAATACTACCCGATTTCTTTCCCGTGATCTAAAGCTTTTGAAAATTCATTATTCAAATACAATAATTGATTTACAGTAGAGTCCCCTTTTGTAAAACCTGACTGATTTGAAGATAGTAATTTGTTAGCTAGTATAAAAATTGTGAATATATTTATGAACAACATTTTTTCCAAAAATTTTCCCTAATATACATAATAAAGAAATAGGCCGATAATTTTCTACTTTGCTTGGATCATTTTTTTTTATGTATAGGTACGACATTAGCAATTTTCCAAGAAGTGGGAAACTGTTTCTGTGTCAGCGATAAGTTAAAGAGTTTACATATATGCGGAGATAAAATATCTGCGGCTTCTTTCAGAACTTTGGGACTAATTAAGTCAGGTCCTACAGCTTTACTTGTATCCAAATTTTTTAAAACATCATTTACATCTGTATCTGTTATAAACACGTTATCTAATGTTTGGGGTACATTGTTTTCAAAGGGTGGTAATGTTTTACCTGTATCGTTTACTGTAGACTGAAGAGAGAAAAATTTGTTCAATAAATTGGCTTTATCGATGGCATCATGCAAAAACTGTACCGTCCTCTGTGGTCAATATTGATATCGAACGTGTTGTAGGGGATCCTAGCAATTGTTTTCATTAATTTCCACCAGTCTTTAGGACCCAAATTTGTTTAGATTTAATTTTTTACATATTTTATCGAAGTAGCTTCTTCCTGGCTTTCCTTAGATCGTTTACAATAGCGTTTCGAATTTTCTTAAATTTTGACCATAGATATTCACTGTCGTTTCTTTTGCTTTTCTTCTTAATCTATCTCTTTCCTCATTAATTTTTTAATTTTATTGTTAAGCCATGGTAAATCGTTTTGTCGTATTGTTATTAATTTATTTGGAATACATGTAGACGCAGCTGAGAGTAACGATTCTGTAAGTGTGAGAAACACAAGAGTCAATATTTTTTGTTTTTCATTCATATATGATCCCAGTTTAGATTTGATAACTCAGATCGGAAAGCATTAAAAGTCTCCATTATCATACAACCATATTTGTCTTTTGAATGATGAGGATTTTTTTCGGTTTATTTATCTTAAATTAAGCTAACAATAGGACAGTGATACCTGATATTTACATCGAGAAAGGATCAAGCACACTACAAAGAGCAAATAGGTTAGGATTATTAGTAACTATAAAGATCAAGTAGAGTTTCTGTATTTTCGGTAAAGCAAGTTGGATGATTAATTAGTTGAGTTAGCCCTAATGTCTGGAAAATTGTTTTCAATTTTTTGGTTCGAATTATTTAGGAGATTTTTCGTTGAAATCGCCGCATATGACTATATTTTTTTAAACCAGTGTCTAATGCGAGTTCGAACGACTCTTCTATTAGATTCCATATATAAGAGGCGCTATTCGGGGGTCTATAAAAGGTACCTATTAATACACTGTATTTTTTAATTTTAATCTCATTATCCAAACACATTCTAACCCTTCTATTTCTAGGTCGCGTCTTCTTTTACCATGAATTGAATTGTTAATGTAAACTATAACCCCACCACCTGGGCGATCAGTCCTGTCATTTCTAAAATTCGCATCAAACCCGTCAAAAGCTATTCTGAATTAGGAATTTCGTTGCTTAACCAACTTTCAGAAAAACAGAGAACATCGAAGTGAAAATAGATTTGCATTTAATACATCACGTTTGGGCAATAAACTTTGTACATTAAGGGGTATTATAGATAAGGTTTGACTGGAGATCATCGATAACATCGACTAAGTTTGAGAATAGATCGGATTCATTTGAGTGGTCTGCCATTTCTTGGAATTGGTCCGGGATTCGGGTGCACATCCCAGATATTTTAAGAAGTTTAGATATAACATATTGAGATTTAGGGAAACGAGTAGCGTCTCATGGTTTATAAAAATGGGACGGATTGTTGAGTAACATGTAGGAGTTATTTCCATTTACAAGTGTAGAACAAGTTAACTTTTGGTCACCACAGAATGTATATTGTTGTGCATAGAAACTACGTGTAACAATAGTAATATAATTAGGTAATGATTTTTCACGAGAAACAATAAATAGATTTAAGAAACACAACAAAAAATAAAATCGACATATTTGATACCCTTCAATTTGGTAGCACGTCCGTAGAACACGCCGATCCTAATGCGATATTCGTATATAGAAATCAAGTTATCGGGGAGTTTTAATGTCGAAACTTAACGTCAGGATCGGATGTGTCCTATGAACAAATTTCAACGATGTTCGCATGAAAAACTCAACAAAAAAGAAGAAACAATACAAGATTATAAAAGGAAGATTAAGGAAAACAGTAAAAATATATACAATGATACGTATGATCCATCAAAAAAGTCAACTAGAATTGGTGGCATGATAAAGAAAATATTTTTCATACACCCTAAAATAGGATATATGTATAAAAAGGAGGGCAATTCATAATTAATGGCTTATGGATATGTATATATCTTATCTATTTCAGTGTCAAGAGTAGACAATACATTAGACGTAACATTTGGACAGTCTTGAGGAAACTCATTAATTCAGCGATATATTCATCATTTATATGATCGCTGCTTTAAAAGGAACAATTTTGGTGCAACATAAATCGGTAGTTCTTATTAACTCTGTATATCTTTTCAGAATACCATTTGGTTCAATAAATAACATGTAAACCTGTAGTCGGGAAATCCCCTCCGGGAAATCCCATCTATTTATATCAATGTTGTTGATATTAGAAGAGACAACGTAGTTTTTGTACATACACATATTTGGTAATGTTTTTGTTTAGGAAAAAAACATATACATGTATGACTATATGTATATTTACAGGTATGTCTAGGACACACCAACAACTCCGGAGTTTGTAAACATATTGGCGTGAATATATTAGCCATGTGGTGCACTGTCGTTCCTTGGCGTCACCGGGGAGAATTGTAGGTTCAGGAGGCGCACCAAGTCTGCTGGACAGCAATATTAGTTCCATCCATCGTTGCTACCTGGTGTTTGTGCTCGGCGTGGTCTATCACAAAAATTTTCCCATCCCAATTGAAGGTAGATTTTGCTCGACCACTTTTAACTAATTTCCTTGCTTCTGAAGCAACCTTAGCCCGAGTGCGGGTAAGGTCTTGATTGACCCATACCCCTTGGGACCCTGCCATGTTATGCAATTTTTTAATTTTACTCTCCTTCAGGAGTCGATGACGGATATTATAATTTGTGATCCTTGCTATGATAGGACGAGGCTTGCCTGGCACGGACGGACCCACTCTATGTGACACTACGAGTTCAGTTTTTTGTAGTGGGATGGTAAGCTTTTCACATATATCAAGGACGACTTTATCAGTGTCACACTTATCCTCAGGTACCCCGAAAATACGTACACAGTTCCTACGACTGTACATTTCTAGCTCATCGATGCGTTTTGTAAGTTCTTTGTTTTTTTCGAATAGATCATCATAGGCCTGACATATAGGGGTTATCCTGGAATCCACATAAAACTTGAATTCCTGCATCATAGTAGAGCGGACTGCATTGACAATTTTATTCAGAGCTGTGTCCGAGATATCGGGGATGACCTGGGGAGTGGTGTGGTCCTGGCGGGCAATAGACTGAGTGGATGAAGCATTTGGTACTGCTGTACTCGGCATACCTGCCACCATGCCGAACCTGGCACAAATTGATAGAGGTTTGTGGATACGGCCCTGAAATTGGAGCTGGGTGTGTTTGTAACGGGGTGTGGAGGGAGGGGTCCGCCTGCGATACACTGGCGTTATTGGAATCGTTTGTAGAGCTCATTATTGACAATTCACGTTGTTTTTTATGAAGATGACTAGTAGAAGGCGAATAATCGTCTGTAGATGAGAAAGAAATTTTGCGTTTAAGGTCACTAAAACTATCGACCATAATAAAGCAGCCACAGAAATACTGTTTGTCATAAGACTTGACCAATTTGTTGTAGCTATTAGTCCGTGCTACGTGTGATATACAATGGTCGTGAGATTAGCTCATGTATCAGTAAACAAGCATAAATATTTCAGTCTTCAGAACTCTTACCACAATATTTTAGTCAAATTCCAACATTTTGACACTTCTGGAATATCTTCCTCACAAGATAGACATTGCACTTTCCACCTAATTCTGTTTTTAGGTCAAAATTTACATTATTGTCCGGAGCCTAAAAAACTTGACCATCCACTTACGCACATGCGCAATACATCGCTTTATGTTGACCCCTGTAGTTGGTTTTTCAGTTGTCATTCATGACAGGTGGTTTTTCATGAGAGTACCGTAATTTATCTAATTAAGGCGCTGCTCTAATTAAGGCTCCACCAAGACCAAAATTATGTTAATTTATTTTAATAAAGGCGCCCTTTGAAACGAAAAAAAAAAAAATACCCCCCCCCCCCCCCCAAAAAATGAAAATGAAACTTTTTTTTGACAGCTTTAAATGATAACATACAGTAAATAAATCAGACGATCTTTAAACCTCAGGTCGATTAATTCCATTACCGAAACAGATTTTAGATACGAACAGATTTTAGATACGAACAGAGAACTGATTTAGATCGACTCACAACATCTTCACTTCAAGTGGAAATTTCGCTTTATGTTGACCCCTGTAGTTGGTTTTTCAGTTGTCATTCATGACAGGTGGTTTTTCATGAGAGTAGTCTCTCAAGACAGGTGGTTTCTCATAAGAGTGGTCTTTCAAGACAGGTTCCAGTATATTCAGAATGTCCTTTTTAATCATGCCGTTTTCATCATGCGGTACACTAAATTATAAACAACATAAAAGAAATGTTTATTCACAGAAATCTTACACTTTTATAAATGTTTGTAGGCTGATAATGATCTGGATGATTAATACAAATAAATAAACAACATCTCTAGACCGTATTTAATCATCGACGACATGTTGCATGGATTTTGAGGTTGATTTCAAACCCGAGATCGACAAAACTCCAATTAAGGCGCCTTATCAACTGAAATTTAGTTTTTTGACACAAATTAAGGCGCCCATAAATCTGAAATATCCCAAAAAGGGCGCCTTAATTAGATAAATTACAATTCTCTCAAGACAGGTGGTTTCTCATAAGAGTGGTCTTTCAAGACAGGTTCCAGTATATTCAGAATGTCCTTTTTAAACAATTATAGATAAAGATGTATTTGTGATGATCATAATTATTTTAAATAATTTTATAATTCTTTCAGTAAAGTTTTTATTTTTCAGGGATCACATGAATTATGATTTTTCATTTTGCTGAGTTAATTCATTCATGTTTTGTTTAATTAAGTTCACTGGCAACCAATATTGTAAAAAAGCCTTTTGCTTCCTGTCCTTAATTCTTTATCTTTTTTCCCATTTTTTTTTCATTTTTCAAATTCTGGGCTTATGTTCCCTAACATTTTCATTCTTGAATAAATGTTGTTTATTATGCACATGGTCATCAGTGGTCATCATTTATTATAATTTCAGCCTCAGACGCTAAGATGAGGAAATCGACAACACCTAGGAAAATAGAGTTTAATCGAAAAAAGTCACAATCTAGGGAAGATTGTTTTAGTGCCCCAACAGATTCGTTTCTTCAAGAATTTGACTTTGAAAAAAACCTATCTTTATTTGATAAGAAGGCTGTTTTTGAGGAAATTGAAAATGCTAATCCAGATTGTGTTAGAGTAGTTGATAATAAAAAGCCGCAGAAATACAGATGTGATGAAAATGTACTTCAGTCAGATCCTGTAGTTCTACAGCAAATCAAAGTGCCAAATTCACAGTCAGTCCAGCAGTTTGTTACAGGTATGTAGTAAATTAATTACCATAGTTACAAATGCATGTATATGTACACAGGTGTAAAATCTCTAACTCATCAGTCCCTATGGATGCATCTAGACTCGCCCGAATCATTAGACAGTAAAGTCAGTGAATGTATGTCTGAAATTTGAAATTATATTGTTACAAAAATATATTTACAAAAATCATTCAGAAAATATACAAATCTTTGAGTTTTGTTATCTTTTAAGTACATGTATTATAACAGTAAAGTGGTCTTGATAGTCATTGGAAGCCTTACCAACATTTTTTGCGGGTTGAATTTTGAACTTTGTAAGCACTGCTATTATCTGACATTTTTTAGATGCTGGATTAGTTGTCCCCTGTATAAGTTATGATCTGAGAAATCAGCTGTTTTCTACAGCCGATAAATTGGGGTTAGGGGTAGAAAGACAGATAGAGATGGTGGGACGCTCTGCTAGTGAGATGGTATTGCAGTTATTGGGAGGCTCTACAAGGTAAGTTGGAACTTGAGTATGTGTTAATGTGTTTACAGTAATTCAAAGCTGTATATAACATGATGATATTGACTTTTTTCCCCACTTTATAACAGACCTACAGCACATTTTGAAATAAAAAAAAATTACTGCTAACCGGACCAGTGAATGAAGGAGTTTCACTGGTCAAAGAAATTTTTTTATCTGGTCTGTATACATTGTGTATATACATAGTTGAAATGAAATGGAAAATTACTGGTCATTTGGACCAGTTATCAGATATATTTCACTTGATTTTTATAAAATTCACAGGTTTTTCAGGTAAGATCGGTGAATTTCAAAAACTCCGGACTTATCCAGCATTACATTTTGATCATTTTCATTCTAGTTCACATAAAGCCAGCTATTTTAAAAACATTACTCTAAACTATGACTAAGACTGAATATGCGAACAGTCTCAGAGTAGCTCTGTTGGTATAGTACCAAATCATCTACATGAAGGTCCCTGGTTTGATCCCCAGTCATGCCATATTTTCAAGAGGCGGGTTTTCATCTCTTTTTCGCACAGTTCTAGTCCTAGATGGAGGGTAAATGGTCTAGGATGTGCAATTTGATACCTTGGTAGGTATAAGTGTAGCGGCACTTAAAAAGCTGTTGGAAATACGGACCACTCAAGTAGGACACAAATACACACTCGCACTAAACATCTCTCCCTGCCTCACTGGGACAAGTGTTAAGGGCTCTAATTACGTAGTCACACTGTTCATTAAAATTAACCAAAGCAAACGAACCAGGATTGAATAATATATATATAAATATGTCAAATAGGTGAAAATGACGAGGAAAATTTGCCGTAATTTTCAATGTATTTGATTTTTAGACTAAATCCTAAGAATGGTCATCAGCTTCCAACAGTGGTAGTGATGTGTGGGCCGCATAAGCAGGGAGCATTTGGTGTCAATTGTGCTAGACAACTCTCTAACCATAATGTCAAAGTGCAATTGTTTATTCCAAGCTATGTCAAAATGGAGGGGTATCTGCAGAATGAGTTGAAGTTTTATGACATGTGTGATGGAAAAAGAGCTGGTCTTAAAGGTTAGAAAAGTTTGTATATGAAGTGATGATATGTTTGTATCAAAAGTAAAGATTAATAGAAAGTGTCACTACCTTGAGGGTATGACAGAGGAATCTGCCAGCTTGCCGAGGGATTGTCATTCAAGATCTGGGTGATTGAGATTCCTTTGTCATACCCTTAAGGTAGGGGTTGATTATTTTTTTCTCCCATGTTTTAAATACTTGTCTATGAAGATCTTCACAAATAACATCTGACATAACAATGTACAGCATTCTAAGAGCCACAGAGGTTCTACGTCATAAAATTGTATTATGGCGTCATAACATGTGTAGCTTGTAAATACACTACGGATTGTTAAGGAATTCATTTCCCATTTAAACGGAAGGAAAGATTTGTGAACCATGGAAAAAATGTAAGACCAAAGTTCGTCTTAAAAGATCTCTTTTGCTGAATTTCATAAAACTTTCTGTATTTATTTTCTTTATTAACTCGACAACCCTTGTGATCACATTTAGAACGTCACATGCAAAATTTAGATTCTTATATATTCATACACTCCTGAATTCTGACAATGGACTTTACCATTTTGTGAGATCTAGGAGTCCAAATGTAGCTACAGGGGTGGTTGAGTAGAGAATGTTTTTGATTATCATTGATTGGAAACGACAAAAAAAGTATTGGAGTCTCAAGAGTAACATACCATTTTGAACTAGTGTTGTTCCCGTTAGGTGTCACTATGTTTCACACTTACAGCAAGATTGATATCATTGAGATCTTCTACTAGATGTAACACTAAATTGAAACTTTGTATTTTACAACCAATATTGTATAGTTGTTTAATTTCATGGGGAGAAAATTTTTTTATTTTTTTTTAATTTTTTTTGAGATGATCTTATTCTCATGTTTTAAATTTCACGTAAGATAAGTTAGGAATTGTCTTTCTGATAGATCATAAGTTTAAGGTATTATATTCACGGGTATATAATTTCACGAAATTTTCTGTGAATAAAGCAAAATTACAGCCCATGAATAAAAGCAACTAGACAGTAGTATGTAGGCAGTGCTGTTGAGAAATTACATTAGAATTGTCTTTCTTTGTCTGTAGTATTAAACCAATATACTATTTGTAAACTATCAAAAACTGGCATTATTTCAGGACTAAGAAGTTCAGTTTCTCTACAACTTAGAAAGATGTTAGCGAAAAATTAACCAACCAAAATATTTTCTTGCCAATTGAAATTTTTATTAACCAGCTCAATGAATATTAACATGAAATATTGATCAATTCTGCTGTTACCAGATAAAGCTGCTCTTTCTTTTCCTGGGGCCTCCGTGGCCAAGAACAACACACTTCAAACCATTAAGTCTCACTTCTTATCACAATGGGTTCAAGTTTTAGCTGGAACTTATGCTTATTTTGTGAGAAGGTTTACCTGTTAACTTGCAGGAGGCAGGTGATCTCTTCCTGGATACATTGTATCCAGGTTCTCTCCTCAATAGAAGGTGGGGTCAATACAAGTATATATTTTCTTGATAAATACTGATCAATAATGATCTATTTAAAGGTCAGTTATTGTATACTGTTGTAAGATGAGATGAGACATTGATATTTTCTACATCTGCCTGGCAACTACATTTCACATAATTTAAGAAAAAAAAAATCAGGCCTATCTGACCTAATTTTTTTCGAGTGTTTTATCAATAATTGATAATGATATTTAAGTATGTGGTAGTGGTTAACTTACAAAAAATAGATTTTCCTCAGATGTATATTATATCACATTCATCTCTATTTTTTTTGGTTTTTCTAGATCTGCCTTCTGGATCTGTGGACATAATAATTAATGCTATGGACAATCATGAAATCATCCTAAAGGAGCAGGGATGGCATGCAGCTTTAACTGAATGGGCCAATCAAAATAGAGCCCCAGTTTTATCAATTGACCCACCAGTAACAGGTGCTTCCATCCAATCAAAGTGGAGTCTGAGTGTTTGTCTTCCTTTGATTGTTACGAGTAACAGTTCACAGGTGTATTTGTGTGATATGGGTTTTCCCAAAAAAGTGTTCAGTGAGGTTGGAATCAAATATGTCTCACCATTTAGTCATAAGTTTATCATTGCTCTGCATCCTCGATAACTTTAAAACTGCAAACATTTACTATAAATAACTCACTTCTGGGATAGGGTATGACTTAGTCCATTCCCAAAATTCAGCAATTATTGCCTTCGTTGAATCAGGACCAGATCTTTATAGATTTTTTGTATTGTTGTGTAAATCGGGAATATTGATCTTAATATTGGCCCAAGTCTTGAATTTGATGCGTGTGAAGTCATACCTGTCTATGAAGGCCACTCAAGGGAACAGGCAAAAGTAGCTGTTGTAGACAGGTGGCCTTTATATAGATTTGGGTTTATTCATTATACAAAAGTTAACAAAGGTTAAGTTTGAATGGCCTTTATAGACAGGTGCTCATTACAGAGGTGACCATTATTGCAAGTTTGACCATAAAACATATCTAACCTGATATAATGAGTCGATGTTTGCTGTCTTATTTACTTTGAATTTTATTATTCAAATTTAAAACTTTATGATAGTGATTAACTATTTCACCCCGACAGACACATTTGGAGTTGTCCGAGTCGTTGATTTACAGAAGGGTCCATTGTTTTTCGGGGGTTGATGGGTTAACTGTCTTGATCATACTAATGCTATATACTTTTAACATTTAAAATTATGTCCCAGAGGCCAGTTAAATTTACACCCCTAACACAGGACCTACTGTTTCTGTAGATGACATGAAATCTTTGTTATCCACCAAGGCATTGGTAAATACATGTCTTAAAATATCTCATTTTTTCCTGAATAACCAGCTAATTTGTATCATTATTTCATGATATTTTTAATGCTAATGCAATCATAGTACTAAAGGAACTTAGCAACACTCTGCTGCATTGGGCCTGCTTTCTGAAATCAGATGCTGGCACAAAAATAAGTTATTTCACAACAAATTTCATATTGACAAGAGTCATCTTTCATTATGGTGATAGCCTATGGCTAATAGTCAAAAAAGGAATGCAGCTAGATGTTGTTGAATGCCAATAGATGTCATTTAAAAGAGGCTCCATACCCGTCCCCACCCCACTCCCTGAGTCAAAGATCTGGATCAAATTGTATTTGGTTGGTCTGGCTGGCTGGATTTCCACAACTTTAAACCTCCCTCATTTATAACTTTTGAACTGAGTAAGACAGAGATTTTATAGTTTAAAAGATTTATAATTTTTCAACATATCTCCATATTTTATTTTTCTATAAATGTTTGAGAGAGAGAGAGAAATATGAACTTGAGTCGGCAATCATCAGAATTATCACTTGCCCTGCAAAGTAAAGTCTTCAAATCTCCAAATGCAGAAGTCACTGGTCTGAACATTGAATGTAGTATATATTTTTATTGTTGAATCACAGATTTTAAGCCTCTGAAAAATTCACATCACTTTATTTAAGTTTATACTAACGTTGTTAAAAGTGATGGGGAAAAAGGCTTGCATCTTAGAAATTTTGTGTGACGTTTTTAACTTGTTCCGTCAAACAATTGCTTAGTAACATTCACTTGTCTGACAACAGTTTGGACGGGTACGGAGAACCAAAGTGTGTGCTTGTTGAGCCTTGATAAACAAAAGTTAAAAAAAGTTTAAAATGACAGTTTTATGCATTCATGAGAAGATTAATTGTGGTTAAGTTTTTACGGTAAAGTATTGATATATATATACATGTTGTAAGCAACTTACAATGTTTGTAAAGTCTACACAGTTTAGTTTTCTTATCAGCATTCCACCAAGTCTACCAAACAAAAAAAGAAAATTGGTGAAGAAATAATAACAATGAAATGTAAACATTTTCACATATAGAATTAAGCAAAAACTTTCAAGTTTGTTCCAATAACTCATAATTTCGTTTCTTCTCTTTTTCACATATTTCAAAATTCAAAGACTAAGACTTGCTTTTCAAAGAAAAGAAATGTGATTTTTCTCATCAATGTTTGCAGACATTTTTTTATCATTCTTCTCAACATATGCAAATATTTAAGATTTTTAGCAAAAGCTCTCCTTTACCGTGAACTACAATTTACAACCAATGAATGTAGAGCTTCCTGTACTATATTACTACTTGTTTTATTATTGTTGTTTGATTTTCATTCCTTTGATCTATATTGTCATGGTTACCAAGGTAACATTACTTATTATAATTCAAGAGGTTGTACACATTAATGTCACTGGAATCAATGTATATTTAGATGTAAAATGCAACAATACCATTTTAGTACACCTGCCTCAAAAGGTCATGTTACTAATTGTAGTCATTTATTCCACATATTGATGTTGTTGATGTAAATTGGGGTCAGTGTTTTGAAATAATTCCAGATTTCTGTGATAGTTTTTACAACCCCCCCCCCCCCCCCCCCCCCCCCCCCCGATATTACTGTTTTAATTTCATGTTATTTTTATTGGGAATAAAAAAGATATGAAACAATCATGGCCTTTATAGAAAAAAATGAGTAGATAAAAAGAAAAATAAAAAAAAATAAATATAAAGGTGGGTGATAAAACAGTATGAAATATATACTGAAAGTGTTCCTTTTAAAACCTACAATAAGGTTTGTATAAATGAATCTTAATATCATGATCTTGTCAAGCCTGTTGATGCTGGATTGAATAAGTCTGAGCTTATGCATGGCTTAATATACCGTATACCTGGACATTTTCATTACTGGTTATTTTCTTCCTTTTGTGATTGAAAACATAGTCACCATGTCTTAAATTTGCCTTGCATTAGACACCCAAGTCTAATGGATGACATATGTGTCAAGGCTTCTGTTATTTAGCTTCATTTTGCTTTCATTTTAAATTAGCCGTCTCATCTAAGGATGAATAAAACGAAAGTTAAACAGGAGCGAAAATATCCAGATATACAGTATTTGATATATTGTGCCAAATCAGCTGAACAGAGCTGGTTCTTGTTTTCATAAGATAAGATCTCTTATCAATGTAGATTTTAATATTGTATGTGATACTTACATGTGTGCCAGAGAGGTGGATCAGAATTGAATTTGATTTTTTTTATATATTATGTATAATGGCAATGTCTTGAATGACATCTGTGTTGAAAAGAGTGTCTTGGTTAAACCATTTTTTTTAGTGATGGGAGAAAAGTTAATAGTTTTTGGTTTTTTGAAAAATGTGTTCATGTGATTTTAAATGTAAAAATAATTTGACACTAGCTGTGCACACCAAAGTACTTACGGTGTACAAATATATGTATAGTCATTTCATTTTTTTTTTTTTTTTAATTGTGCAACCATCAAACAGTGCTATGTTAGTCTTTCAGAAGTCCCATATTGAATATTGTTTACTGTTATATATCACCTGAGCAGTGTGTAGGTGTGGGTCGACTTCGCTGTAGTTTTCATCATTTGTTATTGTAAACATTTATAGCACATTTCCCCCTGTTTTTCATCCTTGAAGGAAACCATGATAAGATGGTGTAGTTTTTATGAAAATGGTTGAATTTCAGATATTTAAAATTACCTGTATGTTTTGGGGGTTTTTTTTATTTTATTTTACTGTGCATAATCTCTTATAATTCTTATGAGCAAGTTATTATTTTGTGCGCAGTTGTTGAACAGATGTTAATCTTGTGTTTATTTTCTAGGACATTAAGAAATGTTTGCATTTTAATTTTGTTTAAGATAATTGAGGCGGTAAGACACATTATATTATTGAATACTGCTATACTCTGTGTACAGTGGACCTGGCTATTAAGACCACCTAACTGATTGACCCAAAGTGGTCTGATTAGTGAGGTGGTATCATAAGTGAGGTTCTGTACTTATCACATTTATCAAGAGACTGAAAATGTATGGTGTGAAATGTGAGCTGAGCTTTCACTGTATATTAGATAGAATCTAACATGAATGTGGTAAGTGGGCAAGGAAATTTCATCCCAATTGGCAGGAAACTTGTACAATCGGATCGTTTTTTGAGGATTGGACTTTCAGATTCTTGCCATAAGAGTTGAAGTTTCCCATTCTGCTTGACACACCCTGTTTGATTACTTTCCTCCCATGCTTCAAAGGCATGTTTATAAATGCTTATTACTTTCTGTGCAGTGTATATTCTCGTTACATGAATTACCTATGTCATAATGTGACTCCATAGTGTATGTAGCTTTTCATTTCCTTAGAAGATGACAAGGAAATCCCTCTTCCATAGAAAAGAATGATAGTTCTATGAACCATGATAGAAAAAATGTGTCTTACCAGTTTATTCATATATTCCACAACAATCCTAGAAACCTAAATATATGCAAGTATATAAAAACATGTCGTTCGTCTGTGGTAGTTCTTTGTGGAGGTAGTAATACAAGTCAAGATGATTTTTTTCTTTTTTATCATGATCATTTTTATTTTTATCATGGATGAGGATACAGACTTACATTATGTATACCTTAGCGTCATATATCTGTCCTATTTGTCATGATTATGGCTGTTTAGTGTTTAAGATGGCCATCCCACCTTTTTAATGTTATTCTACAGATTGTTGTCTTCTATATCTTTTTTACCCACAATTCACACTTGTGTAAACACTGCTCAGATTGGTGCAGTATAGATCTCATTATTACTATCTGTTTCATTTGAATGTGACAAGATATTCATTAAAAGTACAGAAGCTCCTACCATCTGAGATTTAAAGTTCTGGTGCACACAGATTTTCTATGTTTCTCAAGATTCTAACATTAAGTTTTGACCTGTAGTTACAAGCTGGACATTCAAAAGTTATATATCATGTTGGTTGATTTGAATTTTGTTTCCTCAGAAATTTTAATAAGTATTGTTTTTAAAAAACACTGATTTTCTTTCACTTTCATATTCAGCATTTAGTGTAGATCTTAGTGTTTGTACCAACATTAATTGAACATACAAGTTTTGCAATCAGTGTATGCATTTAGATCCTGGTGTTCGTCATTATCAATCAGTTTTATAGCTGGCCTCCAGATCATGAAAACAAAATTTGACTGAAGCTAAAATTTAAATTTCATTATCAAATTTTCAAGGTATGAAAAATTCAAGTTCTATATTCTTTACAGCACAATTAATAAGAGTGTATAAGAAGGTTCAAGATGAATATTTTAGGGGGGAAATATAATTCTGTTGATGATTTGAATTTTGACTTAACTGAATGATTGATCCAATGCACTTATTTAAGAGATGCAAGCCGTGTCAATGTTAGGGAAGACAAGCTTTGTCTTAAATCTCAGATGGTAGGTTATTTTTAGGTGTAAAGCTGATGTGTGTATTATAATTTTATCCATATATTATCACACTCAAATGAAGCAGAGGTGAATGTGCAATAATTGTTTATAGATTTTAAGATTTATGATTGTATAAAGCAAATTGTTGATCTGGTAATTGAGTGAACATACAGCAAATAAGATTTTTGTCTGGTTCACTGTACTAGTTCAGATTTTGTCTGGCTCACTGTACTAGTTCAGATTTTGTCTGGCTCACTGTACTAGTTCAGATTTTGTCTGGCTCACTGTACTAGTTCAGATTTTGTCTGGCTCACTGTACTAGTTCAGATTTTTTCATGTTTGTTTATGGAACAATTTGTCGGCAGCAGTTATTGATATTCATGTGTGTATTATGTTTATTACATCACATTCATTAGAAATGTCCATTTTTGTAATTAATGTTACAGAAAAAAAGAGAAATAGCCTGTAACATATTCACAAAGAAACTGTCAGGTGATATTGACATTGTAGTTATCTTCCCCTTCTCCAATAAAAAAATAAATGAAAAAAAACCAATAAAATAATGGGGAAAAAAAAGAAATATAAAAGATTTAATATGGAAAAGAGGGAAGAAAAAGGAATTTCTGGTTTGTATTGTGACTTAAGTTTCTTTCGGAATATGATGCCAGGATATTTAACATATGAAAGACATATATAGTATGACAATTGACGTGGCAGAACCCTTGCTGTGTTGCCACTTTATGTGGGAAAATGCCTCTCAAGATTATTATGTCCAAATTGGATGAGTCAAAATTCCAGATATGTCAAAGTTTTATGGATTCTCGAAATTTTCATGGATGGTAAAATATTACAATCAGAATTTCGGTTATCTTGAATTCTGAATCTCTTGAAGTAATAGAGGCAGTCTCATGAATTGTTTGAAAACAATATTCCACTGTGTATGTGTGTGTGAGCAAAGATATATATATATATAGAGAGAGAGAGAGAGAGCGAGATAGATATATATATATATATTATATTATATCAAGAGAGAAGAGGGAGAGTTGTTCCCCTGCTTCACTTAGTTAACAGTCAAGTACCACCTCAATTAAAATGTGAAAACAGGAGAGTTGCTATGTTCAAATTTGACAAATTATAGTTAGTTTCTGACCACCAAACAAATCTTAATTGTGGTTCAGTATTTAACATGTACTAAATAAGATCAAAATATGCATTGTATAATGGGAATCTTGTATACTTATAGTGATATTATATTTATCATATGATAATACAGTATATCAACTCTTTCAATGATTTTAGGGGTAGGAGGTAAATTATATGGACTTGCCAGTTTTATGTAATTTTATGTAAAGATATAAATCAGCAAACTTGTTTCTGCTTTTTATGAAAATAGCTGACAGAATCTGGCAGCTTTAGGCTTCTGTTGAAAGGACTGGATAGTTAGAAACATGTATATAAAGTGGCACAGCACTAGCATTTTAATGACACAGTAAGACCCATTTCTTAATTTAGTGTCATTGTTTTAGGCTCTGGTTTTTCTCAATTATATGTATCAGGCCTGGTGTATTAACTTCCATCCAATGACATATTTTTTCCCGAAATATCTATGTGATAGTGCATCATTTTCAATACGTTGATAATCCTAAAATCTAACAATCAAGGGTCTGAGAGTTTACTTATTCTTTGGCATATAATTATTATAAGTATTATTTCAGTTGATATGATTTTTCCTATGCATTTTAAAATTTAGTCGGATACAAGTTGTTCCCCTTTTTGACTGCTGTATACCTGGAAAATTCCCCTTACGTTGAAATTTTGTCATTTCTGTTCTTGTATGAGAGAGCTAATTCAAAATGAAAGCAAAAATTTGAAGTTAAATAGTTGAAGCATGGGCATACTTACCATTCATGAGACTATGATGATTTGGAGCAAATTTAAGACAGAGTGAATATGCTTTCCATCGTAAAAGGGTGAATGTAACCAGAGGCGAAAATTTCCAGATATACTGTATTTTAAGGAACTGATGGCTCAGATATTGAAATGTTTTGTCAAGTGTATTTTAGTATGAATGGTCTGCTGACTTGTGATACAGTTTGGAGATAATTATCAAAGTGGAACATTAATTGCATTTTTTTTCAGAGTTTTTTTTAACTCGAGTCACAATGGTGCAATGATAAATGTAGTCAAAGTGTCTAATTGGATGTTATTATAAAATGGATAAGCGTGTCTTGAGTTAATTAATGATGCATGTTATGTTTGGTCAAAGTATTTTATTAGACTGGAACAGTGATTATTAATAGTCAGTATGACTTAATATAGTTTTTGGATGGAGCAGAATAATGTGGATGTCAGATTGGGATTAGACTGGTGATGATTTGGGATGTCAGATTGTGAATAGACCGGTGATGATTTGGGATTTCAGATTGTGAATAGACCAGTGATGATTTGGGATGTCAGATTGGGAATAGACCAGTGATGATTTGGGATGTCAGATTGGGAATAGACCAGTGATGTTTTGGGATGTCAGATTGTGAATAGACCAGTGATGATTTGGGATGTCAGATTGGGAATAGACCAGTGATGATTTGGGATGTCAGATTGGGATTAGACTGGTGATGATTTGGGATGTCAGATTGTGAATAGACCGGTGATGATTTGGGATTTCAGATTGTGAATAGACCAGTGATGATTTGGGATGTCAGATTGGGAATAGACCAGTGATGTTTTGGGATGTCAGATTGGGAATAGACCAGTGATGTTTTGGGATGTCAGATTGTGAATAGACCGGTGATGATTTGGGATGTCAGATTGGGAATAGACCAGTGATGATTTGGGATGTCAGATTGGGATTAGACCAGTGATTATTTTGGATGTCAGATTGTGAATAGACCAGTGATGATTTGGGATGTCAGATTATGATTAGACCAGTGATGATTTGGGATGTCAGATTGTGAATAGACCAGTGATGATTTGGGGTGTCAGATTGGGATTAGACCAGTGATTATTTGGGATGTCAAATTGTGAATAGACCAGTGATGATCTGGGGTGTCAGATTGGGATTAGACCAGTGGTGATTTGAGATGTCACATGTCAGAATGTCATACATTTATCAGGCCTCGTGCCTTTTATGTGGTGCCAGTTATACATTTCACATATTAAAAAATATGATATTTTTGTCATGCTAATACTCCCAATAGAAGTAAATGATCTGGGAATGTGCTGCTCTGCTTTGGGAATGCAGTTATCAAAATGTCATGAGATTAGCAATAATATATAACAGAGTATCATGAGATTAGATCAGTCACAACAGATAAAGATGATGTGGGATTTGACCAGTGATAGAATATTTTATATAATAAGTGGATGCCATGGGAATAGATCAGTGATACTATGTTATAATATAATATCATGGGATAAGATTAGTAATAGTGTATATGACAATGCCATTGAATTAGAGTAAATTTTGGCCCCTGTTTATTTTTGCCCTATAAAGACAGAAAGCATCTCCAATCCCGTTTTCAAGTTGCCCTCACTCATCATAGTGTTATTGAAGACATGTATGTCTGTGTGCATCAGTTTTTCATTTGCCCTCTCATCTGTGAAAATTATACAAGAGTGAAAATTTCTTTGTACCGGTATACAGTTTTTTTCCAACATGCTTGATAATTGATTTCCACATTCCAGTATTAGATATGGGAAGAAGACCCCAACTTGTAGAGATTTATCTTTTACATACAGTATTTGTTTGATGTCACTATATCAAATGGAAATTTAACTCATTCAACCCTAAAGGCACGTTTGGACTGGCCAAAGTCATTTATTTTTAGAAGAGTTCATTGTTCCTTAGGGGTTTTATGAGTTAAGTCATTTTCATTTATAAATCATGTTCATTGTAAATTATATGATACATTTTGATAAAAGTCATTTACATTTGAAATGTAATAATATAGGGCACATTGATAAAATTTGAAGAAATATTTACTACTATCCTTGAAATAGAATTGTAATGGCATATTGTCAAAATATTGTACATTCTATGATATATTGTAGGCCCTGTATGTTCACATACATGTACATTCTATGATATATTGTAGGCCCTATATGTTCACATACATGTACATTCTATGATATATTGTAGGCCCTATATGTTCACATACATGTACATTCTATGACATATTGGAGGCCCTATATGTTCACATACATGTACATTCTATGATATATTGTATGTACTTTCCTTGCCATGTAATAATATTGATGCACGATTTTACCTTGTTTTATAGAGAGTTTGATTCTAGAGGTAAATATTTGATTTAAGATTTATAAATTTTAGGTGAGGTGATGATGAGTCCCATTTGAATGTAGGAATAGTAATCTTACCTCTTCCTGTATACAGGATAAGTCTTGAGGTTAAGTTAAGTCACATTTGATTCTAGATATAGTATTTTGGCCTCTGTAAAGAGGATAGCTCTACAGGTAAAGAAATGTCACATGTGATTCTATAAATAGTAATCTTCCTCTTTCTGTAAGGAGAATAGGTCTTGAGGTAAAGATAAGTCACATTTTATTCTAGATATAGTATTTTGATCTCTAAAAAGAGGATAGCTCTACAGGTAAAGAAATGTCACATGTGATTCTAAAAATAGTAATCTTCCTCTTTCTGTAAGGAGAATAGGTCTTGAGGTAAAGATTAGTCACATTTTATTCTAGATATAGTATTTTGGCCTCTATAAATTGGATTGAGGTAAAGGGATGGGCTTTGAGGTAAAAAAATATCATTTAATTGTAGGGATCATTTAATTGTAGGGAATTTCATCTTACCTTGTGCTGTAAAGAAAGTAGGTTTTGAGGTAAAAGTAACTCATGTTATTTTAGATAGAGTAACCTGACCTCTCTGTAAAGAGGATAGGTCTAGAGGTTAAGGTACGCCACATATCATTGGAGAGGTAGTAGTATTACTTAGTCTGTAGATAGGGTAGGTCAGTGGGTAAATACAAAACTACATGTATTGAGGCAAAGCCCATACACACATATATAAAATAACTGTAAAAACACATACATATGTATATTTGTTTATGTAAATACTTCTAAACAATACAGAGATAACAATTTTTGTAAATACTTCAGCCTTAAGCACATGTATAAAAATAAAAGTTTGCACATTTAGATGTTACATGTAAATATTGTACAGAAGTTACGAAGTCAAAGGTCATTTGTAGGTATGTTATCTATAGATGTAATCCATGTAAATAGTTTTCATATCTGTACAGTTAAGTACACATAAGCACTTAAGAAAACAATGAGCACTTAAATTAAGAGTACACAAGCACAATATTAGGAGAGCACATAAGTACTTCAAGTTTAAAAGAATGGAAGCACTATAGTACTCCAACACGTAAGTTAAGAGTACACATTAGTCACAAGCACATAAAATCACAAAACCGTACTCATGGGGACTTGATACTGCTAATTGTAAGCACTTGATTCAAGCATAAATATAAGCACTTAAAAGTACATGTTAATTGAGCATAAAGTAAGCACTAGAGAGCATGTATGAGCACTTAGGTTAAGCATAATTGTTACTACTTAAGTTTGTCATACTTGTATATACTGAAGAGCACACATAAGCACTTAAGCATACACATAAGCACTAAGCCTCTAAGAGTAAACATAAGCACTTGGGATGATCACTGATAACATGATAGAAGGTCATCAGGATTATTATGTAAATATTGTATATACAGTTACTGTTGTTATTACCTTTTTTAAGATATTTCATAGAACACAAGTAGTAGATGATCATTTAAATGAATTAGTTACTTGGAGATTTCTTGATAGCAAAGTTTTTGGGTAGCAATTGCCCATATCTATAGCTGTCACCTTGACAAAAATTTCTCATGACCACCTCGGTTTTAATCTTGATTTGATATTTTATGCAGTAGAAATGTAAATATTTCCATTTTAAAATGGATTCTGTATGTTAACTTCAGATTTATAAGAGTGAATCGAGTTTATGCATATGGTCAAGTATGTGGCACAGGCTGCAGTAACATACCTGAGAATGAGAGTAATTTGAGTACAAGAAGTGTCAAAGAGTTCAAGATGTAAAGGAGAATTATAGTGGCCAGATTGTCATTTACAGCAGGTGTTTTCAAGTGTTTAAAAGTGCAAGATGGCTGTGAGTTTCTAACAGCATTGGTTGTATTTGGAAAGGTTTACCCTGCCTCTTGTGTCATAAACTTAAGAATTACAGCATTTGCAGAACTAGAGTCCTAGAATTATAATTAATATCCAATAATTTTGTTGCTGAATGAAAATTGCAGTTAGTGCAAAATAGATTTTAAGACTTGAGAAAGTTTAAAGGCTTATATGGTGATACAATCATGAAAACCTGTATACTCTGGTTTAGTAATATTCTTAAAGTTTATGGCAGTGGGCAAAGCGGTCTTTCAGTAACTTTGGATGTATACCTGAAATTATATGGAGAATATGTAGCCATTTCATAGTGATGAAATTGACCATGGAGATTTTCAGAAATGTAGTTATTTACTCCTAAAAGTCAATTCTGCTGTCCAGATGTGTCTCTTTTGGATGAATGAGTTAAGGATCTCATCAGAGGATTTTAGATCATATGTGTTGGTCACTTTTACTGTAAGTGATGAGAGCTGTCCTATCATATTTCTGTAACAATCAGTTTTTTTTACATTGCGTAACTGAGGGTTACCTTGCAAACATCTGATCTATGGATTTAAATATATTTGTCAGTAAGTAGTGAATTGTAGGTAGTGCATTATGCAATGTTTATTATTATTATTATTTTGTACACAACACTTTCGATCTTACTGTAAATTTATTCTAGATATACATAATATTCTTAATTGTGTAGGTTTTTTTTATTTTGGCTTTTTTTTAGTGATATTGATAAGGATTTTAAGTGTGTGTAATATAGATATATATATATTGGGGGGTATTTTTGGGCATGTTGGCATAATGACACTAGACCATGTCTTCCACCCCTTGAAAACAATGGAACTTACTTTTCATCATAGACATCAGATCAATAGATAGTATGGTCTACTGTCATAATTTATGGGTGAACAAGTTGATATTGCATGTGAAATTATTGTAGAATTAGATTCTTAATCATACACTCCTGAATTCTGACAGTAGATTAGACCATTCTTTGAAAATGGATGAGTCCATATCTGGCTACAGGGTCAATGAGTAAAACTCCAGTTCCATGATAAACACAAAGAAATATTACTGTCAATGACACATGTAACAGTTCTTGTGCCATTCATATTTTAGAATTACAGTAGCACTACAGCAAAAGTTAATTGACCTCATTTTGGAGAAAGGTCTCGTTTTGACAACAGTGGCAATTTTTCTAAAATTCTTGATATTGTCATTTTTAAAGTTGTAATGAAGTACCGGTACATATAAGTAATTTCCCTCATTTTCTATCATTGAATTGTCAAGCAAATACAGGTTTAGGTATCAGAGATGTCATTTTGATCATTTATCTGTGTGTGTCAACAATTTGGTTAAGATTTTGCGTTTAGCTCTGTCTTGAAGTTTGAAATACAGTGCTGTGCAATTCAAGCACACTGTCATTTTATTGTGAGATCCTTTTACTAGAGTCAAGGGACACTCATTTCTCAAAGAGAACACTTTATTTTTATAAAACAATCATTGTTTTGAGAGGACTCATTATTCTTTGTGTTCAAGGACTTTTTTTAAACCCTATGGGGGACTCTCATTTTAAGTGTAGGATACTGTTATATAAATAAGAAGATTCTTTATTACTTCTGTAAGAGGGTTATCCCTTAATTTACCTTCATATGAACATACATTTTCTTGCACTATGAGAAGACTCTATCCGTTTTTCATTATTGGGGAGATTTTATTTTCTTATCACATTCATGAGATCACTTTTCCTCTTTTCTAAGAGAACTTTTTCCTTTTATTCTGTTATCTCTGTAAAAACCTCTTATTATGTGATGAAAGGACTGCTGATTTTTTATGGGAGGACTCTTCTGTATATTCTGTATGGAAGGACTCGCTTCCAGAATAGGAAATCTATTTGTTGGTGTGATACTTTTCATATCAATGATCATTATTGATATTTTTTTCCATATAAAAGGTCAATGTCAGGGTACATTATTGTAGATTATAATATAGATAAAGAATGTGATATCTATTTTTAGATTGCATTGTGATTGGACTTTAGAATTAAGGAGATATTTAATGTTAGATCATAATTTGTGTTTTCAAGATTTTTTTTTAAATATAGCTTATTTTTCTAAAAAAATTAAATTCTGTAAATCTCAAATATAAATATGGAATTTGTGGATAATGAACATTTTTATACCATTTCCTGAATTATTGGCCATGCCATTTTTATCATAAAATATTTGTTGACTTTAGATAGACTTGCCATCCCCTGTTAAATAAAACATGAAAATATTGCTTGGTTAAAGAGACAGTGACGGGTAGAAAGGTGATACCAGTAAGTGATATTAAGGTATTTACTTTCTTGGTTGGATATGGAAGCAAATACCTGTCTATGAATTGATTATGTCTGTCTGTTTCAACAATTTTGTTTATCAGCTCTGTTGTTTTCTGTTATCTATAGGCCCTATCATGTTGAGAGAAGACGTTGATGTATAACACGAAATATGAAAATTAGGGAACCACAGAAAATACCGGTTATAGGTATGAGTGTCGTATCTGGTCTGTTTACAGCTAAATCAATATTTTTTTCAATATTTTATTGAAGATAAGACCAGTAGTTTATCTTTTCAAAGAATATAAAAGAGAGCTTTATGATTGAGTATTTCTTTAGATAGCTAAAATTGACAAAACTACTGAGTATTCCTATATACAGCTAAAATTGACAAAAACTACTGAGTATTCCTATAGATAGCTAAAATTGACAAAACTACTGAGTATTCCTATAAACTACTGAGTATTCCTATAGATAGCTAACATTGACAAAAACTACTGAGTATTCCTATAGATAGCTAAAATTGACAAAAACTACTGAGTATTCCTATAGATAGCTAAAATTGACAAAAACTACTGAGTATTCCTATAGATAGCTAAAATTGACAAAACTACTGAGTATTCCTATAGATAGCTAAAATTGACAAAAACTACTGAGTATTCCTATAGATAGTTAAACTTGACTAAAATTACTGAGTATTCCTACAGATAGCTAAAACTACCGAGTATTCCGATAGATGGCTAAAATTGACAAAAACTACTGAGTATTCCTATAGTATTCTAAAACTATAGTATTCCTATAGATTAGATAGCTAAAAATTGACAAAAACTACATTATTAGATAGCTAAAATTGACAAAAACTACTGAGTATTCCTATAGATAGCTAAAATTGACAAAAACTACTGAGTATTCCCTAAAAATAAAATTGTAATACAGAGTATTGATAGCCAGGAAAAAAATATTCCTAAGATTAAAATTGGGTTTTTAATCCAGTTTTTAACATTTGCCTTTTTATGCCTTTTTTTATCTGTATATGGGGTTTGCAATTTGCTTACATTGCAAGCTAAGATAGAGTCATATTTTGTTTGATTTTCTGATTTTTTCATTAAAATGATAAATGATATAGAATTAACATATCGTTTATAGTTTACGGGTGTTTATCTTTATTTTACTGTAAGATTTTTTTTTCACATATTAACCTTGTGTTCATTTTTTTTAAGAAAACAAATTCATATTTAATTAATATAATTTTAACATAAAAAATTGGGAATTTTTTAAAGTTGCTCATTTGCAGATTTAAAAAAATATATATATTGAATTTCTTCTATCAGAACATATTTCTGCTAACCAAATCAATATTATTCATCACCATATTTTGAAAAATGCAAATCCAATTAAAATGCATGGTCATGAAATAGAATTTATATTGTTATTAAACTAAATGAAAAAAGCCAAATTAAAAACGATTTAGTTGTGTTTATTGTTTTAAGCTTCTGCATACAAATTATCTACAGTAGTAAAACCCATAAACATGATTTTACAGAAAACACAGTTTTGACTTTCCATTGTCTGAGCCACATAACACTCACAGGAAAAGTGTTTTATTCCTGATTAGAAATAACTGGTTCATTGACAGGTAGCAATGGTGACTCTTACCAGTGTAATTTTAATGTTGTAATGCTTTATTACCTAAAACGTGAACTCATCCATGTCAGGATTGGACTCACAATCCACCACCCCGCCAGGTTAAATAAATTAAATATACCTGACAAACATTGAAGGAGGATGACCTGTGTATGACAATATTATTTAGTATATGATTTTAGTTCAACTAAGTCAATTATTTCATGCCTGAGAGTTTGGTATTTTTTTTTCTGTTACAGAAATTTCAGAAGGTTTTTTACTGCAGTGTTGATAACGATTTTTTCATAAGGCTAAATTTTATATATATATATATATATATATATATATATATATATAAATATATATATATATATATATATATATATATATATAAATATATATATATGGTTTTCAGACAATCTTTTCCCTCTGAAATTTTTGCCTGTGGGTTATTTTTATTCCTATTACTAGGTATAATTTATGTATATTTTGATATATAAAACCAATGAAATGAAGGAAATTAAAACCACATCGATATTTTCTCATTCTATAGTATGTGATCAGAAACATAAGCATAAAACACTAATAAAACCCCTTTGTACCTTGTCAGATTTCCAAAATAATTTGTCTGAGAACCAGATGATTTTTAGATGGCGTAAAAGTAAGATTTTAAACTTTGATTTCAAACAATTAGCAAAATTAGTTTGTATTATGTACTGTAATTATTTCTTAATAGAAAGAAAGGATGAATTCACCTTTCATAGATTTCTTGCATGACCGCCATTTCAACAGAGGATAGTGGTTGTCGGATAGATGCAATAAAGTATTGTAAAATCGGTTTATCTTTATTTTTTGTGTGACTTTACTTAGTGCTCAGTGGTGAGTATTTGTTTTCAAGTTTGAAGATCTGGGTCTGAAATAACTACATACATGTGAATTTTCTCATTACTCATTGGAATATATATTGATTTTAAAAAATCAGGATCTGACTAAATGGGAAACAAAATATCCTTTTGTTTTCCTTTACATTAAAACATTTGGTCATGTTTATGATTTTCACTTTGAGTATGGTACACAAAATCTGGAGTTTGTACTTGATGTAGTTTTGATATTCTTATTTTTTCTTCAAATGAGTAATAAGTTCCATCATTGTTTATAATTATATGTCATAAATGTACAGACATGTCCAGTTGTAGAATATATCATAAAAAGTTAGATGAGCTTGAATATCCAGTCAGTTTGGTGACTTTGAGCCCAAGTTCATTTCCGGGTCATGGACAGAACTTCAACTTATGAAACAGGAAGTGATGTGTGGCATATGGTGTCAAATCTGTGTATTACAGCTGACAATTATACATGTGGTTGTAGTAAAGAAAGGTGTGGCATGTTTACTGGACCCCTGAAGAACAATGGACTCTTCTGTAATCTATTGACTTAGACCAGTCCAAATGTGTCTTAGAGGTTGAATGAGTTTTAAAAAATGGTTAAAAATTGTAGCACTCAATGAATTTGAATTTTGAATGGTGTTTTACGCCACACTAAACTATTTTTCAGTTATATGGTGGCAGCCAGTTTCTAATGGTGGAAGAGAGAACCCGGTTACAATGCATCCGGGAAGACACCACTGATCTCCCCCAAGTAAAATGGCAAAATTTTCTAACAAAATCGGCGTAGGTTCCAGAGGAACTGGAACGTGCACTGATAGGAAAGCAAAGACATGGTTTAAAGCACGATGCTCTAACCAGTCTGCCACAGAGGCCCCTCTCCATGAATTAAAAAACTCCACATATAGAAAATAACATAATTACACTTCTTCTGAAGATATTTTGATGTCGATTTTTAATGGTGTTTTACGTCACTCGTTCAGTTACATGGTGGCTACCAGTTTTTAATGATTGGGCGGAAAACCTGTTGCAATCTTCTTGGAAATAGACCAATGGCTTCTACACGTAAACTGGCAAATTATCTCACAAATTCAGCTTAGGTTCCGGCAAGGCTCGACACGCATTGACTAGAAGTGATAAACTTCGTGATATAAGCTAGATGTTCTAAACACGGTTCCCGCGAAATGTAAAGCATCAGCCAGATCGTAAAACACTTGACGGTGAGACATTTGTTTAATGAAAGGGAACCAACTGTAAATCTTTTACTACTGCTTCCTAATAATATTTCTGAAGTTCAAAACTCGTATTCATTTGGAACTGCAAAAGAAAAAATAGATTGCGAGAAAAGAAATAAAAATGTTAACATAACTTCAGTCTTCAATTAACCTAGTACGTAATTATCTAAACCTAGATTCACAATAAGGAGAGTTTTGCCTTTGATATGATTCAAAAATGTAAAAAAAAAATCTCAGATACCAAAGTATAAATCTTTAAGATGTCCAGGATATAAATACAAATCTGGTAAAATGGACAAACACGGATTTCTGGAAACCAAGAGGTGGGATCAGATGCCATGGAGGAGTAAGCATCCCCTGCCGACCGGGCACACCCGCCGTGAGTCCACAGTCAAGTCCAAATAAAATACATGAGGAACGAATCCTCATCACAATTGGTAGAGACGTCTCAACAACCGCCAACGAATAGGTAATTCAACATTTTACCTAGTGAAACCGGGTAATCGCAAAAAAGATGATTATACCGACCGTAAAATTTGCGGAACGTTTACATCAAACGCGGTTTTCGATATCCCTGTTTCAATAATTTGTCAGTGAGTAGAGTACATCTGCAAAATTTGAAGCCCTTCACCGGCATTTGGTGACGTCTCCATTTGAGTAAAATATTCTTGAGTGGGACGGTAAAAACAATAAACAAACAAACAAGTATATAAATGTTTTTGCCAAGCGTAGCTGAGGACAAAAAAATTGGTAGGCCCTAATTTAAAAGCTCCGGGAAGCCTTTTTTTCTGGATTCCAGACGTGATGATAATACTGCAAAATTTGAAGCCCTTCACCGGCATTTGGTGACGTCTCCATTTGAATGAAAGATTCTTGAGTGGGACTTAAACAACAATAAACAAACAAACAAACATATTGAGCAAATCGGCTCAACCGATTTCTAGTTATTTTTACTTCATGGAAGTTATCGATGAGGTCGCAAATAGCAATCCCATTTATTTGGTCAAAATTAGGTCATCTTTATGGTCGATAAAATGAACTTGTTTCTCCAATACAATGAGGGTAACCATAGTAGACCATCCGTCTAATAAGACCCATTCTGACAACCGATTAGATACAATGTACATCCTTTTTGAGAGAGAACACATTTTAGTGGCATAAGGGGCGCGTGGTCTTTCAAGACATGTCACATTGAACCATGTTACACTATTTTGAAGGGGCCAAGCGGTTGGAACATCGAAATTAAAACCACGGAGTATAAGTTTTCAGAGTATGTACTGTCGGAGTAAAAAGTGTCGTAACACTTGGACGCCCCAAAGAGCTATTTCATCTCATGTCAGCACAGATTCGAGCCCCGCTGGAACCTTAGCTGATTTTTTTGAGAAAGTTTGCCAGTTTACTTGAGGAAGGCCGATGGTCTCTTCGCGGGTACATTGTAGCTGGGTTCTTTCCTCCATTATTTAAAAAAGTGGCCTTCACCATTTGACTGAAATAATTGTTAAGTGTGGCGAATACCAACATTCAAAGAAACCAAAAAATAAATCACAAATCTATGTACAGGTGCAGAACTCATCAAATTTACACAATGTTCAAGCTCACTTTTAATTAAGGATCGGCACAGATTTTTTTCCATGAGCCATTGCATGTATATTCCATGTTTTTCAAAAAAATGAAAAACAATCATTATATTCATATATATTACCATTTTCTGTGAATCTGTAGTCAACTTGATACGAAATTCATTCCATGTAATTGACTTTCCGGTCATGACATAATATCTGAACATCTGTGTGTTAAGCATTGAATATATAAATGCAACTAGTCTGTTTACTTGCAATGAAGGAAATAACAGTCGGTATGTAAATATTGATTTTTCTAGATATGAAAATGCACATAATTTATGCTGCAACAGGAAAAAATGTCTTTATTGCATACAAGTATAAGTAATGATGAATGTTAT
>BROG01000018.1:1927500-2147500 GCA_030159075.1 Atrina japonica | reverse complement strand
ATTATTATTATTATTCACCTTATTTATTTGATATAATTTTTTTGGGTTCACATATGCATCAGTGGACAATACACATACACGTAATTTCTACTTTTTATCTTGTAATAACGACTTTTAAAACTCGTAATTACAACTTCTTATCTCTTAATCAAGACTTTTAAAAGTCGTAACAACGACTTTTTATCTCGTAATAACGACTTTTGAAAGTCGTAATTACGACTTTTTAAAATCTCGTAATAACGTACGGGTGGGGATCTCGTATAGGCGCGGGATAACGAGGGCATCGACTTTTATTTTATCTCGTAATAACGACTTTAATTATTCTTCGTTAATTACGACTTTTTAAAATCTCGTAATAACGACTTTTTTAAATCTCGTAATAACGACTTTTAAAATCTCGTTTATAACGACTTTTTATCTCTTAATAACGACTTTTTATCTCGTAATAACGACTTTTTTATCTCGTTATAACGACTTTTTAAAATCTCGTAATAACGACTTTTTTTTTAAAAAAAAATCTTAGTTGACCTTAATAGGCTTTCGTAGAAAACAACAAAAATTTCAGTGTCGCCAAAACGGTTAGATAACGATGTGATATCATATTTGCTCGATATCGGTTTTGATAACTTGTAGCCCAATCCTATTTCTGTTAAATGGAAATAAAATATGTTTAAACTAAACTAAATCGGTTAATATTCACAATGATTGATATAAAGATATCGTTATCACCATCACTTTATAAATATCAAAATCAAATGACTGAATATATAACAGAATTGGCCTATATCAATTTATTATTGCAAAAATACCCTATTGTCTATATTGATTAGGCCATTCCAATTTTTTTATGTTAGTGTCCACCCTAAAATCAAAACCCTATCTTTCTATCGAAAAAAAACCACAAAACGACAAAAAAAAGACAAGACATTTTTATGAGAACAAATGCTATTTTAAGCACATTTAAGTGTTTTCCTAATATATTAACAAAAGAAAAACAAAATTAAACTTAGAAAAACATATTTGGCACACAAATAACCTATGAAATGTTACTTTTCACAATGATGAAAATTAATGTTCATGTTTAACTGTTCATTTTGGATCAATGTTCTAAATTTCTTCCCTAGATGTTTGGTTTTATTTTATTTATTTATTTTTTATTTTCGTTTTATGATCTCAAAACCTATCTTTCAGCAGACGCTAAACAGAGAAAAATTCTTGGTATGACCTTACTCTGACGAGATTTCGGCGAAACCGGAATATCTCCCCCCCCCCCCCCCCCCCCCAAAAAAAAAAAAAAAGGAAATACTATCAGAAACTATGTCAGTCACTAAAGGGAAATGCGTACCTGTCGCGATATTGTAACACACAGTTAAACACTTTCTAGAAATATTATAAACATAATACCAAAGTTATAATGCTCAAGACGATCGTTTCTGTCAATTAGACTTCATCAATTGAGCTCCAATTTTAAATAGATTTTCTAAAGTGAAAGTGGTATCTGACAAGGCCAAATAATAAATCTAAACGTAGAAATGTATAAATGTTGGACCGGTAGAAAAATTGTATATTTCTGGTCAAAGCAGAAGGTATTTTATCATTTAAATCATTTTGTATCTAACATAATTATTTTTTAATTGATTTACTAAAATATTTCCCCCTAAAATCATGTTTTGTTTTATTGAAAAATATTCATTGATTGTAGCAGTAAGTTATAAAGCATAACGCCGATTCGGACGCATATGTGTTGTCTTTTTTTTTTTTTTTTTTTTTTCATTTTTTAAAAACAGTGTTATTACCAATGTAGGGTCCTTAAAAGAACACACAAAGGTTTACTACAAAAGACAGAGTGTCAAGACAAAGATACTTAATATATATCACATACTTGATGCAGAAATCTATCGATACTATCAACGAGAGTGTTGAGGTAGAAGTCTATGCATATCGGTACAGAAAGATATTTAAGATAAGATATTCTTTTACCAATTCAGGGCCGTTGAGCATATAAAGGTTTATTACAAAAAGAAATCTATCAATATATGTACGATATACGTCATGTTATTGGCCATAAAACTTGCGAGTTATCTCCCCCTTGCATACAAGATTTTCAACTTGTCACACACACACACACACACAGAGGAATTTCACTGGTCAAAGATTTTTTTTTACTTGTCTGTATATATACACAATTGAAACAAAATGGAAAATAACTGGTCATTTTGACCAGCTATCAGATAGATTTCACCAGACTTTTGTAATATTTACTGGTTATTCTGGTAAGACTGGCGAATTTCAAAAATTCTGATATATATATATATATATAATTATATATATATATATATATATATAATATATATATATATATATATTATATATATATATATATATGTTTCAATCCACGTCTTGCTTCCCCTCTAGAATAAGTCTCTGGTACTCACTCGAACCATACTTACGCCATCATTTTACCCTTACACAATTTACACTTTTATGTAGGTGACAGGAAGTGGAACATGATTTTAACTAGACTTCGAAATTGTGCCAGTAATTTAAATTATGATCTTCATATAGTAAACTTAGTCAATTCTCCATCGTGTTCGTGTGGTTACGCTACAGAAGATGTGTTTCATTTTCTCTTGGACTGTCCTATTTACACATTTCATAGAAACGAATTAAAAGCTCGATTGACACCTTTCCATCCTATCACAGCTGGAAAACTTCTTTTTGGAGATGAAAATGCCACTTTTTAAGAAAACGAGACAATTTTGCAGACGCCCATTAATATATCAAGAAAACTGAACGATTTTAAGCGTCAGGGTTTTTTCTTCTGTTATATCACTCTTCTAATTTCTCTATATTCTGTTCTCTTCCCATTCACAACTACCCATTCTTCTTTCCTTGCCATGCACACATTCTTTCTTGTTTTCGTTCAAATTGCATATTATTTTTGTGATGTCGCCATATTGACCATTATTATATATTGTATTTTGTAGGGAAAAGGGATATGTAACCTTTTCATGAAATTATGAAATAAAATATGTTTAAACTAAATAAATAATTTTGTTTTTCTTTTGTTAACACATAAAAACCACATAAATGTGCATTAAATTGCATTTATTCTTCAAAAATGTCTTGTTTTTTTACAAGAACTTGAAACAGCCCGTTTTCCTGGCAACTTTCTCACGGAGAAAAATCAATATCATGTTCCCACTTTTTTGTAAAACCCCTGGTAAATGTGGGAACATGATAACAATTTTAATTGCCTTTTGCAAGATTCGAACCCACGTTTAGGAGTAGAGAGCTTGTGATCATCAAATACTGAGCCATCACGTGATTCTATAACCTAAAATTTCCCGTGGTATTTGTATGTAAAAAATATCCTCTCATCGTTCATAGTAACGCCCACCGTTGTTGAGAACTTTCTAAATCCATAGAAATTTACCTGGAACCTGTGTCAGTTTTCTACAAGTTCCCAGTATGATTTCTACGTAGAAAAATGACCCCAGTATTTTTTCTATGCGGATAATTTTTCTACATTACACCGGATGTGAAACACACAAAAACCGAAACTAGATACACATGTATATAAATCTGCATACATACACTTGTGTAGGCGTGTAAGCTTGAAAGTATTCTTAAACCAACTTAAACAGGACACACACACATCCAGAACCGTTGGGGCTAAGCCCCAATTTTCAACACCTATGTCTTTTCTTGCAGAGCTAAAGTTTCCCCCCCCCCCCCCCCCCCCCCCGGTTGAAACCTAAATTGTACAGTGAGCTTAAACCTGCTTGGAACAGGAGAACTTCCCATTTGCAACAGCTGTCTTTTCTTAGAGCAGGTTTCCTGTATTGAACAAATTGGACGAAAAGCTACTCTTTATTTTTGCTTTGAAAACTGCCTGATGAACCCAATATTAAAATCGACATATGAAACAAATATATTTGATCTAGGTATCTTTAAGGTATATAGAAGGGATTTTTCTCTATAAAGAGGAGATAACTCAGCAAATGAGAGATAAATCCGTAATCCGCGAGTATTGAATACGTACATTGCAGAATCGTTTCCTCGATGACAAATCTGTTTTCCGATGACAAGACATGCCTATATTCTATAATATAAAAATTTCAGATACCAAAGTATAAATCAATAGAATGTCCAGGACATAGATATAAATCCGGTAAAAATGGACAAACACGGACCTCTGGAAACCAAGAGGTGGGATCAGGTGCCATGGAGGAGTAAGCATCCCCTGTCGACCGGTCATACCCGCCGTGAATCCACAGTCAAGTCCAATGAAGCAGGTGAGGAGTGTATCCTCGTCACAATTGGTACAATTACAATGAATCCACCTTAGTTATAGAATCATTGAAACATTATAAGCTGAGATAAATATCTAATACATGTATATAATATTGTAATGCTTGCGACATTATACAAAAAAAAAATAGATAGTATTAGCAAACAAGAACTCTAGAAAATCAGATGGGTTGCTAACACCCGAAGTAAGCAGATTTACTCTAAACCGTGTTTCTTCTTCACTGTATTTTCTAACCATATAACTTAAAATTGATCCATATAACTTGAAAATTGATGAGTGAGGTGTAAAACACTATTTAAGCAAACACAAACAAGTAACAGAAAGTGTATAGTTTTATTACAGCTGTAACACCGAAACATGTATAGTTTTATTACAGCTGTAACACCGAAACATGTATAGTTTTATTACAGCTGTAACACCGAAACATTTATAGTTTTATTACAGCTGTAACACCGAAACATGTATAGTTTTATTACAGCTGTAACACCGAAACATGTATAGTTTTATTACAGCTGTAACACCGAAACATGTATAGTTTTATTACAGGTGTAACATCGAAACATGTTTAGTTTTATTACAGGTGTAACATCGAAACATGTATAGTTTTATTAGATTAGATTAAATTATTTTATTCTTTATGTCAGTTGGCACATCAAAAATCAACATACATGTATTTACAATATATACAATATAATCAGATAAATAACTATAGAGAGTGAGTAAATGCACGTAAATATCTAGCACATGACTACATGCACGTGTGTATATATATATATATATATATATATATATATATATATATATATATATATATATATAATAATACATATAAAACATCAATAGTAGATTAGTGATAAGAAATAATTGTAAAGTTATAAATTTCAATAGATAAAGATACTTATTAAATATAACGCGTCATTCAGCTAAATGAATTATTTCGTCTTTTGCATGCAGAATTTTAAAATTTTCCCACGTTAATTAATTCTTTGGTATTTAGGCTGCTTAGTAATTGTATGAGTCTATAGGCAATAGGCCGTGTTCTATAATATCTTTTAATATACATAATTCTTAAATCATTATAATATGGAATTTTAGAATAAAATGATATTCATCTTCGATGTCATTTTCGTTACATAAATTGCATGTCCTATCACTTCTGTCTTGGCCTATATATCTACCCCTTTCAACATTTTAAGTCATGGATTCATATTATGAATCTAGCTATTAATTTCTTAAATTGAAAATCAATGGCTTTACATAAGTAATTTTGAATACCAGAAGTGATGTCAAAATGTTGAAATAGTTGTCCCCTATTTTTGTTTCTTACTAAAGCTATTACAGCTGTATCACCGATCTTATAACCGAGAAATGCCGTGTTACAACCACTACTGTAATACTGTTATAGAGGGATACAATAATGAAATGTTCATAGGCTGACCAGTATCCATCATATTAAACTACTATATCGACTACTCTGTTTCACTAAGTGAAATGTTGAGTTGCCTTTTCGTTGGCGGTTGTTGAGACGTCTGTACCAATTGTGACGAGGATACACTCCTCACGTGTTTCATTGGACTTGACTGTGGACTCACGGCGGGTGTGACCGGTCGACAGGGGATGCTTACTCCTCCATGGCACCTGATCCCACCTCTTGGTTTCCAGAGGTCCGTGTTTGTCCATTTTTACCGGATTTGTATCTATGTACTGGACATTCTATTGATTTATGCTTTGGTATCTGAGGTTTTTATATATTAAAGACATAAACATTGAATACAGATGTAAGGGATACAATAATGAAATGTTTGATGAATAAACAGTTTGACATAATCTATCATATGTAGGGAGTCCTGCTAGCTATTGGCAAAATGGTATCACTCCATCCATTTCGAAACTGTTTAAGATAAGAAATCCATCATTTCATCTCACTAGTTTTGTCAATCGAGTATAACGGTACTGAGACCTCCTATCTATTTATTCACCCAATGTAACCCAAGCTGGTGAAATAAGGAAGTATACATGTGTGGCAGGGTTAGTTATATGGTGCTCCTACTAGCTTGAGCTAGTGGAGTTTCTCCTTTAGCTCGATCGGTAGAGCACCAGACTCGTAAACCAAGGCAATCCCTAGGCCTGAAGTCATTAAATGTACTCCGTTCTCAAGCTGAACTAACTTTTCATGATTTATGGTAAAAACACACGAAATTTATGCTGCTACTAGACATGTTTGTAGAATGATAGTATACAGTTGTAAATCATGATGAAAATGATTCTCATTTGAATAAAAATAGGAATATTAAAACATTGTTTGAGTACATACTTAAATTTTGAATACCATACCCAACATACTTATTCATTTTTTTCTCAGAAAAATCAAAAGTGTGATCTAAAACATTTCATGTCAATGAATATTTTTTTTTCATATTCGGTCAAATATAGAAATTATACAAACGACTATAGGCGTATAATAGTCAAAATCTGAATAAAATTTAAGTTGAGCTTGAGTACATAATACTATTGGGTAATGTGGTGACTTCAAGCCCTGTGCACATTTATATGTAACTACGTGCATTAAACAGTTGCACGTTTGTTTTCCTTTTCTGAAATTTCCTACTGAAGATATTTAATTTGAATCAAGTTCTGCACTTTTGTTTGCAATAAATAAGAACATTACATCCCGCGAAAGTTTTGCTTTACAGGACATTTATGTCTAGTAGCTGTACTTGAAGAACGCAGGGCTATAATATGTGCGTCAGTGTATATCTTATTTAAATACGACAAAAGCAAATAGAATGTTCGCAAAAATTCTTCAAAACAGTAATTTGGAGTTTGATTTTATTTTCTTATTTACCGGTGACACAATGTGATTTCAAAGATACTTGATAGGTCTAAGGATATTTGGATCTTTGCCAGTGAAATTATTTTTACGTAAATCTGTATTCACATCTTTTTAGGCTTCGTTGAAATATTTACTAATTGATGCATATTCATTGTATATCTGTTGATTCTATGATGTGAAATGTATCAAAATATTATGAATAAAATTCTTGTTTTTGTATAAAAATGAATTGAAAAAGCGAACAGGTGTTGTATTGCTGGAAATTTAGATGTACATATTCACGAAAAAAGGTCAGTTAGGCTGAAAATTTTATCCAGGAAAATTATATTTACAAAAATATAATTAAAAAGATTTGTATGGGATATGATTTTGTGAGTTAAACCTTAACTTTGGCAATAAGTATGGATTTTAATACGAGTAATTTCAGAAAAATCACCGTCTCATTGTATATTTGTACTAGGTCTGTCGACTCATAAACATTATCTATACGCCCATTTTGTCGATCTTAATTATTTTTAACCTCATATAAAGAGTGCAATAGTGAATAAAAGTTGTTAGTTTGTCTATGTTTACATTGCACTTGTGTACGTGTGCGAATTTACGATTGTTATGAAAAATTTCAAGTCATTATCGGAACAACCAAAATTTTGCTTTGGTCACCATATTGAAATTTTCCACCGTCTTCGACCCGAACAACACAGATCGCATATGTCGTGTTGTGTTATAATTAGTGGGTTTTCAACTGCCAAATCTGACATGAACATATATTATGACATGATTTATCAATAGCATATATTTTATCCAGCAGAAAATTACTGAAGATATCATTTTCAGAACTTTTTTCCATTGTTTTGAACTAGTCACTAACGTCGTACAATGGCGGTCGAGCAGGCTGTTGTGTTTCCTCGACTAAATTTGATTAATCATTAAGTTGTGAATACCTTAACGTATAACCTTCATACTTTCCATACACAACCACTAGACATGTATTTTCCTTTTTAGAATAATTATAGAATAGGAAACAACGGTTTTAACAAGATATGGAAGTCCAAATTCAGGTGATCACGATACAAGTTCTGTTATTTGTACGTTTCAGAGTCGCATTCAGAAAAAATAGAGCAGTTACACTATAACTGTTTCATGCAAAATGTAGCTCAAACACTAGAGCAACAGATGATACCAAGAAATTGTATTGTATCAGTTGGACAATAGGTTAAATTAGCCTTTATTCGGGATAAGAAACACAAATATTGAAACTACACGACAATGTCACTACTTGAAGAGCGCACAGTTGGCTGTCTTCTCAGACGTCCGCACTACAGTATATATTAGCTGCGTCACTCGGTAAATGTGTTATTGAACAAGCAAACAAGGAAGGCTACTCGTCGCACCGAAGCAGTTACAATTATTTACAATGTCGGCAGCAACCCCAGCCAAGAAGAAGGCACCAAAGCCCAAGAAGCCAGCAACTCATCCCAAATTTGCTGATATGATCAAGGCTGCAGTTACATCTCTGAAAGAGAAGGGAGGATCATCTCGCCAGGCTATTCTAAAATACATCAAGGCAAATTACAAAGTTGATGATAAAATTCTACAGAGAAACCTGAATTTAAGTTTGAAAAAAAGCGTTGCAAAAGGAACACTGAAACAGGTTAAGGGAACCGGTGCATCAGGATCATTCAAACTTGCTGAAAAAGCTGTAAAACCAAAGGCAACGAAAGCCGATAAACCAAAGAAGCCAAAGGCAAAGAAGCCAAAGGCAAAGAAACCAGCTGGAGAAAAGAAGGCCAAAAAGCCGAAAGCAAAGAAACCAAAATCCCCCAAGAAGGCAAAGGCGCCTAAACCGAAGAAAGCGAAAACTACACCAAAGAAAAAGCCAGCAGCAAAACCCAAGGCAAAGAAAGCGACGAAACCTAAAAAGGCGGCAGCAAAAAAGTGAAAATACCGAAATGTGTCTAATGTATAATTAACTTATTGTGACTTTGTTTATAAATCAATTATGTACATTTGTACAAAGAACATCGATCATTAATGGACTTCATAAGGCAGCATCATTATTTCATTTTATGATTTCGGGATATCTTTATACAGTCTAGTGCTATTCAAGATAACTTGATAATCTTCATCACTCATTATAATCATACTTCACAAAGGACATTATTCATTTTCATGTCATATATCACGTTGAAAAAAAAACCCTGTCGACAGGTATACCTGCACTCTGTGAGTGAATTTGTGTAAATTTTGTAAATATTAACACGATTGATTAAAATGTATAAATTTTGATATCTTCTACTTTTGATCTGTGAGTGTGGATTATGCATGTTCTTTGGTTGAAACGGGATATTTATTGATCACTAGGGTGGGGGATTATAAGACTTGGTAAATAACCATCTCGTTTCATCCGAAATACATGCTTAAACGGTACATTTCTTTCACCTGTTGATACAGCTTTGCAGAGCAAGACCTGGAAACTGCTGCACTTACCTATTTGCTTGGCCTAAATTATGTCCCGATTTCAAGCTTTTTTATATAAACCATATACTTGAAATCTTGTCAGAATTTCGACCTACCTTCCAATTCACCGCATGACTGATGATGTGGTTTAATTTGGAGCACAAGTGAGGTCATGCGAATGGGTTTTGAGCTAATGTGTACGACGATCGTGGTAATTATAAAATTTCAGTTTACTTGGTAGTACGACAGACAAATTAATCTGTTTTATCTGGACGCTACCATCTTGACGTACACTTTAAGACGAAATAAATTAAAATATCCTAGTCGGCGAAAACGATTACGTGGTAAACGTACAATTTTTTATTAATATTATTTTAATATAGGATTTTTGTAAATATGAATCGTAGTTGAATAATGAAAGTTTCAATACTTAAAGTGTCATTTGCTAACAATTAAATTGACAGTTTAAAAGGAATGCCGTCAGCAAAACGCTCTTAATGACATTACACAACTGCGATTATTCTAAATGAACTTTAAAGTTTGACTTTAAAACAATAAAAATTGGTCTTTTTATCGATCAGTTTCTTCCAAAATTCGTTTTCAAGTATTTAAGACTCCTCAATTTCATATATGTATTGGCGTCGGAAGCAAATTGAAACTGGAGGGGGGGGGCTAAACCAACTTAAAACACACGCCAGAAACGTCTTGGGGCTAAGCCCCAATTTTCAACACCTATGTCTATCTTTGCAAATAAAGTGGGGGGGAGGCTAAGCCCCCCGGTTCCGACGCCTACACACACACACATATATATATATATATATATATATATATATATATATATATATATATATATATATATATATATATATATATATATATATCGACCGAACACTTAAATCTAGAAATAAAAAGTTCCATAAATTATCGTGATTTTACAGGTAACATAACAGAAATACGTGTGAATATGGGTAATATTGCTTAATACTTCGGTGCCCCCTGAAAGGATGTATGTTTAAACAATATAACATTGAATATATATGTAACAAACAAACATTATAAGAATGCTTAACACAGTGCTGATACAGATAATATCATAAATACAACAAATGTGAATAAATTTGCAACATTCTGCAAACAGCCAATATCAACATCCCTACAATATATCATATAAGTGCACAGTACTATGAAAATACAACAAACGGTAGCCTACTGTTGATGATTTCGTAATACATGTGTCACAGTTATCAGGAAAATTATACAGGAAAATTATAATGTGATACTACTAACTAACTAACGGCAGTTCATATTCTATGACTACAAAAATAAATAGCAAGAGATTAAGCTGTCAGGGATACCTGATAAAAGGAAAGCAATCAAACTTGAAAAGAAAACTTAAATGTGTGGACATTATTTGCATTTAGACATAGCCTAACTCTGAAATTATATTAATTTATCTTCTATATTATACCTTCGCAGAAGCTAAACTAAATAGAAATCTTATGCGAAGAGTCGAACGTTAATCTCTTGCACAGAGTTGTCGGTCCTTGCACTCCCGGTCTTGAATCGAGAATGCAAGGACAGACAACTCTGCAAGAGATTGGAAAGAGAGGGTGAGAGGCAAAATATACATGTTTATAGAATATATCGATTCATTGCTAAAGCCATAAAGAAAAGATAAATGGTGTAAATGTGAAAATAATATACATACATAAAACATGTTACATCATAACATGGTCACCAAAGAGTGAGATCAAACAAAACATCGCAACTATGATACCTTTTCAATAATAGCGGCCTACTATATTGCGTCAGTGATGTTTTATTTTGTGGAAAAAATACATAATTCGTTTATAAAACACATGTGAATAATTAAAAAAAAATTGAACAACAATAACAATGAAAACAATTTTTATTTGTCTGTGAAGACGTCTAGAGAAGCAGAATAATTACCGTATACAAATGTGTAATAATGATGATTTCGTTGATCGGAAAATAAAATAAACTAAAATCGGTTAGGGTCGATATAAAACTTCACCTGCATGGTCGTGACATTTGAACAAGAATACAACAGACATAGTTCCTCTAGGTTAATCATGGCGTTATAAAAATTCATAGGCGTCAAAACCGGGGGGGGGGGGGGGGGGGGGGGGGGGGGGGGGGGGGGGGGGGGGGGGGGGGGGGGGGGGGGTTAGCCACCCACTTTTTTTTGCAAAGATAGACATAGGTGTTGAAAATTGGGGCTTAGCCCCCAGACGTTTCTGGAGTGTGTGTGTGTTTTAAGTTGGTTTAGCTCCCCCCCCCCCCACCCCACGCACTTTCAATTTGCTTCCGACGACTATGAAATGTATATTACAAGCATAACGTATCGATGTAGGCTACAGTCAGAGTGTGTTAACTAAATTATTGCCGTCTAATCTATACAAATAGCTCTTTAAAGCTATAAAGTTATAAAATGTTATACTAAGTCTGACTCTAAATTAATATTTCATTTTGATCAAGAGCACATGTATACTTTGACCACATAAGTTTTACGGCATAGGGCTACTGAAAGTTCAACCGGCATAATTTAGGTTTCAGGTAATTTTGGCATCCTGAGTAATTTCGACACTTGTGAAACAGTACTTTCAGCACTCGTGATAAGTGTCGGTATTTTTTATATTTATAAAATCGATTTTCTAATATAAATCTACGTAATCCGGTATTTTAATTAGAAAAATTGGATCTATCAATTTTAAAAATTATAAAGTAGGTCAAGCCCCCCAACTTAAAAAACACACACACGCCAGAAACGTCTGGGGGCTAAGCCCCAATTTTCAACACCTATGTCTCTCTTTGCAAAAAAAGGCGGGGGGCTAGCCCCCCGGTTCCGAAGCCTATGCATGTATTTCTTCTAAATATCCATGATGCAGATCACGATTTGTTGACAACACGTCAGGAGAGCTGTGTACATCTCTCGACTAGTCTTTAGATATAGTACATCTGCCCTGGCGGGTTGAAGCCTACAGTACGTCAGTAGACCTAGATGTCTGGCCAAGCGTACGATGGCACGGGAATACACGGGCCTGTGATACGACACCTTGATTGCCAACATTTTATAATTTGATTTTTCAATACCATTTCGTCATAAATTACGAAATCCACGTGAGAGTATTTTGTAACTGATGTCTAACGAAGTGTAGATTTCGTAACATCCGGGTTAGTCAATATCGTGGTCATGCGCATTATCAATATCAACAACACAAATTTAGGGTATAGTCTCTCGGTTGTAGGCTAGTTATAAGACAAATCCGGATTCATGGCATCTCGCACACAAATATACGGTGTGCCATATGCTGCCGTAAGTAAAATTATGTATTGTGAAATCACATTGTAGATTTCAATCATAATTCACGGTGTTGCTATATTTAGGCCTATCGTGTAGGCTAGCCTATTCGATGTGTATTCTAAATCTAATTTCTATTTTAGGGCGAGCGACTGAGTTCCAACAAGGTCTTGAGAATCAAGGTGATCAAGGGGGTAAATTTGGCGAAGAAAGACATATTTGGTGCCAGGTAGATGGATGTTTTTTTTCACTCACTAGGCCTACGCTAAAAGACCGTTTAATGTAATCACATTGTAAGCTAACTGTCCCGAATCGTGGGGGTGTGGTCGCGGAATAGGTGTTGTGATTCGCCCCATCTTCAAACCCAAGCATGCCAAAGACCGGAGATATGCGATACTGAAATGTCTAGACCACACTAGGGTTTGAACTCTTTGTACTGACAGACGATCAGTTTTTTCTAACTGCCTGGGCCATAGTTTCATATAAGATCTTCAATGTTTCAGAAAGCATTCAAAGAAAAAAGATGATTGGGCCTCACCAAATGACAAAAACAATAGGGCGGCGAGATAATTTTTATTTTTGAAAATTATGGCAAGCAAAATTTTTTTTCCAATAATATTTTAACTTACACTCCATATTAAAGACTTTTCATTTGCATGATTGCTGTAAATTATGTATTTTTCTGTATATTTAGGTGATATTAAATACTGTGGAGATGTCTTATTTTCAGGCAGTTCAAGTTCTTCACAGAATGAAATATTGCCACTAAATTTCACATTGACAACATCTGAGGTCTTAACGTCTGAAGCAGAATACATAATTTCTGGTCCTACGAAATACTGAAAACATGGGTCATTTACTGAAAACATGGCACAAATTGCTGAAAACATGCATTTTAGTGTATCAATTGAATATATTTTCATTCTGAAGACAAAATTTTAGCTCTTGAACTTTTCTCTTAGTCATATCAGAAACTATTGGTGTCAAATATTGTTAAACACCACCGCCATGTTGATTAAATTGAAATTGTTTTGCAAGATTGATTCAGTTAACAAAAATGAAAAAGTTATAGTTACATCTAATAGTCATTACGTTTAAGTTAAAAAGTAGCATTTGAAATACGTCCTTGGATTATTTTGAGTCCATACATGCATGTTTTCTGCAAATTATACCGTGTTTTTGGTGATTTGTACCATGTTTTTGGTATATACCTTGTTTTCGATAATTCGTAGTATTTGGGCAAATATTTTTACCGTTCTATCATACTGTAAAATGTGCTTTGACTTGTTCCCAGTAATCAACTTAGCATTACATAATTGCGTTGATGTTCCACCAACTCGTAAAAATGCAAAACAAACAAAATGATCTCATCAATATCTATTCAATTGAATGAAGGAAAATGATTGAAATAGAGTAGGCGTGGTCACTTGCAATGTTAACATACCGATGCATGTAATTTTGTCTGCTGTGAAGGGAATTCCAGCGTGTACACAAAGTAATATGGCAAAACTACATTTAAATTTTGTCACATTTGACGTTTGTTACATGATTATTACAAATTTTGGAAAAAAATGTTAAGGATGCTGAAAAAAGTAAAAATGTATCATTCCAAGTGTTAAGAATACAAAATTTTGCCGTGTAAAACTTTTTAAGTCTTGTTAATTGAACAATACTCGTTTCCATGCAATGTTTATTTTTATACAGAGGACTATAAATCCGAAGTAATCAAGCATTATTCTTTGTTATCATTCTATGACGGAGATTTTCCACCATTTAAAAATGTGTTATAATGTGTGTCTGTGTTTTAATAACTACTAGTGGGATTTTCATTCAGCCATTTTTGGACCCAGTTACAGGAACTATTCCCAATACCAAAATGGTTGGTATTTTTCTAAAAAATAAAAAAATAAAAATTCCCAATTTAGATTTTAAAAATAAAGAATAAAGTACTTTCAAACAAATGTTTTTAGATTCTATACGCCCATCAATTTTGACTGGACGTATTATGGTATACCGTTGTCCGTCCGTACGTCGTCCACACTTTGCACGATTAATCAAAAATGCCTCAACAGATTTCAGTGAATTTTTGGTAGTTTGTTCTTACCATAAATGCAAGCTCATTTCGATTTTGATTAAATTATGATTTTCCATTGCTGAGTTATGGTTCTTGGAAATACAAATTATTGAAAATAAGTTTTCACAGTTTTTCTTTGTAATGCTTCAACATACTGAGTTAATATTTGATATTTGGTTGCATCTAGATGATTTACAGACCAAGATCAATTTTGGTTCCAGTCGGATGATTTTGTGCAGAGTTATGGCCCCTTGACTTAGTAAATTTTTAAAAAATATTTCTTTCTGCGCCTTTTCTTTGCAATGCCTCTACATATTGATTTTGTATTTGGTATATCATTGTATCTAAATGAGTTACAGATCAAGTTCAAATTGGGTTCCGGTCAGATTATTTTGTGCAGAGATATGGCCCTTGACTTAGTAAAAAATTTTAAAATATCCCTTTCTGCGCCTTTTCTTTGCAATGCCTCTACATATTGATTTGATATTTGTGTGGAAAGTGGCACTAATGATGTCTTTTTCTCTGATCACAAGTTATTATGGATATCATTGTTGTAAGAATAAAGGTTTGTGACATAAAATTTATACTTCAGTTTAATTATATCTCTAGTATGCCATATGAATAAATCATAAGTTAAAGAATATTCCCCCCCTAAAAAATTGAAGTTTGATAATTAAAAAAAAGTGTAGGACACCATAGTTTAGATCAAAGATTCTTCCTTGTGATTTATAGAAACAAACCAAATGTATTTATAATTTTCTGCTAATTAAACTTTTGAAAGAAATTTTACGATGTGGATTGTAGATGCTGACTGATTTTATATTGAAAACTGATCATGTAGCATGGTATTAAAAGTCTCACATTTCGTTTCAAATGTATTTGAAAAGACCTCAAGGTAGTCGGGCGTATCATGCACTCTGAAAGCATAGCTCTTTTTCTGCTGTGGAATATTTTCCAAAATATTCGGCCTCTGGACCCACACTTTAGGAGGTAGGAAATCCACGATGAGTTTATATATGTATTGTATTTGTTGTTGGTTTGCAGGGCTTTTTTCCTCCAAATTTATAGCCAGTGTTAGGCTATATTCCCAATTGCAAATCATATCTATTTTTCCCAATTTTTTGCCAATATTCCCAGTCAGGAACATACATATAACAATATATCTATTCATTATTTCTCACTTTTATGTCGATATTTTCAATCATTGTTTTTCTTGAAAGTTAAAATATGGCAGCTTGACAATAAAAAATAGGAAACAGCAAAATAAATGAAACAAAAATTTTCGAAAATAAGAGAAAATATCCCAAAATGCTGTGAAATTCCTAATACCAGCACCATGTGCCATGTTCCCAAAAAGGAAAGAAAAAGTCCTGGTTTGTATTCTGCTGAGAATTTTTAGCTCACCTCTACAGAGTTGGGGATGGGGGCATGGGATCATTTTGATCTACTGTTACTGTTAACTTCTTTGTCTGGATCTGACATAGATTCAAGAAGATTTGTTGATGTCAATCTTAGAATGATCTGCTTCTACTGTTTGAACATCAGCTAAGTGTGCATGGTATACATGTGTGTCTTCTTACATGTAGACGCTTGTTTAATCCTGTATGTTTTTACATAAATGACCTTGTTTTGGACTACCGGTAGTCTGTTTTCAATGCTATGTTCTAGAAGATTGCGTTAGGGCAGGTCAGTTTCGAGGGATGTATAACATGTTGCTATGAGTTGAGATCTGTACAGTGCTCGTATTACATGGACGGTGTATGTCCCACTGAAATAGTTCCGTCCATGTTTATGTTACATAAATAAAGGTTATATGAAATAACGAGGAAATTTGTTGGTAATGGTACACTTGTGCTAGTGGTACTTGTTAAATGGAAAATTTCAAAAGTTATTTTCAATATCAGTGCTTGTGTTCACTGTTCCTTCAGCCATGAAATCAATGTCCTTAGAAGTCGCTATTTGCTTAGAAGTCTCCATTTTACTGCATTCTGGGTAATTGTGCGCAGATGTAGTAAAATACAGTTAATTATGTAACAATAGCAACGGAAAAAAACAAAAAACAACATCAGGTTAACTGTTTTCTGACATACTTGACTTTAAATTGACTTTAGCAATTTTAGAATTGTAAACTCATACTGCTTATAACCCCGAGCTCCTACACAGGACAAATATTAGGGCATACATGCTGCTGATGGCATGATAAACAGGTACTCTTTAAATCAATTTTAAATAGAATCTTGAAAAAATCATTTTGTTGTACATAATACGTATTTTTCAACATCTGAAAAAGGGACATTACGTCCTGTTTTAGGCTCAATTATTACTTAAACAGTAAAACACAGTGAAATAACAAAGATAATTTTGATTTATTATGTATCAGTTTGATGTAATATTACACAAAATATATTCATGCATGAAATATTGAATAATTTGTTAACGTTATCAATTTATTTGTGTATTTCTGTCCTTGTACATGTATGTTTGTTTGTTTATTGTTGTTTAATGTCCCACTCAAGAATATTTCACTCATATGGAGACGTCACCAAATGCCAGTGAAGGGCTTCAAATTTAAGCCTATGCTCGGCACTTACGGCCATTGAGCAGTGAGGGTTCTTTAACGTGCCGACACCTACAGTACTGTGACATGGGACCTCCAGTTTTTACTGTCTCTTCCGAAAGACAGGAAACCAACCTGTCGCCGGCGGGACTCGAACTCACGACCTCACGATCCAGAGTCGAGCACGCTACCGACTGAGCCAGGCCGGCTCTTCTGTCCTTGTAACACTGGCACTCCTGAAATCTGCCATATATGTAATATGTATTTGATTACTGTTGTGTATGTACATACGTGTATTTCACTTATGCACATGTGGAGCTGTTGCACTTAATAATAGGTTAAGTTTGATAACTTTTGATAGGTACTCTAGACATTTTGAAATGTTGTGTTGTGTCCCAGTGCTGGGGCATATAAAATTCTCCGATTTTACCCAGCGTTTCCACTGAAATTAGGCACTGTCCAATAATAGGTACCGCTCCAATATACCGATGTAGTAAGGGTCCCTAAAACATGCTTACTATTGCCAGATTTGCCATATCATGAGATCTTTTAATGAGCAATGTAGGGGACTGTGTAGCTTGTAGTTAGAGCATTACATGTTATATAATGCTTTTATAAAATAAATAATGAAGTCTCTGGCTTATAAGCTGATATTGTGATTAAAGTTTACTTGCAAAAACCTATAAAACTCTCATAACAGGTATTTTGTAAACAGGATATCTCCTCCATCATTAAATAACTGGATGTACAGTGTATATGTTTCACAGAAAATTGTCCAGAAGTGACATTCAACATTATTTGTAAAAACAAACAAAAACAAAATTGAAGATTGACAGAAGTTGAGACCCCCAATACAAACATGAACAGTTACACATTATGTACATATATATATATATATATATATATATATATATAGATATATATATATATATATATATATATATATTAGAAAAAAGCTTTTGAGAACATCACATTTTTGCGTAAACTTACTTTATTCCGTGAGCGCTTTCGCCTTACGGCTCATCAGACAGAATATAATGGTAGCTAAGTTATTGTCTATTGTGACGTCACGCTACTGTGCATAGCATAACGGCGTATTAATGTAGCATTGTTCAATTTTGATGCCTGTGGATTTTGTTGTGCAAAAAAGTGCACAAAATTTTTTTCTATTTAAAGTAGGTTTAAACAGTTCAATAAAATAATCTTCTTTTGCTCTGCGAACATTTTCATTGTTTTTTATTTTATAAAAGAGAGATATTTTAAATTTCCCCTTTTCGCACTCGTCAAAGTGTTTAGAGCACAGTGTGTTCCTGATGGAGGGGTCCCTAATTTGTTGCTTGTGCACCCGGACTCTGTCTATTTATCTACCGGTCTGTCCAATATAAAAATCATTGCATGTTGGACATGTTGCGCAGTAGATTAAGTTCTTTGAATTGCAGTCCATGCGGTCATTCGCCCGTAAAATTTGACTGGATTTTAGTATTATCGTGCTTCCTTCCTTGATTATGTTGCATGTTCCGCATCTCTGATCGCTGCATTTTTGCACGTACGATGAGTTGGATATTTCAAACTTTGCTCTCATTAACAGTCGTTTTAGATACCGTGCCTTGTGGCGACTATTGATTATGTGAGATTCTTTAACCAGACTGTTCATGTTCGGGGATTGTTCTAAAATTGGAATTAATCTTTTGGCTGAACTCAGAATATTGTGATTTCGGGGATTGTAGGTTATAACAAATGGAATAGTTTCTGTTTTGTTTTCTTCTTTATCCTGCGTTGTTCTAAGTTCGTCAATGGGAATATTCAATGAGTTCCTAATAGCTGAATCAATAAGGTCTTCTGGATAGTGTTGCCTTTTAAGGAAGGTTTTTAATTTGCAGTCTCTTATCCTTCATTTCCATTTCCGAGACAATTGTGCATATTCTTCTGGCCAAATTGAATGGTATGTTCTGCTTTGTATGAGACGGGTGACATGAATTGAAACTGAAATATTGATGAGTATCGGTTGGTTTACAATATAGGTCTGTTTTGATTTTCTCCCCCTCCTTGATTATGAGTATGTCTAGAAACGGAAGCTGTGTTATACTTGACTCCATGGTCAATTTAATGGATTCGTGCATGTTATTTATTGTATGGTGGAATATTTGTAATTCCTCGTCAGATTTTGTCCAGAAAATAAAACAATTCTCAAGATACCTCTTCCAATTTTCTTTTATGTATGCTGTAAAGTTCATATCAAATAGGAAATGTAACTCTGTGTTTAATTTTACGGCCTGTATTCCTAAATCGTGCGGAATGTTTGTATACAAGCTGGTAACATCAAAACTTACCAGAATTGTATTTAATGGTACTCCTTCTGGGACGTAGTTTAGGAAATCCATGTTGTCTCGTATAAAGCTCGGTTCTTTTTTGCACAGAGGTTTTAATAAGATATCCAATAAATTGCTCAGTCTTTGCGTACTGCATGATGGACCTGCGATGATTGGCCTCAGTTTAAGATCTTCTGGTTTAGATATCTTAATATGTGTATTCCTGCAATTCTGGGTATTTTTTTTTTGGATATTTTTTTTTAATTTCCTTTGATTTATGTATCTTTGGAAGACCATAGAAGTTACTGGTTTTGACCTCAAAATTAGTTAAATAATCTATTTCATTCGTGGTAAGATTTTGACCATAATTTTTAAACGATGACGAAAATTTTCGCAGAGCAAAAGAAGATTATTTTATTGAACTAGTTAAACCTTTTTTAAATAGAAAATAATTTTGTGCATTTTTTGCGCAACAAAATCCGCAGGCATCAAAATTGAACAATGCTACATTAATATGGCGTTATGCTGTACACAATAGCGTGATGTCACAATAGACAATAACTTAGCTACCATTATATTCTGTCTGATGAGCCGTAAGGCGAAAGCCCTCATGGAATAAAGCAAGTTTACGCAAACGTGATGTTTTCAAAAGCTTTTTTCTAATAATTTTACTCTGTACCAAAGAACTCTTATATTCTATATATATATATCAGTGAAACCTGTATATAGGGGCCACTCAAGGGACTAGAAAATAATGACCTTTATGTGCAGGCCACCCTTATACACAGGTTCAATTTGGTTGAAGTATGCAGTCAAGGGACTTGAAAAAACTGGTCCTTATAAACAGGTAATCCTTATATAGAGGTGGCCACTATAGCAGGTTTTAGTATGTGTATGTATATGTATGTACATGTGTGGTACATGTAACTGTGCTTGACCCGCATCAGTGCTTGACCAGTCGCTAGATAAGGGTGTTTATTTTATAAACTGATGTCAAATACACATGACTTATTGTTATATAGACATATGTTGAACTCTGTGTACTTACATGTTCGTTGTAGCCTCCCTCCAAATCCAAGAGATTTTCTTTTGTAATTAAATTGACCGCAGATGACAACTACCGGTACGTATGTTTATAAATGTCACTGTACATGACGAGACAGAAAAAACTGCTGCAATATACTTTTAATTACATGTATTAATAAAAAAAATTAAGGTCTGTTTTAAGTCACATGCAGGGGTAAATTTTTTCTGTCAGCACTTAATGTTTATTTGCATACACTTTCATTGTATTTTTTTAAGTTACAGTTCTATACCTGAAATTAAATAGTTAATTAATCATGGAAAACACCGAATGTGGAGATCTAATAATAAACTCTTAAATAGTATGGTAATGTGGGGAAATTAAAACACAAAGGCATGAGAAACAAAACAAAATGTCCAACAAAAACAAATCATCATGTACTAATCCCTTTTGAGAACATGACGGAATCCCGAAAGGGATTAATCATGTACAAGTCTACACTTGTACATAAATCTTACATTAGCTTACGGTATGTTGCTTTGATGAAACCTTGCTAAACAAAACTTATATTAGGCTGAAATTCTGTCCTGAGTTTAAATTATTTTATTTGGGTTCTTCAAACTGCCACTGGTAGCAAGATGCGGTATGTGGTGACATTATCTATGCAACATATCGATCTGTTTAATTAAATATTTCTCATCACTGTTGTCTGAAATTTGGTCATATGCCTGTCAGATCTATTATTTTCATTAATCTATTGGCATCAAGTTATATCATGACATAATTGCAACTAACTGAGATGTGAATTCTAGATACCGGTACTCGCTTTCGTCTACATATTGTCCAGACTCCATTACGTATTCATACCATTTTGGGGTTATTGAATATCAGTTATCCTTCCATCTCCTGATAACTGCACAGTACTGAAAAGAGAATAAGCATATTACATATCTATCATTGATTCATCCTAAAACTGTAGAAGTTGTACTGTAAACATGTAGGCCTACAAGTGATTTTCTGTTTTATTCATTTACTGGTATTCGATTTACTATGGCTGCAAGATCACAAATCAGATATATACAATGTATATTTAATAGCATTTTTTGTTGCATTCATGAATAACAATTAGATAATAATTAAGTTATGCATACATGTACTTTTCTGAATGTTATTTCACAATGCATAGAATGATTTTAAAGAAAACAGGAACTATATAGTCATTTGAGAATATGTATGTACGTATACAGTTCAATCAAGTTATATTAAAATCATAGGGAAATGCATTTTTCAAATAAACTGGGTTTTCAAAATAATTGGGTTATAATGGTATTAAAGAAATTTGAGCAGGGAGTCGATCTGTCAAATCATTTCAAATAAAGTGAATTTCAATGCAACAATATTCAATTATAAGTGGGTGTACATGTACAACATATACTGTCAATCCTGTTTTATTCGCGAGAATAATTTCGCTATAGCTCTCGCTCTGGAAAATAGAACTATCGTGAAATGAAGTAAGATAATAGTATGATGAAATGGGCATATAAAATCACGAAAATATTATTTCATGAACGAATTTCGCGGAAAATAAAGTGTCACGAACATTTTCAGATTTACAGTATGTAGGCTATTTTAGATTTTCCAATGGCTGTAAGCTAGATTTTCTTTCTATGAGTTTCATTCTTTAAAAGCTGATTTAAAGTATCATGTGGATATCTGTCACATAAATTCTACTTTCTTTGTTTTAACAGTATATATGGTTGTTTAAAGTTGCACCAAATTTTTTGTGAATTACATTAGTTTACAGACCATTGAATGAAATCCGTGGAATTTATGATAAGGTCAATGGCATTATGACCGTGATAATTACCGATTCCTTTACCTAACATACCAAACATTGAAACATATTCCATTGAAACCTCTGTTAGTAGTAAACACCACCTGTTCTGAGGGGAAAACATTTATTTAAATTTATTATCAGATAGTATAGAAGAATGCAATTGTGTCAAAGTATGTGGCACTAGAAAATATCTGTGGTATGCTGAAAGAGAATGCTTTATATTCCTGATCACCTGGTCAGAGCTTTACCTGATATCAGATAAGTGGTTTAGAGGTTATTTAAGACAGAACTCTTGTTCTAGACACCATACGTTTTATATTGACAGTTAAAGTTGACAAATTGACAAATACATGTACATTACTGATACCGTACTTGTATTTTTTCCCAAGCAATACGCAAAGACACATGCTTGCTTGATTTAGTGAAATTAAATGAGCAGCATGACTATTTTAAAGCAAATGTCACTCATCCCTGTGAGACAGGAAGAGATTTTAGTGAGAGTGATTTCCAGCTCTTAGCAGTAGCTATAAACCTGTCAGTCTAGAATTCTCCTACAATCTATGCCTAAGGGTAGTAGGAATTTCACATGGTAATATAAAACCTATGAATAGATCTAAATGTTCATGGTGACTTCAGGAACCTGTTTGTGAGCAGGAATATTTAAGTTGAAATCTACATGTATGTCAGACTTTTCAATATTCATATAGGTAGTGAAAATTCCTTCACCATGTGACCCACTCAATATTAACATTTTCACCTTGTCATGTTTATATTCAAGATTCAGTTATCATGCATATATAGTAAAATCTATATACCCTAGCGAGGTGAGTCTTGTGTATCCTTTCTTGACTTGGATAAGTTTAAATTTTAGGTAATAAAGCATACATTGTAACATTAAAATTACATAGACTAGAGTAATCATTCCTACTTGTCACGAGACATAAGGAAGTATCCAGCGAGAAAGAAGTAAAATGTTTTTTCCGTGTAGATTGTCATGATCGGAAAGTTAGTAGAATCATCCGTATGGTAATCAAAAGGTTACCCTGCCAGCTGTATGATAACCAAAAGGGGTTACTCCCCCACCATCTTATGTGAATTGGACAATACAGTCTAACCTGCATTAGCAACTCATTGATTTAAATGACTACCTGCCTTATGTGACCTTATTGTATGACTCCCAAAGTGTATTTTTCCTTTTCAAATCACCTGAATTAAGAGACCACCTGTCATATGTGACCATTTTTGCCTCTTCCCCTGAACAGTCTCTTAAAACAGGTTCGACTGTACTATATACTCTATAGTATATTGTTATTCAATAGTCGGTCTAATTTTGCCATAAAACAATTCAATCTCTAATTTTAAAAACAAATCTCTCATCGCTCAATTCTCGTAGAGGATCTAACAAAAACCATAATAGGATCACATGTGAGTGACCTCTCCTAGGTGTTTACTTTTCAACCAATGAAAAACCAAAGATCCTAGTTTTCTTTGAACCTGCCAAAAATGGTATATGACCATGAAATTCAAATCAAGTTTTTTTTTTTTCTGAAGTACATGTTGGCCTCCCAGAGTTACATGTAGTTTTTTAACGGGAACGTATGGGGTATGTGATCTTGCTCACTTATATATGTTTTCTTCCATTCTATGATACAAACTACAGTTGATATCGTCAATTGCATGTTAATGTGTTTGTGCGGTTATACCTCAGTATTCGTCAACTAAAACTGACATTTCTGAACTTTAACTTTTGATGTCTGAAGGCAAGTTGTAAATCTATAACATTGATGCACTTTTGTTCTTGACGATATATGTGCCAATAAAAATTGAAATCATTGGAATGACAACAGTGTTAGTTTATAAGCCGGTGTTAAAGTAGTTTATTTTTCTTTCGCAGTGATCCTTATGTGAAGATAAGTTTATTTAGAGGAGAACGAGACTCAGATCTGATAGATTCAACAGCAACATTTACAAAGAAAAAGGTAATATTCATAACCTAAGAATGTGATTACTGATGACTTTCCACTCTCTAAGGTTTTTATGGCATTTAATGTTCAACATTATACATGTATGTAGAAATCATATCGAAACAATATAGTACACTAAATCTAAGGCTTTTTCAAGCAGATTCAGTGTGTTTCATTTAATGAATGAACGCTTATCAGAATGCATTTATTATCAATATGGATGCCGTTTGGAAGACAGATAAATAGAATGGTGTTCGCTAGGACTTTGCACGGCCATGGGGATTCCCCTCCAAAGGGGCAACATCAAGTTATGAGGCACTAGACCCTTAAAACAATACAGACCATAATACACTAGTTTAAGACAATAGAAAAAAAACAACAAAAAAAACATTCCATTCAGTTACATGGAGAGGAAAAGAGTACCAAGGGCTTCTGTACAGCTGCAACACTAGTTTTGATACAATTTTTGCCCTGGTTGTAGAGAGACATGAGGATTTGTTTACCCAAGGCAAGTCATATTTCCCAAGGGCAAAGTCCGAGTAGAATATGACTTCCCTTGAGTAAACAAATCCTCACGTCTCCCTACAACCAGGGCAATAAATTGTTTATTACACTGAAATACAGAATCAATAAAGACTGTTCTTCAGCAACCATATATTCATTTAACAACACTATGAAATCTTAATAACTTGAATAAGCTGCAAGGGTTTTCGCATTGGTGAGACATGAAGTGTAGTCTCCCTGACATGTGACAACTCTTAACCAATCCCTGACTTTGTTTTATTAATGAGATATAATAACATTAAAAGTTATTTAACTCTTTTGAAGTAGATATAGTAGATAATAAAATTCACTCTATTCCAAAGATTTTTTTTTATATATTTAATTGTGATTAAAGGCAACTTTGAGATCTTGATACGTACATGTACATGCATAATGAAATGCTTTTATTTCTGTAAATAAAAATGTTAAATTTTGTTTATTCAGACACTGAATCCAAGCTGGAATGAAGAATTTCTGTTCAGAGTAAGTAAAATTTAGTGTCAGACTTTGAGGCAAATATAGAATGTGTGTGTATACTTTACACTTTTTTGTCAGCACACTAATAATTTTGTTTTTCAACGAAATGAAATTTTCTCAATGGAATTTCATGAATCTTGATACAAGGGTTTACTCTGGTAATATCTTGGACGAGTTTGCATTTCGTAACCGCGCTTCCATATTTACAGAGTTATTACCCTTTGTTTATTTCATTGAAATATTTTTGTCAGCCCTCTAACAAGTTTATTTCTTGATGGAATTTCATGAAACTTGATACATGGGTTTACTATGGTAATATCTTGGACAAGTTCGCATTTTGTAATCCATACTCCCTTATTTACAGAGTTATTGCTCTTTGTTTTATTCATTGAAATATTTTTGTCAGTGCTCTAACAAGTTTGTTTCTCAACGGAAATTCACGAAACTTGATACAAGGGTTTACTATGGTGATATATAAAAGAAGTTTGCATTTTGTAACCTGTGATCTCTTATTTACAGAGTTATTGCCCTTTGTTTATTTCCTTTAAATATTTCTGTCAGCCCTCTAACAAGTTTATTTCTCAACAGAATTTCATGAAACTTCATTCAATTTTAGGTTTGGGTGTGCACAATGTATGTTGTGTCATCATGCTGTCTATGGTAAACAGAGGCTTCTGAATAGTTGAAATTTCAACATTGTCAGATTTTAATGAAAATTGGAATTAATGTGTATCAAGAGATTGCAATTTCAGTGATATGGATTTTGTTGCCATCAGTGGAAAACCGAGGTTTCTGATTGGTCAAAATTTTGACATAGTCCAATTTTGATGAAATGTGGAATTATTTCTCAATGGAATTTACGAAACTTGTATCATTCCAGCATACAGGTATTTTACAATATTTCCATTGCGAGAGGATCAGTATCACTTGTGATGCCTTGTTATGTACTTAAGTTACCTAAACAAACACTAACCACATACATGGATGTGAAACTCCTCAAAAATGTTTTTTTTTTTTTAACAGTTATAAAGTGTCTTTCTTACTGAGGGGACATTATGCATGTATTAACCAACTTACAAACACTGCTTCATTGGCATAGTTAGCAAGAATACTACTGAATTTAATTCTGTTGAATATCGCAATGATAAAAATATACTGATGTAAGGGACTGAAAATGAGATTGTTTAGATGAATTTACAAACAAAATTGAATGTATTGAGCAGTACAATGTATATATGTATAAACAGTCAAACCCACGTATATGGAACCATGTTATAGTGAAATCTTGCTTTATTTGATATGATTTTGAATTCCAGTCAAATTACTTTAATATTACCATTATAACCCAGTTATAGCGAAAGCACTGTTTATTTGAAAGAAAAATTTATTTCCCTTCAATTTCAACATATACGGGTTCGACTGTAGTATTATACCAGAAGCATGATCTGGCTCTTAACGTGATTTGAAGAGCCAGATCACATCACTTTGAAAGGCACGGAATGGGAGATTAAATGAGATGCAGCAATATGTCATAAATTTTACTTATTCATTTATTTTTTTTATTATTTCAGGTCTGTCCACGAACACACAGAATACTTTTTGAAGTTTTTGATTCAAATCGAGTGGTGAGTAATTGATGCCAGTTTGTTTTGGTTTTATTCATTAATAGTGAAATTTATATTGATTAGAACAAAACAGATCATTGTTCGTTAAAGTTTTATAGCTATGGATAATAGGTCAAGGTGACATTGCAGTTGAAAAATTTAAAACAAAAAAAAAAAGCGCTAGAATTGATTAAAGGAAGGCAATATTATATATTGGACGTGAAATCTGTGATCTGAAAGTATAAAGGTTGTTCATTTACTGAAACTAAGTGGAAAAAAAGGTTACACATAATTGTTTTTTATATGTTTGAGTGATGCTTTTAATTAAATCCTATGTGGAGATATTTGGTAAGATAGTTGAACAGCTCCTTCGGACCTTCATGACTGAGTGATTACAGCATCATGCCTTGAATCATGATCTCTTTCGCTTCTGGTCAGAGCAGGTTCAAGCTCCACTCGAACGTAAGCTGATCTTGTGAGTGAAGAGACCATTTAAGCATGTAGCATGGTTATATAGTGGAACCCAGAATTATTGAAATCAAATGGAAATGAAATTTTATTTCTATTAAACAGGGGTTGAAAATAACTGGGTTATAATGGGAATGAAGAAATTTGGCTAGGGAATAAAAATTTATCAAATAAAGCAGGATTTTAATGTAACTGCGGGTTACTCTGTACCTGTGTTTAGTTATCTCCCTTAAAAGACTTGTCAAATTTGAAAATGTGAGTGACACAGGCCTATTAGTCCTCTTGTGTCTATGTTTATCTAAAATACCTGTAGATCATTATCTTCACGGTACTTTTATTCAACAGACAAGAGACGATTTTCTTGGACTGGTGGAAATACCTTTAGCTTACACAGGCATATCAACAGAGAGAGATGGAAGAGAAATTAACGCTAAAGACTACATATTACGACCCAGAAGGTAAAAAAAAATTCTGAAAATTAGAGCTGTTGTTATGATTAGAATTAGCATCACAACACGGTGAATTTTGCAGATATTGTTGCAATAATATGGCGACATTATACAGAAATAAATTCAGTAGTACTGTATACAGGGTTGTTTTTTTGGGTCCACATTCAGAAAACTTAGTGTATCAGTGATTTTTCAATAATGAACATTCTTGACAGACCACCAATCTTAAGAAACTATACAATTTCTAATGTAGATAAAACAGTTCTTCTAGACAGTTTACTCTTTATATGAAGTGATATTGTCTGAACTCCTGTACTACATCTAATACTTTATATCATTGTGAAATAAAAACAATCATTGGCAGTAAATATAACATTGACAATATATTGTTATTTCATCTGCTAGCTTACAAAGTTTTTTCATCCAATCTCCCAGATTAAAGTATTGGCCCCTGTAGCCACAAATGAACTAGCTCATTTCAAAGAACAGTAAAGTCCACTGTTCGGATTCAGGGGTGTTAGATTGAAATGCAATATTATCTTGTTCAACCCTGATTAATGACAGTTGACCACACTATTTACTGATTTAGGTGAGTCTAAAATTACTACAGGGGTTGTTAACTGTCCCAACAGGTTTAAAAGGTAGAATGAAACAAGGACAAACTTTATTTTGGTTAAATGAAAAATGTTTATTTAGTAGATATATCAGTTAAGTTATGGAAATCACAAATGCTCAGGTAATTTTTTTGTAGATAGTATCAGCACCGGTAACCAAAATAGTCAAACAAAAACAGAAATCTAGAAAAAAAAGTCTCCATTAAACATGTTCTTGATGGAAATCAAAGTTTGATTTTTTAGAGCAACACATGAAATTCACCACTCCTCACTAGTCTATTCAACAGAGGTTTATGGAGGAATGATTACCTGTTTAAGATCTGTACTGTAGTACAATGACCTCTGGGATCTAGGAGTCAGTGCTACCAGATGACTGAAATTTATTTGAATGTGTTTCTACTGTACATGTATTACTATAATGTACAGGACTGATAGCGCTTGTCACTCTGGTGTTAAATTGGGCATAGACTACATTTATAAGTAATTTTGAATTAAATGAATAGGATACTTCTACTAATGACGGATTTGAACTTTGATCTTGCAGCATTAAGTCCCGTGTAAGGGGAAATTTATACCTGTATCTGGCATACGTACCAGATCCTACGGTGGAAGAGGAAGAGGAGAATCAGGATGATTCGGGTGCTGAAAATCACAGCGAGGTTGGTAACGATCAGGTACTATCAGCATGTTTTGTTTTTTTGTACATGTATAGTCTATATCATATAACCTGGCTGGGTGGAGTCTCATGAACCCCTCCGTGACCTGGATGATTTTAGATTTTAGGTAATGCTGCATGACAATATGTACTGGCAAGAGGTTCTTTCTTACTCGTCGTTTGTCACAATATGAGTATCCAAAAGGGATAAAAATGCTTTTCCAATGATAGTTATTATAAGGGAAAAGATTGTGGATTCACTCGTATGTTAATAAAAGCGTTACTCCGTCCCGCCAAGTTATGTGAATCAAACATTATACATCAACAAGTACTGCCTTTTTTTATTTGTGTGTGTTCACTGACTGATTGTTGTATTTTCAAGTAAAGCAGAATTATCAGCACCTCATATGTTTCATATCAGACTCTAATATCATTGAAATGATTTAGAATTAAAAGTTTTGCATATATCATTCTTGCACAGTTCATAGGTATTGGACATTAAAAAAAATAATAAATCCTGTAGAAGCTTTTGTTGTGGTTTTGATTCTATTATTTTGTTGTTTTCATTTATCAATGAAATCTAAACCATGAAGGAATTTTGCATAGATTATACCTAGTAATAGTATTTCAACAAAAATTAATGTCAGCAAATTTGTTTTATTTTTAAAACAACAAAATTTTAACCCCACTCAACAAAGACTTCAGTTGTGGTAGCCTTTTCTCCTGGTGTCCAGTTGAGAAGTCCGGCTTTGGTCAAGTTTACTTGCTTCTGCTGCTTATACACCAACTAACCTTATATGGCATATATGTCCCATGATTCCTTGTACATGCTATGCTTCAGATGCTAGAGTTAACCAGTAATTTTGTTGTTGAAAAAATGACTGTTACTTTTAATGCTGTGGTTAATAAGATTGGTTGAGGTCGGATAAATCGGTACACAGGGATTTTCCACCTTATCATACAGGGCTAAAATAAAGCCCCATCCCCGATGCAAAAACTGCATTTTTCCCCAGTTTGAAGTCAATCTGAAGTCAATTGACAATGAATTTGAAGAGATTCTTGTATTTTCACTGTTTTGTGTATTTATGTTTTTCACGATTTTGATAAGGGGGCCTCTGTGGCCGAGTGGTTAGAGCATTGCGCTTTAAATCACACGGTCTCTCACCTCTGGTTCGAATCCCGCTAGGGTCATTTCGAATTAAGTGGAAAAGTTTGCCAGTTTTCTTGCGGAAGGTCGGTGGTCTTTACCTGGGTAACCGGGGTTTCTCCTCCACCAATAAAAACTGGACGCCATATATGACTGAAAAATTGTTGAGTGTGGCGTAAAACAAAAAATCAAATCAAATCAAATACACGATTTTGATAAAATGTTGCTAAAATTTCCAATTCAAAAGACCCAGGCCCCATTTCTAAAAGAGAGTGAAAAAACCCTGGGGTATTTAAAATAAGTTGCCTTGAAGTGAGCTTTGTAATCTTTGATTGTTGTATATTTATTTCAAGTTTTAGGTTTGGCTGTATAAACTGCTCATGATGTCATTGACGGTATTGTGCTTGTATTGTAGATACTGTTCTTACTTCATTTTAAAAAATATCTCATGGATGAAAATAATGTCAGTATTCACAATATTGTAATATATATGTACAAGCATGTTTTTAGTTCTGTCTACCAGATTATTAGAACTGTACAAATACTGAAGTAGCTGTTGGTTGCTTAAAACAGTTGATGGAAGTTTGTTTGTTTCTTTATTGTTGTTTAACATCCAACTCAAGAATATTTCACTCATATGGAGACCTCACCAAATGCCGGTGAAGGGCTTCAAATTTTGGCCTATGCTCGGCACTTACGGCCATTGAGCAGTGAGGGTTCTTAAACGTGCAGACACCTACTGTGACACGGGACCTCCAGTTTTCACTGTCTCATCCGAAAGACAGGAAACCAACCTGCCGCTGCCGGGACTCAAACTCACGACCTCACGATCTAGAGTCCAGCCCGCTACCGGCTGAGCCAGGCCTGCTCAGTTCATGGAAGTCATAGGGTAGTGTAACACTTTATAGTCAGGTAATTTACTTGTTCAATCAGTGCGGGGTTTTTCCAGGTCTGGTTGTTTATGATTCTTAGAAGCTAAACTTTTATTTGATTATTTATGGTTACCACTACCAGAAAAAGTGATGGAAGCGAAAGTGGGGGACTACAGGTTTTATCTGTCCTTCCATCCATCAGTTTGTCTTATAAAGTTGTTGGTTAAAGTTTTGTAATTTTTCATATTCTTCACTATTCACTTTCTAACAGTTAATTGTTAAGAGACGTGTATTGATTTTTAAATACTGTATCAGTACTCTCAGAAGGAGTGTTCCAGTTTCCTGTATGCTCAACTAGATCTACTTGTATTTTATCCATCTTTTTAATTTGTTGTAGCCTGGTTGGGAAATGGTTGATATAGAGAATGCTGTAAATGATGTTGGAGCATCGGGACCAACACAGGAATCGGCAGACGGCCTTCCACCTGGCTGGGAGATGAGGACGCATCCTTCAACAGGTCGAAAATATTACATTAACCACAACACAAGGACTACACAATGGGATGCTCCTACAAGGTCAGAAAATTATAAGAGAAACATCTTACATATAATGTTGTTTTACTTGGGACCAAGTGGTTAGACCATCTTAATTTAATCCAAGTTGGCACTTACATTTAACTCATCTATGCCTGAAAAACATTGGATTCTTCGATGACTTAGGCCAGTCCAAATGTAATTTTAGGGGTGAATGATTTTATTCCACTTAATAATTTGCAAGGTCTGAAAAAACCAGTGGAAATGGGAATGGTTAGAGCAAACAGTTTACAATGAACCAATTCAAAGTTTCATAAGTTTCAAAGTAAATTTTTGTGGAATTTCATGTACAAATTAATTGATAGCCACCATGTAACAGAAAAACTGTGGATTGAAGTGTAAAAAAAACTAGGAAAACAAACAAGATATGTCATTGAGTGGGCATGATTCTCAATATTGTTCTTGAAATTTTTTTGTCCACTTATTCAAGAAATTTTTAATACTTGTCTTTAGACTTTGGCCCTGCTTAATTTCACCCTTTTTCAACAGAAAACATATTTGCCCTGACTTAAATTCAAACAAAACTATTGAAGTCAATAATCTAGTTTTGACATTTTTGCCTTCATTCTAAATTTGCCCTTTTATGAAAATTCAATGGGGCAAAGACTTTACACATACAGTATGGCTCATATACGATCGGGTCTTTTTCTACAGTATCCACAGGGCCAAAATTCGACTCCATATCCAATGCAAAATGCATGTATTTTTCCCAATTTGATGAAAAAATTTCCAATTTGATGTTGAGCTCATGACTATAATAAAAAAAAAAGGTAATATTGTAAGGGGAAATGCCTTTAGATATCGATGTGTGCACACAATTTTTAGCTCACCTTACAAAGTGAATGGGTTCATATGCTATATCCCTGGCATCCGTGTCAGCGTCTGCACTGATTTTTTTGTAACCAGAAGTGCTAGAATGACAAAACGTGTAAGCATGATACATCTAGTTATGAGCATCAGGATGCAGGTTGCTGATGCTGCATGTGACCTATGACCCATATCTGAATGACCATGTTGAATAGTTTTATGGTTCAGTAATCATGTTAAGGAGATTTAATTTCAGCATTATCTCTGAAAGTTGAAGGGCTAGACTTCCCAATCTTTCACTGATGATGCATCTGGTGATGCGCATTGGCTTGCAGTTTGAAGAATTGGCATCTGACCTACATTTTACCATTGAGTGACCACTTGAAGAAGATTTGATTTGGGTATTATCTCGGAAAGTAGAAAGGCTAAATTTGCCGATCTTACACAAATGATGCGTCTGGTGATGCTGATTAGCTTGTAGTGATGATGCATCTGGTGATGCCTATTAACTTGCTTTTAGCAGATTTGGCATCTCACCTACATTTCACATCTGACCTACATTTCACAGTTGAGTGAATACATTAAGAAGAATTCGTTTTGACATTCTCTCAGAAAGTAGTTACCGTAGACAGACCAAACTTGCATGGATGATGTGTCATATGAAGAAATTTTGCAGTTGAGTGACCGTGTTAAGAAGATTTGATTTGGGTATTACACAGACCAAACTTGTATGGAAGCTGAATGTCCACGTCTTCTTAGGTAGAAAATAGATCTGACACAGCTGTATTGTCTTTGGTCATGTTAGTGACTTGTAATTTTAGTGCGACACAGAAATATCGTTTTCCATTATGTTATTTTCACTGGTGAAAAATAACAATGAAAAACAATAATAAACAATTCATAAATCCTTATATTTCATTGCCAAAATTAAATGAAAATTTATTAAGAAAATCTGATTATCAGTGTAGAGGCAAAGTTGTAATGTGAGGTAAGCTTGGTAATCTTTGATTACTGTATGTTTCCCAATATGACACAAATTCACATTAAAATTCCCAATTGTGTTGCCAATGGCATTTTCCCAAAATTGACAGAAAAACACCTGACTGTAGAGCTGAAAATCATTGAGTGTGCTGTATAACATAGCAAATAGAAATGAGATACATAAAACTTTGCATAAACATTTCATTAAACACAGCTATACTCAAACGTTTTATGCCCAAGATTGAAGAAACATTGTTTTTGGTCTGGCTGTTTGCAGCATCTTAATTTGAATCTTCAGATTAAGAATATTTAGGACAAGGCTGATCATAACCAATATTTGGAAATATTTGCAACAGTTATGGGACTTAAAAATCTTCAAAGATTGCTTCTCAGAGGCAAAAATGTTTCTCAAGCTTCGTAATTTGGTTTTTTACAGCACAAATGAGAGGCCTGGAAATTCTGCCCTGCCTGATGGATGGGAAGAAAGGATGGATTCCAATGGTAGGACCTACTACGTCAACACACAAACCAGAGCTTCACAATGGGAAAGACCATCAAAGTAAGCATTCCTCTGGACTGTAATACATACAGCAGTTGACCATAAGTACCGTAAATTGGGATATTATGGCTTCGCTAAAATATGGCCAGTTAAATTTTGGTCATTGGTTTAATCTGCCTTTAGTGAGCATTTTCAATATTCTGTTTGCTTAATTTCCATATTTCTTTACCACCTATAGTGACCACCTACTCTCTGCGACCAGCGACCACTCTAATTTAGCTATGAAAGTTGACATTAGAAATAATTTTGGGTTATGTTACAAACAAATATAGATTTTCCAGTCGATGAATGTGTACATATTTTGGACAGTTTAATTTTGGCCATTTTAATAGGGTGGCCAAAATGACCAAATTTATGGTATGTTCCCATAATTTTTTTCACTGTATATTCTTAGTAATTTCAATTTTTTTTTCAGTAATTTCTAGAGAATTTGTCATTTATCCAATTTTAGCAAAACTTGATTCACAAAATATTGAGGTTTTGGTAGAATTCCATTGCAATCTATTTATTGTTCCAGGAGAAATATGTTATTCTTCCTGAGGGTAACATAATTTTTCCGTTTATTACAAAGATAATGAATGGATCTGTGATATAATCCATAAACACTATAATAAAACCATTGATACACAGTAATTAATGGATGTCAACAAACGAAAATATCAAAATTAACCCCAGACTCCCAATGTTAAATGTGCCATTTTTCATTTTTTGGGGGATGTCTACCAAATACAGATGACCAATTCTACAAATGCAGAATCACAAAGGATATGTAGTGAAATTCATTTTTGGAAACATACTTATGGCCAACTACTTTGTAGGTAAAATAATTTGTACAACAGCAAATTTAAAGGCATACAAGCTGTCATTTTCATAAAAAATGTGCCCTGGAATTAGACCTAAACTTTGAATAAAAAAAAAATGAAAAAGATATATGGCAGTAGGAATATTTAACATATCATGCACATATTGCCTAAAATGAATGAAATATGCCGACGATTGTTATGTAAGAATATCTAATATTAACTTGGCCATAGTTGATATTCTATTTCTTTTCACAAATTACAACATTATAACAACATTTTTGCAACCAGGGATCTTTTCAAAACAGTTTATTTGTACATGTTGTATAAAACATTGAATATTTAAAAGTTCTAATACAAACAAACAAAAATTCATGTTTACATCTTGTATGCCTTTAAGATTCAATGAAATTTGAAATATAAAGTTAAAAAACGTTTCAAACTGAAAATGAAAACTCTCCAGTGTTATATAGCAAATTTGAAAAATCCAATGGAAATGTATTATTAGGATAGCTGATTGTCTCTTCACAGTGATGCCACATCCCAAGAAGAGATCCAGCGTCAGCGAGTTCGGCAGGCAGCGGAAATGTATCGAGTTCGAAGACATGTAAGCGTAGAAGATACCATTAGCATGAACAGTGAAATACAAGTACCTTCAGCCAGATCTGATATAGTGAGACAAGAACCCACAGCAGCGGAGGTAAGTTGTTTTTTAACGAATTTAAATCAATCATTTTACTTTGGTGGCGTTTACACTATCAATGGGTGATGGTTTAAATCCATCTGATTTATACTTCATCCAAACTGGTCTTTTTTTTTTTTTTTTTAGATATGTTAATTTGTTTTAAAACTATATTTTTTAATTTCACAAATTATTTTGATGTTACTGTACATTTAGTTACTTATATACCTAGCTTTCTCTGCTGAGTTTTTTGTGTCCTTTTGTTTTTTCTGGAATATCTAGATATTTTGACACATTCCCCAATAAGTTAATTATTAGTTTCTAGAGTTTTGAGTCTCACTTTATCCTAAGCTGTTAATGTAGCATTAGTACAAATCTATCCACTTTCAGGCACCAGTAACCAGGATTGTTTCGATAAATGTCTAAAATTTATGGTCAGATAAAAAACAAAAATATTACTGATTAAAAAAATGTTCAATATGAAAGCTATAAGAGGCACATAAAATCATTTTTAATCACAGATTTGCATCATTTCAAGGTTTTGTCGATATTTTTAATGTGCATTAGGATTATGACAGAAGAAAAGTATGTAAAGGAATGAATGATCTCTAGACTGATAATGTTTAAGGCTGTTCTATACCCAATAGATATTTCTTTCATGGAAACAATTACTGTATATATGTAAAAAAAAAACTACTAGTGTGACATTATTTTTCAGAGGCGACCCACACGAATTGGGTCAGTGAATCTTGACACTCGTCGTGCTGTAAGTGGTTAAAGAATATTTATACGCTGGACATTGAGCTCCGAAAAATTGTGCTTGTTGATTGGATAATATCTTAATTTGGACCTTTCCTAGTAGCTCTAGCATTTTGACGTGCTTTTGAAATGCCTTTATCTAACTCTTTTAGTCAAAAGACAAAACAAATAGACTAGAATTGACCAGTAACTACAGTTTGTGAATCTTTCTGGCATAATCCTGATTTTATACTACATTGCCTTTGTGGACTGAAATTTTTGTTTTTCTTTTTGGGGAAATAATCTGCACTGCATTTAATTTGATTATTCATTTGCTTTGCAATGTTGTTTGACATTTTTTTTATTATGTTTATTTCACTTTAAATATCTAACAAAAATGTTAAGCATGTTTTACAAAGTTCTCTACAAAAAAAAAAAAAATTCTGTTTGAAATTTTATCAGGACATCAAATTGCTACTGTTCAAATGTGAATATACCTCCGTACTTGTTAGATGCACTTCAGTTGATATATCATATATATAAGTGTATCATTGGTAGTCATAGATATCATAATTATGTTACCTTCTGTCATTTTCATGATACATGTAGTTATTAGTCCTCTACCAGTGAAACAGGGGTGGGTGGGTACTAGAGGTTTTGTCTGTCTGTCAATCAATCTGGTTAAGGTTTTGATTAAAGTTTTGTAATAGTTCACCATTCACTTAGCTGATTAACCGCAAAAGTCACATTTGGATTAGTCCTTTTCAAAGAGTGGTTAAGTCCACTGTAAGAATTAAGGGGTGTATGATTTAGAATAAACATTTTATGGTAATTTTACATGCAATATGAAGCTTTTCACCCCTGAATTTCTACAGTAGACCATACTAGTTATTGATATGGGTGAGTCTAACTGTGACCACTGGGGTTGATGAGTTAATAATGGTTACACAGGTAGGGTATGTGTGTTGACTCATCAGTATTGTCAAGAATGGTCATTTTCATGCGCTTGGCTTTACTGGACATGTAACACATATTTCTATAGTCATGTCTGTCATTTAAAAAATACAGGAGAAAAGTTTACAGCTCTAGAGTGTTGTTCTCTTTGCTAATCATTACTTTGTAGCAGCTGTTTAATTATTTTTTCTCATTCTGTGCTAAATGTTGTGTGTTCCGTTATTGACTGATTGACAAAATCAATGGTCAAGACCCCCTACTGTAATTTGTACTCCATTTTTGCCTGTCCTCCCAGTAATTGGTTTTGCAGTTGCATCCTTTTCTCATTTTTTTTTCTTTTTTTTTTTTATGTTTGGTCCATTTTATGCTAAAACTGATTGGGACTTTCAGGGACATTTACGTGTACTTTCTGTCTTAAAAGGCATATTGACATTTTTACTTTTCCATGGATTCATTGGTGTCTCTTTGCACGTCATTTTGTTGGCTTTATATTTTTATGTGTCTTCAATGTTCCGGTGCTCCATTATTGCTAGATTACTCTAAAGTAGGCTGTATCAGATCTGTTGATATATATATATATATATATATATATATATATATATATATATCCTCAGGGTTTTTGCTAGAAATATTCAGTTAACAAAGCTAATATTGGTGTATTTTTTTGCAAAAAGAAATGTGGATTTTTAGGAGTTTCAGATTTGATTCTCTGTGTGTCCTATTAAAATACTCCAAATTATTTCGAATAATAAGTATGGCATTTCATTTGTGTTTAATCAATACATACATAAAGAAATCCTTTATACACATTTTAAGGGAACAATTGACACAATCACTGCTTCTCTGTCACATTACAGCACTTGTACATTTCAATGTAAAATGCTTGTTTTTGAATCACTACATGGTGTAGCGGTACATACCTTGTGCATTTCAATTCTAAAGTACTTGTATTTAAAGCACTTAATCCCTTGATGTTACTTATACATTTCAATTTTATATGTTTGCTGTTTTTTTAAAACAACTAATCACATGAAGTAATTTGTACATGACCCTGGCGTCTGACACGTTTTGAAAGTCGCATGACCTTCATGGAGCATTCTAGAGTTCTGCATTTGATTTATGTCAGCAATTCACATGACACACACGATGCTCATTCCACTATTCCATCTTCCAGTATTCCATGCCAGTTTCACTATCTCCAAGTCATGTGATACATTTGATTATAATACAGTCAAATCTGTATATAGAGGCCAATCAAGGGAACAGATAAAAGTAGCCTTTATACAGAGGTTTATTGATTATAAAAACTGTTAAAATGGTTGTTTGAATGACCTGATATAGGGCCAGTGATTTTCCGTTTCAGATTTGCTTCAATTCTGTTGTCAGTTTTGGTGAATTTCGTTTTTTTTTTTTCATAAGAAAAAGAACTAAAATCATACTTTAGATGAAAAATATTTAACAATACAGACTCCTAATCATATTTTCAATAGTCCGCCAGACAAATTTAATGATAGATTTAAATAGGAAGGTAAATAAAACATATACATGTATATGCAATACTGTATGTGTTTATGTTTTTATAATTTTAAAACATTTGATAAATAACTTGTAAGTACTGTAGACCTTTACTCATATACATGTAGGTAACAAGTTTTGTTGCAAATTGTAATTTCTAATTACTAATTTTGACTTCGAACAAGCCTGTTGTGTTTTATTTGGTGTTTTTACTTTAAATAAACATATGAAGTAGATCTACATCATACATGTACGTGTATTTTATTTTTATAGACATTATATATGTTGTATCAACACTAGCATAATCTATACTAAGCTGACAGAATTTTCAAAACTTATCGTCGCCATCCTCATAAAAATCCCATGGAAACTTGTCAACCCCGTCCTGATTTATTCATTTTTTAAATGGGAGAGCAAGTCTCCTCTTTTTTACATACGTGTGTCGTTAGCCATCGTAGCTTGCTGTCAAAAATGTCAAGGTGTGAACATGTGTTTGTGTTGGTAACAAAAACCGGCTGTCAATTGAGCGGTATGTCGTAAAAAGTTAGGATGGATTGTAAACTGTGAAATTTTACTATGATAAATTATAAAAATTGGTAAATATATTCAGAAATTGAACTAAACATTATGAAAACCTAATTCAATATATCATATCAAAGCTATTTTTGTTTTAGAAAAATACAGATGTGAGTTAGAACTGATGTTACGACAATGGAAATGATTTCCCTTATCTTTAGAAGTAAATGTCAGATTACAGTGTATCTGGCTAATAGATCTACGGGATAAAATATTAATTGATGTAAAATTATGTGATGAAATATTGTAAATAAACAAAGTAAATGAAGTTTATAACACACTTAAAAGGCACACTAGTTCACACTTTATTAAATTCTACCTCAAGTTGGAATTTTTAAAGATTTTTCAAAAACGCAAATTCCGTTTCAGATTGTCGATTCATCGATTCTGTCTGCGATTCTGGGATTGCGAAAAATTACTGGCCCTACTGATAGGCAGGTGCCTTTTATACAGAGGTGGCTTTTAATGCAAGTTTGACTGTATTTCAATGTCTGATAGCACCACTGCATAAATTGTTTTGTTTTTTGTTTTGATAAATTGAATTGTTGTTCCCCTTCATGTACATGTTTTCATTTTACAAACAGTGTGTCAGTAAGTCGGCCAAAACATTGACAGGTCTTAAAGACTTAGTAATATGCCAGTTGAAAAAAAAAAAGTTGAAAAAGATTCATCTTTATTCTGTTGATCTCAGCAGGGTCAAATTTACCTTGGTTTACATTTAGTTTCCTTTTGTTCAATGACCTTGTCACCCATTAAAATGGATTCTACCAACATTTCCTTGCAAATTTGTGGCATCATGTTGTTAAGAAGTGTTGATTTTTTTGTTGTTGATTTTCACCAAGTCAATGTGATAATTGTGTTATGGCAAAAATGATGATTCTGTATTGGTTTTAAATCACAGGTAAATGTAACTGTAACACCAACAGCCGTAAGTAAAAAAAAGACAATTTTACCTTTGTTTAATAACATTAATTTCACTTACCTTGCTGTGGTTTGAAGTATCATTTTATAATACAGCAGAACTACTTCTGATATTTTATTCCTGTTTCAGACTTAACAAGAATTTTTCCTTTTTCATCCCCCCACCCCCATTTAGATGCATTTGGATTGGTCTAAGTCATTGATTTACAGAAGAGTCCATTGTGTTTTTGAGGGGTTGATGAGTTTATGTTTATCACAGAAATGATGTTTTTCAGTTGACCATTACACCAACACTTAGTTGTGATATTCAGTCTTCTAAACTTCGTAACATTTGTGATTTGTCTTTGAATTAACCAAAATAGACCCCGATTATGTCTTACTTGCTCAATACCTGAAAATTATTCAAATCTGAGAATTTTACACAAAGTCAGCTAATCCTGAAATCTGATTGGCTGAGCAGGTCAGGTTAAGAAAAATCCCAGACTTAAGAATATTCTGGTGTTTGTTTTTCAAGAAATTGTTAGTCTAAAGTAATTTACTTTAAGACTAAACTTAGGACCTTTTTATCAACACTGCCCAAACTCAAGTCTTAAGGCATATTTGCACATTTTATAATCAGATCTTTGATGTTTAATGGATGTATTTATCTGCAACATCTCCAAATTTACATTGCTTTACATACAACAAAATCTTTGGTCTACAATCTGCCTTTTTATATGCCCATCTAGGATGGGTTTTATTATGTTTTCACGTGGGTGGGCGGGCAAACATCAGTTTCCACTCTATAACTTCAGTCATTTTCAACAGATTAATTTGAAACTTTTTGAGAAGGTTTATTGCCATAAAAGTTCAGACAGGTCGATAACCAAAATTTTTCGTCAGATATTTACAGAGTTATGGCCCCTTGAAGATTTGCGGAAATAGTTTCCCCTCAGTAACTTGAGCTATTTTCAACAGATTAATTTTAAACTTTATGAGAAGGTTTATTGCCATAAAAGCTCAGCCATGTTTGAAACCAAAATTTCTTGCCAGTTATGTACAGAGTAATAAACCGCTCTTCAATCCATGACAGGCATATTTTGAACAGCCTCTGCGGAACCATTGTTTAAGTTATTAAATCAGGACCTGATGTTGTTGTAAGTCACAAGTCCTAAGTCTTTGTTCCTTTCGTAAAACGGACCCCTGAAGTTTTAAGTAAGTCAGCCTGATGGTATCAAACAGCTGATTCAGCAATAAATAACCATACCAATTCTAGATTTCTGTTGACACAAAGTCAATGTGATTACATGGACTTTAACTGAGTTTTTATGCGCCATCTTGGTAAGATTTTCTTTAAACAAACTTATAATCAATAAATATATGAATGCTTTTAAATGTTGTAATTAGCACTAATTTTGTATCATTCAGAATTTTGTGTTAATCTTTATTAACATGCAATGATATACCATAATCATAAAACTTACTTATTTCATAAGTATATGCCATTACTAAAGTTGAATTGAAGCTTTTTTATAACCTATAACGATAATTTAAGTGTTCTTTCACAGGTGATTATGTGTATCAATAAAAGAAATTTCATATAAATTTATTTTTGTGGATATTTCTAAATGAATTAAAGTTAATTGCATCAATTTGAATGGATATGAAAGTAAAAATCATGTATATTCAACATTTTTGTAATGAAATTATAAATCAGTTTTATTATCATTTTTGAGACATTTTTAAAATTCTTCTAAAGAACCAATGGGCCTGTTTACAAACAGAATTGGCAGGAACTATCTCTATGGCAAACTGCATAATGTTTGTGTATGAACATTGGCTAGTATCCATAGGGGCTCAAAAAGGGCCAAGTATGATCTTTATTTAAATTTAAACTTTATTTGTTTTACAATGATTGACAAAGAAGTTTTGTCAACTTATATTAATCAGTTGTTGGCATACAGGGGTCCTTGCTGTGGGAGTACCAAAAGAAAAGTCACTTGCCCGACTTGGCGACCACCATATCATCTCGCATACTCCCTTTCTAATCCAAGAATAGAACACAGGTTACATTGGTGAAAAGCAAATGCACTAATATAACCACTGCGCTACCTGGACACTCGGTATCTTTATGAACAGCATATTCTTACTGTAATGATACATTTCACCAAGGTGACCATTAAATACTGTTGGACCTGTTGTTGACCTTTATGTACTAAGTAAAATTTGTGCAGTCTTCAGCACTACCTTGATTACCTTGTTGAGTTTCTTTTATAACCATTGTTTTAGTGTCTATTGTGCATGAGTTTGTTATTATTATTATTTTATATTTGAATTTAAGTAAAGATGGGTTTTACCTTTCAGCAATTTTCTAAACTCTTTTGGGAATGGGGCCAGGCCTTTTTGAATTGGAAGTTTTAGCAACATTGTATTGAAATTGGGAAATTGAAAATTACTGGTACACAACTTTTGATATACAAGAATCTCTTTCAGTCCTGACTCCATTGTCATTTGAATTTAAATGGGAATGTTTGACTGTGAATTGGGAAAAAATGCATTTTTACATGGGGAATGTGGGCTTAGTCTGGCCCCCAATGATAGGATGGAGAAGCCTTTAAAATTGGCTAAATTTTGTATCTTCACAAATTTGTTTTTGAACAGTTTTGTTATTTTTTTTATGTCCATGTTGATTTGATTCACCAGCCTGGTACCCATTGCTCAGATTAGGCTAAATGGCTTCTACTTTGTATAAGGTTTAAATGATCAGAATGTGTTACAGTAACTGAAGGCATGATGACTTCAAGACTAGACTAAATGCTACAATTAAATGTCTAATGGTCAGACAATTAGATTGACTCTTTTTGCTTGATGTAAAGCAAATACTTAACTATGAAATGTCAGTGACTGTCTGTCTGTCTGCCTATCTCTGTCTGTCTGTCTGTCTGTCTATCTCAGTCAGTTTGTCTATCTCTGTCTGTCCGTCTTTTGGCATCAACTTTAAGTTGGCATTAAGTTATGCTCTTCATCTTAGCTACATGTATGTTGTAAGAAAACCATTTAGTGTATCACATTGTAACTTCATACGATGATAGAACAGGTAAACCTAATTAAGTTGACTGTGTCCTTCATTTTTTGCCATGTCCCTCACCTTTGACCTTGAAATTCAAATTCCATAATGAGATCATTATTTTAGTCGGAATGACTAAAGCAGTTGCTTGTTTTAAAAATAGGTAAAATTACATGTAACGTAATGACTCGGGCTACAGTAAACATGGCTGGTTTACACATACTGTATTGATTTGGCTAATCTAGTTGACTATTCTTTCCCGAATAAACAACTTATTATTTCCCGTAGAACATCAGGTGTCATAATTCTTATGAAATTAAGACAAAGATATGAGTGATTCTTGTATGTTTAAGAGACTTTCTTAGATTCTTTACATTATACAGACCTTTTTGTTTTGAAAGTATATATTCAAAATGGGGGACATAACCATTGAATGATGTGTAATTTGCACCTAAATATATTCAGTATATTTTCACACATAGATACATTTAGTGAGACTTTTTTTTGCACAATTTGGAAGCTGAGATTTCATTTGTTTTATCATTATAGCCAGTATCAGCAGAGGAAGAGGATGCATTACCAGCAGGATGGGCATTGAGCAGGGCTCCTAATGGCCGATTATTCTTTATAAATCATAATACACAAGTTACTACTTGGGTAAGTTTTTAGCTTAACTGAGCCAAAGGCTCAAGTGAGCTATTGTGATCATTCCCCGTCCATCATTTCATTCATTTTTGCATTAGTTTCTCACTTATCTCCCCTTGCATTCACAATGATACATTAAAGTATTTTACTTGTATATAGATGAAGAAATGTTTTGTGCAAGGATTTTGCTAAAATTTGATTTTTATGAGTTGAAGGAACATCAATGCAGTTATGTTATACTAAGTTGTTTATTGGGAACAAGTCAAAGCACATTTTGCAGTATGGGGTTAATAACACATTATATTGACGCAGAATTACACATGTATATGCATTTCAGCAACATAAACTCAACTTCAAGATTGAAATTTCCAAATCACACTTTTGTTCGTATATTTTTGCTTTTTAAAATGATGAAAATATAGTAGAAATTCGCTGAAAAATATAGGTCTACAAAACGTGTTAAAATATATGCTATTAAAAGTCAGTTAGGCATCCTTTATGAATTTTAAGACATTATAAATTTGTTTTAGAATGTTACTTTTCAATTATTTTTTACCATCATACTCTTATGATAAAATTAACATTAAAAGTGATAGACTGGACTGTTAATAATCTTGCACACGATTAATATGCAAATGAGTTTTGGTCAAGTTTCCCTTACTGTGTATTGGCAAGATCTCTATGTGAAGTTGGACACAGAAATTGCGTCATTCCTCATTCACATAATCCTAACTGATGAAAAACTCGCAGCAGTCTTTGAAGTTCGGAAAATGTACATGTATTGACCTACAGGTTTAAGGCTATTGATATGAAGTACAGCGTAAGGGTATATATAATGCTGTCCTGTCATATAGAAATTTAATATCGATGAAACAATGTTTTTAAGCACATGATTTTATAATCATATTGCTGGTCTATGTAGTTTGTTGCATAATAAATAAGCCATCAGTACTTACGTTAGGCCAAATGTCTGACCCGATTTGTAGTTACTTTTTTTGTAAAACCTAATTTTACCAAGTTAAAAAGTATTCAGTATACTGAGTGTATTATTCTCCATTAAACTTAAGATTGCCATTAACTCGTATCAGTACTTTCAGTACTTTGATTAGAATTTTTTAAGAATTTCTTAAAACAGAAATATTTATGTTTCTTGGCCAGATCGACCTACATGTACATATTCTTCTTGGTCTTCTTTCCACATTTGTAGATGGTTCTTAGGTGAGCAATTGAGGCCCTCTTGGGCCTCTTGTTTACGTTACAGAACTTTACATATCCCTTTAGTCTCCTTGCATATTTGCCAAATTTATACTACTTGAGTCATTGAAATGTCAAAAGTTTTCAGCAACATATAGACCCTGTTAAGCAGTCCCCTACCAGTAAAACCCAGGGAACCTTAGATTTTGAATGTGTTTACCCCAAAATATTGCTATGATTTTTTCTGCTTTTACTGCTTGTGCTTGAGATACAATAACAAATAAGATCTATACACACTACACAGCCATAAAAATCTTATCTTATATTCTAATATATTTTGTGAAAATAAGGTCAGGTCCAGTGTGGTATTCATATACAAATAGTAAGGCTGATTTTATCAGTTGCAAATAAAAAAGCGCCAAACTTGGGTTTCTCAATTAGCTGTGTTTGCCAAAAAATTTATTTCAATTTTTTTCTACTTTTACTACTTGTACTTGATATACAATAACAAATAAGTGCTATACACAGGCATAAAAAATAAAATATTCCAATATATTTTTTTGAAGGTCAGGTCCAGTTTGGTATTCGTATACAAATCGTAAGTTTGAGTTAATCAGTTGCAATTGAAAAAGCGCCAAACTTGGGTTTCTCAAGCTATTTTCACTAAATATATAGGGATTCAAGAATTTTTATGCCTGTGTGTATCTCTTTTTTGTTATTGTCAATCAATCTTAGAAGTAAAAAAGGAAACTAAAATTTTTGAAAAAAAGAAGCTAATCCATACTCTAAAAGTTCTTGTTTATTTTGTCCCTTTATTCCAGGAGGATCCCAGGAAAACATTAAGTAGAACGAGCAGCTTGATATCACACTCCGATGCTCCGAACCTTGTACACAGGGCATCATCTAATGAAGACCTATTACATAATCTTGGCCCTCTACCGGTAAGTGATATATATATATATATATAGTTTTCTTGCGGAAGGTCGGTGGTCTTTAACCGGGTAACCGGGGTTTCTCCTCCACCAATAAAAACTGGACGCCATCATATGACTGAAAAATTGTTGAGTATGGCATAAAACAAAAAATCAAATCAAAATCAAATCATATATATATATATATATATATATATATATATATATATATATATATATATATATATATATATATATATACATATATATATATATATATATAATATTGTCTTGGGAAAAAAAGATAATTGATAGGCTATGACTTAAAAGTGCTTTTTTTATAGGATATTATAAATTTTTTTTTTTTTTTTTTTTTTTTTTTTTTTTTGTCATAGAATATTTCAATTAATTTAAACAGTATCTTTCTTTGCAATGTTTTTAAAAATGTGCCCCTGGTTAGGAAGCACATTGGTGCGTCTATAAAAGTCTTCAAGTGGAACTATAAATACATGCAGAAAAATGACAAGTTATGTGTTAAAGCTTTTTATATTGCTCTGAGTCAGTATAGTTTTACTCGTTAAGTAATAATAAAACTATAAGTTAACGCGAAAATAAAATTTTGACTTTTATAATGGTCATACAACACTTAAAAAGGTACCACATAGTATACTTCAAATGACAACCCTCATTTGATATGATAGGTGATGATTTAATGTGCAGCAGGACTACTCAAAGCCCTTACCACATGCCGAAGCTACCTGTTTAGCTCAGGAGTGACTCTTTGTGTTTCACTTATTCTGCCTTGATGGAATTTGTAACACGTAAACAACCTTTATATTGAATTTTTTCTTGGAAGTGGAAAGTGAAAAATAAAATTGTACAGTTAGACAAGAAAACAGCGGAGAGGTGTTGCAACCTTGAATTTTTTACAGTACATTTTAGGTACAAGTATGCTTGAACCTGTTTTTGACCTCGACGAGTTTAAATTTTAGGCTTTGCAGCATGATGACATTAGAATTTCTTTGGTTAGAATAATTGATCCAACTGGTCACCATGCCTGTGGATAATCAGTGAGGAATTTAAAAATCATCAAATGAATTTCTTCTGTAGCCAGTCATGTCTGAAATGTGACTAGGATTCTGTGTATTATAATCAAAACGTTACTGTGCATCGCAAAGTTAATTGACTCAGACATTAGATCTGGTCATGTTTACAATTGATTAGATATGATTTCCTTTACATTTCAGCCTGGATGGGAGGAGAGAACACACTCAGATGGAAGAGTTTTCTATATAGATCACAGTGAGTATTCTTATAGTGCTGAACTGCAAAGCTGTCCCTCATAGCTGGTAGTAAGCTCAATAATTGGATGTTTTAATGCTCCCAATTAAATTATTGAGAATATATAGATGTACATATACATAGCTTGGTATGTAACAGACCAAGTCTTTGTCAAATGCGGTTAGCCCTATATTGAGGGCAAATGCTAAGAACTGTTTGGCTTGAGATACTTCTTAAAACATTCTATTCAAGTACATTTCCAACAAAACCTCAATAGAAACCACCTGCAGAAAATCAAACGAAATGTTGGACAAGACTTAGTCACAGAAATACCAATATCAGTTCCGTGTTTCAGTGTTAGTAATTTAATTGTAAATTTATCTGCATTAAACCTTTCACCTCTATGTTTCTAAATGGTATGTTCTTGTTTATTGTTTTGAAAGAGTCTGCAATGGTCTGTAGTGTGGAAAGGGATAAAATTGATATTTTTCATATACTATTCCATTTTTAAGGGTACCTGATCTTTGTCTCTTTCTGCTTTATATATCTGCAGGTTATTTTAGTGATTTAAGATACTACATCAGACTCCGAATATTAGACAATCTAGCTTTGAACAATAGATTACATCTTTAAAGATTAATAGAGTTTCCCTTCTCTCTTGAGTTGAGACAAAAAAAAGTTCAAACCATGGAGTATGATTGGTTTAAAGCTCTAGACTTTTGTCATTGACTTTGAAGAATTTTGCCTTCAGGGTTGAGATTTTTCTGTCTTATCCACCAAATGGGTGAATAATCACCTATAGTTTTCTTCCTCCTGCCAGTGATATATTAGCATATTCACACTGATATTTTATCATATGAACACTCTAATATTAGCTTAGCACACTCTTCAGTACTTAAGTACTATGGTTAGTTGTAGGCCTAATAGTTTTTTTTCAATGATGATTCAGTTTTGATTTTTTTTGTGTGGAGGTACAATCAAATTGGCAGTTTGTAGTGATGTTTGTTCTTGTGTTTGTTAAATCTTCTTTGATACATTTCAGATACCAAAACAACGATGTGGGAGGATCCAAGATTAAAAAAGATTGGAGGTCCAGTAAGTATCAGACTGATTATAATCATTATCCCAGAAAACTGTCTTTAGATTATTTGAAAAAGTTATTACATCACAGAAATATGTGTATATGAAAAACAAAAGTTACAAAATTATGTGACATGAAATATTGACACAGAACACAAGGTTTAGAAATGCGCATTAAGAAAAACTCAAGTGAATTTACAATTTTAACTTACATCAAGAAAATTGTGATTCACCTTTGTAACAATTTTTAAATTTTTTTCTCCACAAACAATAAAATCTAAAGAATATTGTTAATAACGAAAATGGATTCAGTGAATTTATGGTTAAGTTGAAATAGCTTTCAACCCCTGATGATTCAGTATCACAAACCAGATTTACCACTCTTTATTGTTTTGTTTGTTAGAAGATTAATAACATCCTGTAAAATAAGAACATTTTGTAGTGGTTTTAATTTCATTGTTTTCGTTTATCAGCAAAGTTAAAACCATGGCAATGTTTGACGTAAAATACACCAAGTAATACATCTAGATTCCTTTACAAACATGTTATTCTATTTCAACGAAATTTGATATCAAGGAATTTGCTTTGTTTTCTAAACAACAAAATTTTCACCTCATGGAATTTTTATCATTCTATGGTATAATCTTGAGGATTTTGATATTCAACGTACAGTTTTTATCATGGCGGAAAAATCTCCAGTGGTTCTCAGTGATGAACATGATATTTCAAACCTGCAATTGCCCACCATCATATCTCAAGATTACATTCCCATGTTGTTGGTTTGTTGCAAATCTTTTAATGAAATCTACGATCACTGATTTTTCTTGTCTGTAATTCACATGTGCCCATGCTTACATAATAGACCATTTTCAAGTTGTCTCATTCTGTTCAGTTTTGTCACAATAGTTCGTACTCAGATGACGTGACGTCATCTGAAAGTGGGGCAAGGTCGATTTAGGTTATGTAATAGTTTCATTGATGATATTCGGCGATATCTTATTTCTCTTCATCTGTGAGGAATTAATTCTAGTTAAATTAACCCTCTTGTAAATATGCAAAGTGTCATCACTTTCCTGTAATCAAATTTTCAAATATGGCACCTATTACTTCATGATGTTAATATCCCTGGTCATTAAGGTGATAAACTGCTTATCCAGAATATAATGATGGACTCTTCTGTAAATCAATGACTTGGACCAATCCAAATATGTCTTTAGGGGTGAATGAGTTTAACACTTGATAATACCTTGTATGATATCAGAGATCACATATTGTGATCTTTATGGTAATGCATGCCATGTCAACCTCCATTTAGATGTGTCCAAGATATCCATGCTTAAGAGAAACAGGACTTATTTTTCAAGCAAAGTTTGATTTTAATTAAATCTAATATATAGTAATATATACAAGTCCAACTTGAAGATTGTATGAAGCATAAAGCAAGTTTTTATGGAAGTTTATTAGCCATTAGTGTTTTGTTTACAATTGTAGGGTTGTGTCTAATTACTGGACTCTGATAATCGTACATACCAAGAAATATCTAATTTACTGACCAATGCATCTAAAATTAACCATACATGCAAGAGTTTGCACTTGATTTATTTTATGATATTTGTAAATACTTAATGTCTGTGCTTTTTTTTCTTCCAGGCTGTTCCATATTCCAGAGATTTTAAGAGAAAGTATGATTATTTCCGGTCCAAGTTACGTAAACCTGTAAGTAAGAGATACAATTTTATGCCTGAAGATCATACATTGAAGGCCAATAGTTCTTTGGTATCTCTGTTGATCTTTCTTTCTTTTACCGGACCACGACTTTAACTGTCATCATAACTTTAGAATTAAACTGGACAGTGTCTTTGTAATTGACAAAATAATGGATTCTGTCCACAGCTTTATAAACTTTTGAATTAAACAAGACAGCATCCTTGTAATTGTTAAAAATAATAGTTATTACACAAATTTTTATTTTCAAACAAAAACGCTTAAGGGATCAATATTTAGTTTACCAACTATATCTAGATCCTTAATGTTCTTATGTCTCATAGAAAAATGAAAATAATACCTTAAATAAAACCAAAAACGATAAATTCAGTTTATAGATTATTTGCCGTACAGGATGTGTAAATATTTTTATGTTCGTGAACCTGTGTGGTTTAAGAACTTATCACAAATGTTTAATTTTCTTCTGATTTTTATTTCAGCAAAATATTCCAAATAAGGTTGACCTGAAAGTAACACGAGACAATATACTAGAAGATTCTTATAGAAGTGTTATGCTGCATAAAAGAACAGATGTACTTAAAGCCAGGTCAGTCAATATATAATCTGTTTGATTATTTTCCGGAATACGGTTTTATGTCGCACGCAACAATTTTTCATTGATATGGTGGCAGCCAGATTTTAATGGTGGGGAACACAGGTCTTCTGCAAGTAACATGGCCTACTTCCTCATAAAATCAACTTAGATTTCAGCAGAGCTACAGCTTGTGCTGACATTTGGTCAAAGACTTTATGGTATAAAGAGTGATGCTGTAACAGTGATATTAAGACGACCAAATAGATAACAAATATTGAATCCAAGATCTCTGTTTAAATGTCAACTACAAAATAAAATGGCAGGTTATGCATAGATTTCAGCATTATTTATATAGTATTTTTCTTATAACCATATCATTTTGTTTGTAAAGACATAGATTTTGTAAAACACAAACTCATCCTGAAAGTTAAACAGAAATAATGATTTGTTACAGATTGTGGATTGAATTTGATGGTGAAGTGGGTTTGGATTATGGTGGTGTTGCCAGAGAATGGTTTTATCTGCTTTCAAAGGAAATGTTTAACCCTTATTATGGTCTTTTTGAATATTCAGCTACGTAAGTATCTTTTAAATACAAATTCACCTATTTATCATGTTGCGTTCATTTAAAATTTCATATTATGAATCTGGAATTGTCTTAATGTTGATCCCTTTAATTCCTTCCTTTCATGAAAATTGGAATATGGGGATATGAATAGATTCATCAGTACTCTCAGAATGATGTTTTTCATTACAATGAGTTGGTATATTCCAACTGTTACAAATATTTGCTGCTATAGTGAATCCTATATAAACTGGCTGGGTTGAATCTCATGAATTTCCATGGCCGAGTTTAAATTTTAGGGAATAAAGCATAACAATTTTCAAATTACACTGGTAAGAAGTGTATTGGTTCCTACTTGTCACCAAGTGTCCAATATCCAGTGAGAAATAAAATGTTTTTCCAGTGAATCTTGCCATTACCTTGAAGTGAGTTCGAGTCCCGCAGGCGGCAGGTTGGTTTCCTGTTTTTTGAGACAGTAAAAACTGGAGGTCCTGTGTCACAGTAGGTGTCGGCACTGCTCAATGGCCATAAGTGCCGAGCATAGGCCAAAATTTGAAGCCCTTCACCGGCATTTGGTGACGTCTCCATATGAGTGAAATATTCTTGAGTGGGACGTTAAACAACAATAAAAACACAAACAAACATCCAACAAATAACTAGAATTTTTTTTGTCACATTTTACTGACAATGATTAATATTTGATGTATTTCAGGGACAACTACACATTACAGATTAATCCTTTGTCAGGATTGGCCAATGATGATCACCTGTCCTACTTTGAATTCATTGGTCGTGTGGCTGGCATGGCTGTATTTCATGGAAAGTTATTGGACGGTAGGTTGTAACTTAAATAAAAATGTTATGTGTATACGAAGGTGGACAAGATGTTTTAATTTTTTTTCCCTGTACTTACCATGAGTAATGGTTCCCTTGCTAACTTTTAGAAAATCCATATATCACGATCATGTCTTGAATTGGTAACAACTATTGTGAAATAAAGTGAAGTCTCCTGAAATCTTATATTACTTGGATCATTCAGAAGAAGCACTGTATATATAGAGTCAAGATGGTTAGTGTCTTGAAATACAGGTTGTTAAGAAATGGACACTGGCCCGACTTGTTTAGCCAGTGTCATTTTCCTGACTCGAGTTCAATCCATCGCTTCTGTTTACCCTGTAACCGCTAATATTGCTCCAGAATTGAAGTATACCAAAATGTCATATGTTGAAAACAATATGGTCACCAGCACTTTGACCAAAAATATTGAACAAATATTTAAATTGCTATAGGACGTCTGACGTCATTCCAACCTTTGCTGAATTGGCAGTCAGAAATAGTACTCTGCTTCATTGTGGATAAAAAGAAAAGAATGGAAAAGATGGAAAATTGTTTTTGAAAGGAAGCATAACAAATACCGAAACTCATTGATTTCTTATTTTACTTAACAAATACATGTAGTAAACAATAATAGAAGACTAAAACATCACTAATGATCTCATCTTCCCAGGTTTTCTGATCCACTTCATTCCTTATACACCTTGACAGATTATATTTCATATTTAGTGGTCACTGGTGGCAACATCTAGCCCCGTGTTTGACATCTGTCAGTGACAGTAATCAACTGTGTTGTATTTGACAACTGATTAATGACATTTCATTTCTTAATTACAGGATAAATAGAACTGACAGATTGTAATTATAAAGACTTAATTGTAAGTCTTATTATAAAATCATTTATTTGCTTTTCCAGCTTTTTTCATCCGACCATTTTACAAAATGATGTTGGGAAAGCCGATAACGCTAAGCGACATGGAGTCAGTAGTAAGTGATTGATTTTCTTGTTCTAATGTTTTACATTCTGTTGAGAATTTTAACTTATATACTCACAGGGATTTTCCAACGTCTTGTAAGTGGCCGAAAAGAAGGGCCCATTCCCAATGCAAAAAATTGCATTTTTTCCAATTGACAAGGATTTTGAAGAGATTCTTGTACTTTTAAACAGTTTGTGTATTTTTAGACTTCCAAATTTTACTAAAATGATGCTAAAATTCCCAATTGAAAAGGCCAAGGCCCCATTTCCAAAAGAGTGTGAAAAATGCCTGATATGAGCTTCATCATCTGTGTGTAAAAAACCACATTAGTGTTTTGAACTCATACCAGTAAGGTTTACTAGTTCCCAACCTGTGAAACCAGGAAAATGTAGATTTTATCTGCATCTGTCAGTCCAGTTTAGGTTAAAGTGTTGTAATTGCTCACCATTCACTTAACTCAACAACCCCTATGGTCACATTTAGACTCACCCAAATCAATGAATAGTATGGTCTGCAGTCAAAACTCAGAAGAGAACAAATTCATATTGTGTGTAAAATTATTATTAAAAAAAGAAAAGAATTTTAAATCATACACCCCTTAAATTTTGACAGTAGACTTTACCCATTCTTTGAAATGGGCAGATCCAAATTTAACTTCAGGGGTTGATGATTTAATTATGATTTCACTGAAGGTATATATTTATCACTCAGATTGTTTGTTAGCTTAGACATGGCTAAGGAGTTGAAGCATTAATTCAGGGCTAATTATTTAAAATTGTAACTTAATCTGAATTCATCATTTAAGTCTTTAAAACTTTAAAAAAATATGAGATGGTCTGGCATAAACAAAGGTTTAGTATCTTTTCAACACTTTTTATAGCCTTCACATTGAGTTGAAATTAGCATTGAAACTGATGAGGTGTATACTTATCCATGTCAATGATATTATTTAAGAAAATATGGAGACCTGTACATGCCATAAATTCTTGTTGCATTTGATTACAGGATTCTGAATATCATAACTCATTGTGCTGGATACGGGATAACGATCCTGTTGACCTGGATCTTTCATTTTCTGTTGAAGAGGATTATTTTGGAGAGGTAAGTATATATGTTATTTAATCCTAAAAGAAACAAGAAACTGTGGTAGATTTTGTTTACATTCTGTCACAGTTTATTGCACAAAGATAAAGATGCCTTTGTATTTCTGGTTGTGATATGAAAATGACAATATTGAATTGGAGTTGCTGTCATTTTGAAATGTCAATACCATATGGGGGTCATTTTGAAATGTCAGTACGGTATGGGGTCATTTTGAAATGTTGGTACTGTTTGGGGCTCATTTTGAAATGTAAGTACATGTACTGGATTGGATTTGCCATCATTTTGAAATATCAGTACTGTACGGGGTCATTTTGAAATGTTAGTATATGTACTATATTGGATTTGCAACCATTTTGAAATGTCAATACAGTATGGGGGACATTTTGAAATGTCTGCTTTATTGGTAAAGGTTATTTTGAAATGTCAAGACTATTTGCATCAGTTATTTTAAAATGTCAGGTATGACTTGACCAGTTTTCTAACTCGGAAAGGCAAAAAAAAATTAATTGTTAGTTTCTCGGGCACCGCCGCATTACCAAAGATGATGCCGCATTCTAAATTTTTATCGTTTTTTTCCTCTTTTGGAATTTTCAATTTTGGGTTGTGTTATACTGTATCCAATTTTGAAAATTAAGCATTCAATTGACTAAGATGTAGATCAGTGTTACGTTTAGGGGTGTGACGGTTCGGTTAAAAACTGAAGAACTGAACTGTTGATGTCGAACTGATCGGTTCGGTTCTTATATCCCTGATTTCAGTTCGGTTAAAAAATTATTATTCAAAAGGTCCTTCTAATGACCCAAACAGCATGAAATTTAATTTTAAATTAAAAAAAACTTAATATTCTATATCAGAATGTAAAATAATCTGTAAATGATAAATACAGATATAATTTGAAAGTAGATGTGATAATATATCCAGCCTCTCAATAACTTGCAGCTATTTCGTAACTTTGTGTCTGTTAGGTGTTTAGTGCTATCAGTATAAATTGCAAATGGCGGCTAATATGAAGTTATTCTTTCGTGTTGTTAAACAGTCAAAATATCTCGCTCACTACGATCACTTCATTCCTCGAAAGAAGGGGGATTGGGAACAGAAAGGGAGTGGGTAAATCCAGTTACTTTCGTGTTGGATTATTTCCAACATTAGATCACCAACTGAACTAAACTTTGGTTGTTTATGATTTGCCAATGACAAATATGCCTTTATGGCAATGCATAATCGAGTGAATAGGCAAGTCCTTCAAATAATAAATATGACAATTAGATGTGCAGCATTTACTCTGCACTGTAGTGTCTACACACCTACGGAGTTACTCTACTGCAGAAAGGCCAAGTTTTTGACAGTTGATGATGATAATCTCCACAAGGAGACTGGTTCATACCCTGTATGTTCGGAGTGCTAAACAAAAACTGCCCCATTAAAAATGAAGCATATTATGGCTGCAGAACATGATAAAAGGAAAAGAAACTAACTCAATCTGATTTTCAAGGTTTTGTTTTATGTCTTCAATAAATGATATAAATGAAAAGTGTGTTGGTTTTGTTAAAATTTTATATACATGTACATTGCTTTGATAGTGTTTGAAAATTAGAATCTTTCCGGCGAAAAAACAAAAAATAAAAATAAAAAAAACCCTGCCTGTCTCATCAGATTTTTCAAAAAAGTGCCCAAGAAGTTAATAATTAATTTTTTTTGGCCTTAGAAACCAAACGTTTTGTCATATAGTGACTATGCAATAATGAAATTTGGGAACAGATAAATAGAATCTTATATGGGTGTGTGGAACGGATAAGGAAATTTCCTCCCGAGTAGTTAGCATCTGGTTGTCCAATTTGAGGGTCTCCCGAGATTCCACTCAACAGACCCATGTTTGATTATTTTTCTCTCATGATTCAAACACATGTTTATGTATATAAATAAAACCTGACATAACTTTTTAAAATACAATGTATTCTCATCACATAGAAGTCCTTTGTTATGAAATTATATTGTGATGTCAAAGCCAGTGTAGCTTGTCTTTACCCTAAGGTTTGGATAGAGAAATTCTGGCTTGCCAGTGTAGCTTGTCTTCACCCTAAGGTTTGGATAGAGAAATTCTGGCTTGCCAGTGTAACTTGTCTTCACCCTAAGGTTTGGATAGAGAAATTCTGGCTTGGCATTGTAGCTTGTCTTCACCCTAAGGTTTGGATAGAGAAATTCTGGCTTGCCAGTGTAACTTGTCTTCACCCTAAGGTTTGGATAGAGAAATTCTGGCTTGGCAGTGTAGCTTGTCTTCACCCTAAGGTTTAGATAGAGACATTCTGGCTTGGCAGTGTAGCTTGTCTTCACCCTAAGGTTTGGATAGAGAAATTCTGGCTTGGCAGTGTAGCTTGTCTTCACCCTAAGGTTTGGATAGAGAAATTCTGGCTTGCCAGTGTAGCTTGTCTTCACCCTAAGGTTTGGATAGAGAAATTCTGGCTTGGCATTGTAGCTTGTCTTCATCCTAAGGTTTGGATAGAGAAATTCTGGCTTGGCAGTGTAGCTTGTCTTTACCCTAAGGTTTGGATAGAGAAATTCTGGCTTGGCATTGTAGCTTGTCTTCATCCTAAGGTTTGGATAGAGAAATTCTGGCTTGGCAGTGTAGCTTGTCTTCACCCTAAGGTTTGGATAGAGAAATTCTGGCTTGGCAGTGTAGCTTGTCTTTACTCTAAGGTTTGGATAGAGAAATTCTGGCTTGGCAGTGTAGCTTGTCTTCACCCTAAGGTTTGGATAGAGAAATTCTGGCTTGGCAGTGTAGCTTGTCTTCACCCTAAGGTTCAGATAGAAAAATTCTGGCTTGGCATTGTAGCTTGTCTTCATCCTAAGGTTTGGATAGAGAAATTCTGGCTTGGCAGTGTAGCTTGTCTTTACCCTAAGGTTTGGATAGAGAAATTCTGGCTTGGCAGTGTAGCTTGTCTTCACCCTAAGGTTTGGATAGAGAAATTCTGGCTTGGCAGTGTAGCTTGTCTTCACCCTAAGGTTTAGATAGAGAAATTCTGGCTTGGCAAAATGGCAGATATGCCTGTCCAAGGTTGGAGAAAACATGTCTTACCTTTAAAACAAGGATGAGGTTTAAATTTGATGAAATAATTGTCAATACAACATACATTCAGTACTCTTTATACACATGATTTGATAGATTTGGATAGTTGTTTAGGTCATGAGTAGTCCTTGAAAAGACCCTGAAAATTATTATTTGAGAAAAAGTTCTTGAAAAGTGCTTGAAATTTCAGTAAATTTTTCTTGAAGTAAACAAGAAAATCCTGAAGAAAGTTTCAAAAAGTATTGTCAAAATTTTGATTAAAATATTTTATAATGATAGAAAATATTAAAAATAAACCATTAGCCCTTATCCCCCACTCATCTATACAGACATTTGGTGATAGGTCGATATTCTGTGCACACTGTCAGTACTATGAAGTGCTTGAACATGATAATGTTTCTCGTTTTGTTTTATAAAGTTTTTGTCTTTGAAAATGTATTATGAATCTTTGGAAATTCCTTGAATGTGAATGCGAAGTGCCACTATGAACCATAAATTACAAAGAGCAGGAATGCATTTCTGTGATTTGTATCTGTTTTAAGTGTTTATATTACATTGCTTTTTTGTGCTGATATATGTATATATATATTATCTAGATCTGTCTAAGTATAAACTCTTTAGATTATTTCAAGACACATTTTGTATAATTTGATATATATTTTATATTTTGTGTTTCCTTATTCAACAGATCACAGAACGGGAATTGAAAGCTGGTGGAAAGGAAATAGTTGTAACGAATGAAAATAAGCTTGAATATATCAGGTAAGAACAAGTTCAAATATATCAGGTAAGAACAAGTTCAAAATACGATGTATGTTTATAAATTGATGTAGGTCTATTTTAATTAATGCTCAAGCTTAAAGGGGCATTAGTTGTGTTCCTCCCCAATCTTCTTTTTTACAACTTAGATTGTCCCAATTACCTGTTCTATACATGGCTTTAATTCCATCATTTGTAATTTTTGATTTTCTCCTTTTCCTCTCTCCTTACTCAATTACCCTTTTTTTCTAATTCATAGACTGAGAATAACAGCATTAAAAATAAAATGTGGTCCTGCAAATGCAATTCATAATATATAATGTGTGTGTGTGTATATATATATATATATATATATATATATATATATATATATATATATATATATATATATCTATTGTAGAATCAAAACATTTTGTGGAGTTAAATCATGTTGGTTTAAAAAAAAACATTGACATTAAATTTGATTGAAATAAATAACATCTTAGTAAAGGAAGCTATAAGTATTATTAGGTATTATGTATATTAAATTTCATCATTGTTTTAATTTCTTTGATAGATGAAAACAAGATAAATGAAGTATAAATCAAAACAAAATATTCTGATTCTTCAGTATATAATTTTTCGTAAACATTTATTCGTTGTATCTTAAAGTCACAGATTTATCAACACTGAATACATTTGTTGAGCAAAAATTAATGCCACAGGTTATTTTCTGCTATAAAGTACTTAGAATCCCTCATTAAAGTTTTAATTTTAAGCTTGATAAAAGAGTCTGAAGAATGGGGTGATATATGAAGGTTTAGAATTACTAACATGTGTCTTCTTTTGTAGTTTGGTAATAAGATGGCGCTTTATTTCTCGAGTGGAGAGTCAAATGAACGCTTTTATGAAAGGTTACACAGGTCTTGTTTCACAACAGATGATCCAGATATTTGATGAAAATGAGTTAGAGGTATATACCAATTGTTTTTTTCTCTTCTCACTTGTATTCATAATCATCTTTATAAATATGGGCATATTCTTTTGGTCATGAGAATTAATCATGGATCACTCCAACTGTGTTCATTTGATAAAAGTTTAAATCTAGGATTGATTCTGCCACTGTAGTACTTGGAAGAGATCACGTGACAAGATGACATATATATTCAAAGTTGAGAATATGTTCACTGTCCATATCTAGTAGATCATATATCAATCTGATTTCCATCTCTATGTACCTTTTATTTTCAAGGCTCTATCATTTTCAATTAAGTGAACATGTTACCATTACTTCTGGATCAATTCTGTTGCATTTTTAAAAACATTCTGGATAACTTCCTTGAAATAACCAATAAAACAAAACAGAAGCAGCCCTGGAGAAAAACAAATCCAGGACTAGTCCATTTTTGCTTTTTGTGTATCGATCACAGAGAGCTCCAGAAGTGACCAAACAAATATGCCCCAATATTTAAGTCCGGTCCGTCAATTAATAGACCACTTAGCTAATCAGACCATATTAATTCAGTCAGAAAAGTAGTCTTAATAAGGGAGGTTTCATTGTACTTAGTAGTATCACAGAATATAAGATAATATGTAACTTTCACCAAAGGTCAAACTCGCTTGTTTCTGTATTGTAGTTGCTGATGTGTGGGTTACAAGATATTGATGTCAATGACTGGAAAGCCAACACAGCGTATAAAGGGGAATATAACCCCAACCATCCCTGCATTATCAATTTCTGGAAGGTAAGATGCAAACTTTTTTTTGTCTATTCATACCCAGTATCCTGGGGATCATAAGGTAGTTTATATTCCATTACAGAATTTCCAAAAATCTTGTTTCATTTTATTTTCTCATGAAATGTTTCTATTATATGTACATACAGTGTATAGTTCTCCCCTATACAACGCCCCCGTTATAATGCGAAACATACATAATGCCACTGTTTCTTGAAGAACAAATTTCCTCCCATATTACTCCACCGCTGTCCGCCAGTGATTCTCCGGTACAAATGGTCATTTATGCATTTTAACTCCCACGACTGAATCGCCAGACCAGGTGAATTAACAGGTGTGAGATAAAGTTACATAATTATTGTTGAATAATCATCGTCTCAAACTTTCCAAGCCTAGGTAGATCTTTACGTCCTGTGTTTTTGGATTATTTGTCATGACTAACATTTGGCCACTTTGGTCATAAAATAAAGTGTTATTTTGGTTTACAGTCTAACCCTCCTTAAAAACCATTTTTAACACTCTCCTTGCTTATTTCAGATATTTCTTAGCCCTAAACATGTATAGTGACAGAGACCGTTCAAATTCAGCTGACTCTTCACTTGTTTACTTCATATTACAACGTTAAAGGGAGATAACTCGAACTTAGTGTGTTAATTTTAAAATCTTGTTTCTGTGAGAGTTGGAAAAAGATAATCACGTTGTGTGTTTACACAACAATTTTCACACCTAAAGACACAGTTATGGTTAGATTGGGGGTATAAACCTAAAGCTTCTATATTACTGGCCTGTTAATAATTTATCATTAAATACAGAGACGATGACCTCAACAAAAAACTTGTTAGGGAGTTGTAAACATGATATGATATGCAGCAGGGATTCTAGACATAAAAATGACCACACCTTGAAAAGGGTTAGCGTCGATATATTGCCAAACCTGTTATACCGCCAAAATTAAGGAAAACAAAAGGTGTCGGTATATCTGGGGAGAAATTTATATCTATATTCATTCTTTGCATCTTTTGGTTAATTCTTTTATGTATCTTTGGATATTTCTATTAACTGAACAAATATCATTCACTGCATTCTTTGAAAAATTGCATCCCCAATCAAGATGAATGATGTGAGTTCTGTGCATGTTAAATCCTTATAGAAAAATTGTTTAATTCTTGACTTGTTTGCTTATCACATTTTGTTTACGGGATATGTATATTATATTCAGTTGATGTTATTATGTTTAAGTCATCTAAATTCACTAAATTTGGACCCTTAACTGAATAAAACCATGGTAACTTAGTGTTTCAGGAAATGTCATATCTCTCAATTGTCTTGATTAGATATTAATTTTATATGTCGGAGATCCTCACACCTCTCTAGTAGGACCGTTTATACAGGGGCCAACAATCATGAAATTTCCCGCTTGTACTGCAGGACAAGTAATATTGAAATTTACTTGTCCAATTACAAAAATGACTTGTCCGATAATCAAGTGTAACATTTAAGATATTATTTTGAGTCTAAACAAATATAATCTATAATGAATTCATCTTTGTTTTCAAAAGATTCACTTGTATTTTGGACAAGTGAGAAGTTAAGTAAAATCCATATAACCTGGCGGGTGGAGTCTTGTGAACACTGTCTTGGCCTGGAGCTTTAATTTTACGTAATAAACCATAACATTATAATTACATTGACTTTAGTAATCATTCCTACTTGTCACCATACATAAGAGAGTATCCAGTGAGGAATAAAACAATTTTCCCATGTGGTTTGTCATAACTGTGAAAAGTGAGTAGAATCATCTGTATGATAATCAAAAGGTTATTCCGCCCTGCCATCTTATATGAATCGGACAATAACGTCTACCTGTCCGATTTCAAAATGTCCTTGTCCCAGACAACTGGACAAACCCGATTGTTGAGTCCTGTTATGACCAGTTATTAACCAGATATTATTGGTTTATTTCTTACAGGCAGTATACTCATTCAACAATGAAATGCGATCACGATTGCTACAGTTTGTGACGGGAACTTCCAGAGTACCAATGAACGGTTTCCGAGAGCTGTACGGCAGCAATGGACCACAACTCTTTACGATAGAAAAATGGGGAAATGAACACCAGCTGCCCAGGGCTCATACATGGTGAGTGCTTGGTTAACCTTTTCAATACTGCAACATCACAACTGCATAGTGATGTTATACACTGTAGCACTTTACATTTTTTCTGCAGTCTGCTCCCTGTAGCATATTTCCAATGTCATCATGATGTTGTTTTGCTGTGCAGTCTGATTTCTAATTCAATTATGGGTGTGAAATGAATAAATTTATGAGAGAAATTTTAAGGGTATGATCTTATTTTAATTATTTTTTTTATAAATAGAACTTTTGAATGAAAAACTTTAATGAATTATTCTAAATTGTTGTATAGTTTTTATTATATACACAATTTTTCCTCCGCATTCCATATAAAAATTGCATGTTTACTCATCATGAAAAAGGAGATAAAAATATGCTAACTCACTTTTAACTTGATAAAACATCGAAATAGTATGTTGGACCAACAATTTCAGCTGTAAATATGTTAAATTTAATGCTTTGATTTTAATTATTTGTCGACGCAGGTTTCGTGAAGGAGGTTTCTGCATTGAAATTGTCTGTAAAATAATCGTCATCGCTAACATCTTATTCGGAATCGATATTTATCTCGGATTCTGTTCCGTAGAAATATGGTTTACATGTTGTTCATGTGTAGAATCATCATCCGAATCAGATACTAAATTCATTTTTAGAGTCGGAATCAGAGTTGAAAATATCTAAAACATCTTGAGTAAATCTTGGATGCATAAGCGGCAGCCATTTTTTGACAACTTTCAGTCACCGATTTCAAAATAATGGCACTTTTATATTCGTCGTAACTGGCGGCATCCATTACATGTACATATGATCAATATAGACTAAAATATCATCTAACTCTCGTTATGTTCGTGATTTCTGGTCATAAAGTGAAAGGGGAAAAAATCGAATTGAAAGTGAAGCAACTGAAGGAGAAACACAAGGTGTTTTTCGATGTTCTCGTATTCAGCGGTTGTACTTCTACCGGGCGATAGGGGATGTTATCGGGAGTAGTGAACAATAAATTTTACGGGCGGTTTCAATCACTATCGGGATGAACGGGTTAAAGCAAGTCCTAGGTCTCATACATAGTGAGTGATTTAGTTTATAGAGGTTTGAGTGCCTCTCTATCTGTTGGAATCACTTTGGACAACAGAATTCCATTCCAAAGAATTTTTAAATACTCTTTAAGCATGAGCTTTCTCCCATATGCAATTTTTCACAGGAAAATACCATACATTGTATTTCCAAATATGTATAGTCCTCTTTAGATAATGTGGCAAATTTGGGATCTCTCAGATCCAAACAACAATGTCGCTTTGTACATGCTCTGTTTCCATGCATTTCTGTAGCTCTGATATTTCATACCTATCAACCCTGTTATGATCTAATTTGACTTTTTGTGTTAGTAGACATGTGACATTTGATCTTTGTAGATCTATCTATAGAGTTTTTTATATGGTTGCAAGAGTTATCTTACTTGTGCTTTATTTCAGTTCTAAAACATGACTATTTTTATGAATTAATGAAACTCCTGTTTACTTGCATGTTTTTGAAATTCCAATTCTAATAATTGGTGGCATGTTAACAAGTCAGAATGCCATGGTAAAATAGTATAATAATAACTAATGACAGTTATTTAATAACAAGTGAAACATTAGACTGCATACTAGCATTGACTGTACTATCTCTGATTTTGAAATTGTGCAATACCAATCCTGAAATGATATAATACAAAAGGTAATGGTCAGAATTTAACTTTGTTCACTAATTCATCAAAGCAGGTGACGCCTCAAAATTGATATATATATTTATATATATAGTGAAATTTGTATATAGGGGCCACCCAAGGGACCAGATGATATTTACCTTTATATGCAGGTGACCTTTATACACAGTTTAGTTTGAAGTATGCAGTCAAGGGCATTTATAAACAGGTCATCCTTATATAGAGGTGGCTGGTATAGCAGGTTTAACTATACATATATATATATATATATATATTTATATTTATATTTATATTTATATATATATATATATATATATATTTGCATAATTGTAGCATTTCCTTTACTTTATCTGTCATATGTATGAAATTTGTCTTCTAGAATCATAGAAAAATAAACAAAACCTATTCCCACCTCTTCCAAAAAAAAGTCAAAAACCCAAAACATTTTGACCAACTACAGATGCACTTCTGTATACCTATGACATTTATGGCATATTGAATTATTCTATTACAGGGTGGGGTGTTAATGTTTCTAAATGGTGAACTGAAGAGATTAACTGTCTTCATGTTTATAATTCCCATTAAATATTAGTGTCTTTTATTAGCGCCCTACTGGCGAACATCGCCTTTTGACAGGTTTTTCCATTTTGATGTCTGAATTAAATTGCACATCAAACATTTCTGTGATAATTACCTCAAAATCAAATGATGTGAGATAGTACACATGGACTTGTGAGCAACATGACAGACATTTGCCGATAGATTAATTGTTCACTGTTCATTCAATGATGGCTAGGTAGAACATGCATTGATTCATCAATACTCTTAGAATGCTGATATCCTTTGACACTTGAATTATGGAGCCTAAATTTCCTTTAAATCTGTTTTTCAGCTTCAATCGAATTGACTTGCCACCATACACAGATTATCATGAACTACGTCAGAAACTCTTGACAGCAGTGGAGAACACACAAGGATTCGAAGGGGTGGATTAAGTGTGGACACTTTTTCTTGTCCAGAATTCATTCCATTGTTATATATACAACATATGACTTGCTTTCATAACTAGTGATGCTTTACCTGGTCAGGTAAAAATCATTGCTGTGGAATGTTACAAGATTTTATATGTGAAAGATAGCATATGTAAAACTGTGATCTGCTTTTGTGATGCATGCATGACCTTTGACTTATATTATACTTGCCAGTAATGTCACACACGCACACATTGATGTATTGTTACATAAAACAACAAATTGTTGTTGAAATGCGGAGGTAGTAGTTCCCAAAACTAATGTACAGTCAGACAGTTTTATAATGACCGCCGTTTTTCTGGCAGTTTCACCCACTGAAAATGATCATATAGAGTTTCTTTACCATCAATATAACAATTTATCCCTTCCGACATCTACTTACGAACAATTGTGCAGTTTTAGTTGAAAAATTCTCAGGATACAACAACACAGACATGTTTCATCAAATTTTGATCAGTAATTTGTATTCAAAGAATGTGTTTTCAATGATATTCATGAATTGTATGGAAATTTTGAGTTGTAGAATTCAAATTAACATTACTCTCTGTCCATATGCTGCTCATAACAACATCGATTTGTACTTTGAACCACACAGATAATGTGCCGTTTTCCATGTGTTTCTTTATAAAGGAAATTCAGTACAACAACAAACTCTCCAAGGAACGGACATGGTCATTGTAAAGAAGTTTAACTTTAAGGAACGGACATGGTCATTATAAAGAAGTTTCACTGTAATTGAAATAGGATTTTTTTTCTTATATTTACATTGTACATTTACCATTTTGTTGTCAGTTTAAAATTTCTTCTAGATCTTTTTCTAATGCCAATATTACAGTTTGTTATCTTACATTTAATAATTGGTCTGCTTGCCTTCCTATCTACTTTCATGCAAACCTACCTGATCTTTACACTATAATTCCATCAGGCTTGCAATTTGAATTTATATTGTAGACCCACAGATTTGGAATATAAAAAGGATGTCAGATATTTAAGTTTGAAAACCAAATATAACGAACCAGTACCGTGGTCTATGATTGGTATAACAGGTCTATTTTTTACCTGTTGCAATAACTAAGAATAAATTCCAAGTCCATATTTATCATACAGCTTGGTAAATTTATGTTGTTAAAGTTGAGGGAAAACAATCAAGTATTATGACATTTAAATATCTCTGATTAAGATATGTTTAAACACCATTCATATGTACCATTTGTCTTTTTGGCCTTAAACTTTCATTCATTTTAACTTCTAAATCATACATTTTTTAAATTTGAAAGCTTTTGAGGTTTCTAATAAATCATACATTTTTTAGCTTGAAAGCATGGGAGGTGTTTGTATGTAAAATTCTGGTAAATGCTATCTAAAATTCAAAAACATAAATGTGAAATTGAAACATTATTGTTGATATGTACATCAGAGATAGTATGTTTTGAAAGCAGTGGATGACTGGAATACCTGCTTTAGGCCATGATAGTCTGATATACTTTTAGGGTATTCTCATCATAAAACGTCAATGATTTTGAAAAGATCAGATAAAGTTTGACATTGTATTCTTTAATGTAGAAAGTGGTTTTTGTTAAGTGCAATTTATCATTAGTTTTATGTAATTTAAAAATATAAAATTATTCGGTAATTAAAAGTGTCATTTAAATTTGCAATGCTGTATTTCCTCCCCTCACTTCAGAGCTCCTGGGGTACCTCCAGCATGTGGCATGGGCTATTAGTAGTCCACCACATGCTAAATCATCTATTATCGTATATTTCCCCCTCCTTTCACCATGGCTGTAGGGGAGATAATTCAGTTAAACCACATACCAGTAATTTGAAGCTGTTTTCTTGACAGCAAAATAACAGGCAATGAGATACCCAGTTTTATTTCTATTTGGTATGAAAAGCATAAGATTTTGAATTTTGATATACATTTATTTGTTACGACCTTAAAGTAACTATATGAGTTCATCAAGATGAGGTGGTTGAACAACCTAACATACCCGGTAGATAATAGTGAGCTGAATTTTGTACACAGATACATATGTAGTGTGGATGTGTAAACCCTGTAATAAAGGTATGATGTTGAAGTGTGGAGAATGGTATGAGATGAGAGGTTTTGGTTTGCTAGTGCTACATGTGGGTGTGTGTGGGTGTTAAATCTCTGCAGGAGTGACTGTTCATTATGGATATAGGTGTGTATGCGTTTGTTAAATCCCTGCAGGAGTGTATGATGATAATGAATATAAGGCCAGATGTATGTACATATCTTTTGATTTGGTAAAATGCAGATGTGTGGGCATAATGTAAATATGTGTATATAAAAAGTTTTAAAATTTAGATGTTCTAGTGTGGAGTGTAAATGTGTGTATACATGTAAATAGTTGATGTACAGGAGTAATAATTCTTAGTAGTGCTAGATTTAAGGTGCATATATAATGGAAAATGAAACATTCTATATGGGGAAACTAGAGACCCCACACTTTTTAATTGATTCCCATTTCTTGTTGTTTTCTGTTTTATCTTGCTTTTTTCTCAATACATTGATACCCCCAAATGTATGTCTGTGACAGCCTCTAAGTCTCCACTACTAAGCACAAATTGTATTACTGAAATATCATAAAATGTAATCAGGAAATATTGTTATCATTAAGTTTTGACAACATATATTCAGAAAACCCCTTTTTTATTTAAATGTACAAACCATGCATTATAATGAAGTGTTTTGTTTCCATGTCTTAAAATGGTACATTTTGTTCTCATTTTCATCAAATCCTGTTTGGTTGATAGTAAAGTTATTGTTATTTGATTCTTTTACTAAATCAGACCTTAATACAAATTTGCATAAGAACTTGCCAAGCCAGGTAGATGTTACTGATATTTTGGTTGCCTGGCAATACATTTTAATGATTAATTGGTATTTCAGTTACTGTATGAATGCCATCACCAAATTTCTTCTTTAATTATACAAAAATGCTGGACAAATTTGCCAAAAGAATATATTATTATAAGTTAAGTTTAGAGTTCTATTGTAAATTCATTATTATTCCTATTATTAATTCATGAATTAAATTTTAATTTGTTATGTCTTTAAATCAATTTGAAAATTCCAAAATTTAGTTAACAATGAATTTATTTATTTAAAAATTATATATTTGTATATCCCATTTTATATACAGGTATCTCCTTAAAGCTATAATTCATTTTATTCAAATTTTATCATTTTATATGTTTTTCAGATTTATTTTAATCACTTATATTTCCATTCTGAAATGTTCATTGTTTTGGTATGGTCTCTTCTGTCATACCCCAGCTATGCTACTATTGCCATAAACTGCAAACAACACCATGACAATTTAGACCACAAGGTTAAGATACTTGCTTAATTGTTAGTTTATGTGAAATGATAATTTGAAGTTTCTCATTAGTTGTGAAAATATATTTTTAGTCACATAAAGAAAGAATTAAATTGATTATATATTGAAAAAATATTCACTTACCCAGGTGACTGTTTTTTTTTTTTTTGATACTCCCCAATTTTAAGCCATATTGTGGTGGAGGAAAGAGTCTCGTTACAATGTACACTGGAAGAGACCACCTAATTTCTGCATATAATCTGGCAAATTTTCTGACAAAATTGGTTAAGGCTCCAGCAGGACTCAGATCCCTGCTGACTATAGATGAGAAACTTACTGTTTACTGTTTTTACCACTCTGCCATGGAGGCCAACTTTTATTTGTCCCAGGCAATGGGGCAATTGCCATGTTTGAATCTTTCAAATAAAGCAATGTTAAGTATTTTGCAAATAAATATATAGAGGTTTATTTACATGTAATTGTTTGATATTATATAAGTCAAACTCCAGTAGCTTCATTTACAAAGTTTAAAAATTATTGACTAAAGGGAATATCTCTTTGAGCTCTGTAAATTTAGTAACAGAAGTTAGATAAAATCCCAAGTTAGGATATCCATTCCTCACTTACCTCAATTTCGAATCAGGGGTTTTCCACACTATCATAAGGGGGAAAATTAAGACATCTAATACCCTCTAATAATAATAATAATAATAATAAATGTTTGCTTCAAAAATTGGAACTTATTTATGGTCCAATCTAATCAGTCCCCGTCTTTCTTTTTTAAAAAATGTTTAAACTTTATTTATTTTACAACAGTTATCAAACAAGTTGTGTCATCTTATATAAAAGTCTCTTGTTGACCCTGATGTTGGCATGCAGGGATCTTTGCTGTGAGAGGAAACCGGAATACTCGAGAAAACCCATGTGTCCAACTTGGCGACCACCATACCATCTCGCATACTCACCTGTCCGATCCAAGGATTGAACCCGGGTCGCATTGGTGAGAAGCGAGTGCGCTAACCACTGCGTTACTCAGACAACCAATCTTGTACATCTTTCATGTAATGTTTTTATCCCCAAAATTATCACAGCGGTGAACAGGTAATGGAATGGTATTACTTGGTAGTATACGGTATTAGTAAACTGTTTCATAACTTGCACACAATAAGTATAAGTGAAGGCCATTTTATTAAGTGCCTTTTTGTTCACAATGAAACATCAGGATTTTGTTAACTTGACTTCATTTTTAAATATTGATTTGAAATTTATTTGAACAGCAAGATGTTATTTACATGAATTTCACAGGATTCCATGTAATGGGTTATAGTTTTCTTAATAACTATCTGAGCGCTGTAGTGGCTGCATGTTACAATTCAAGTTACGTTTCATTAAGTCATGTCTAAAATTAGATGGAACTGTAATCATATACATATACATAGGATCATTCAGGCAGAAAACAATTAATTCTAATGAGTTACTTCATTACCATAAATAATTTGATTTGCATTTTAGACAAGAGATATGTATTTGTGAGAAAATATGTGAAAAGAATGAAGAGAACATGACATTAATATTGCTATCAATTCCTTAACCATTCTTTGTCCCTGGTTTTTCAAGAGCTCATAATAAGCTGGACTTTTTTATATTACTAGTGCTATATTGCTGAAGGTGTAAAATGCATATACATGTATCAGGCTTGATAATTTATGACTAATTGTATTTTTCTTAAAATATTATGCGCAGTTTGGCTAGTAGCATCTTGTTTTATGTGGACAAGGTTACTGCTTTGGATTATTATAATTTGTGATATAGACAGTTTTAAAGTGTTTTGTAATTGTGATAATTATACAAGAAAATTGACGATGCATATTGTATTTTAGCTCAACTGAAAAACTCAAAACAGATTTAGCCTACTTATTTATCAATACATTTGTACCAAAATTTTGTTTTTAGTATACAGGCATACCAGTTTATTTGAAAGGGAATGTATAAAAAAAAACAAAAAAAAAAAAAAAAAAAAAAAACCTTTTCCGATGTGCAACCATTTGTGTTTTATTATTTTTTTTAGCCATATTGGATACAACTCCCCTTAAGATATCATGGTGCAGGAGAACTTCAAAGAGTCAAATTTCTCAAAGTTTCAAACTAATTAAGTCCCAAATGATTTTGTTATATAACACTTCTTAATAACATTTTATTATTCAAACTTTTATGAGTCAAATTCCTAAATGTTTCAAATACCGTGAATATTCGGGCCCATTTCTTTAAAATGAAAATTCCTACAAATAATTAGAAATAAAAATTTCTTAAACACTCTATGTTTTAATTTCACAAAAATTAAGTTATTTTTAGCACTGATTATCACTTATCACATACAATGTATATGTTTTAAATGGTTTCCAATCAGTCATATACACCTTACAGAACCTCTGAAACAAAAATGTTTATCATTCTCGGTTACATGCATTCATCAATCAAATTCTCAATGTTTCAAACTTTTCTAGGTTGTCCCTTGAACTTGACCATAGAAGTTTGACTGTGTATTGTTTTGTCTATCAAAAACAACCAAAATAAAAGAATAAAGTGAAAAAAAAACTTTCTTTTTTTAATATGAAAACGAATCTGAGCAAATTAAAACTGCCTCAAGTGAAATCACACATCTTTAGTAGAAGTATTGTCTTTCATAATGTTTCATATGGATTTAATTTATGACTCAACATTTTTTTTTTCCAAGACAGGTGGTTTTCTAGACAGTGACCTTTCACAACAGAATCTCTTACCCTCACTCCTTGAATCAGGGCATATAATGACAAGATGTTAAACTGTTAATTGCTCACATGGAAAGTGTATCATTTGATAATCAGTTATGACGTAAATGGAAGAGTTATTGCCATTGTAAATTACTGCTGTAATTATTACCCCACCTTAATCATAAAAAATGTTTTTTTTCTTTTCTTTTTTTTTAATTTTTTGCTGTATAATCATCAATTGGTTTTTAGTCCTCTACCAGTAAACCTGTTGGGACTACAGGTTTAAGTTAAGGTCCGGTTATGGTTTTGGTTGAAGTTTAGTTATAGCTCACAACTCACTAACTTGAATTATTCAAGCCTGCTCCCTTTCTGACTCACTCCATCTTACATAAATGCAGTAATAGTAGTGAATGAAATATAACAACTGAATTATTCAGGTTAACTATTCACTATTAACTATTTCACAAGTATTGATCCATTGATTCTCTTGGAATGCGCATTCTTGATCAAGTGTGAACCGCTCTGGTAAATAAAGTAAACTACAAGTAATTAGTAAACAAAATCCAAAGAATTGAAAATGCACTAACAATTCAAATTTTTAAAGTTTTAAGAGCATGACTGAACATCTGAAATATCACCAAAAGAATTTTAATTTCAGTCTGCTTGATGAATAAAAAATTTAGTTTTTTTTTACTAATTTATTTATCTTTGATGAATACAGTCATTATCTCATACAATGCATTTTTTCAAAAAGTTGCAAAATGTCTTTGTACATAATATGCACATCTTGGTGAGATATTTTGTCAATTACAGTGAAATATTAAGATATTGTGCCCCAGATTAATCTCTTACACTTTGCATTCATCATTTCATATTCAAGTCCTGCCAGAGCCAATCACAATTTCAGTGGTAGAATATTACAATTCCAACCATTACCTCTCACACTGAGTTGAGCCATTTTTGCTTTTCTGGGGTAGTACAAATGCTGATATTGTCACAAGATTTGAATGTATCTATTCAAGCCTCACAGTTGATAAAGATATAAGTTACGTTATCTTAAATGTTTTAATTTGATGGCATTAAATGTGAGTCGCTCATAAAAAGGCTACAAGAACACATGCTTGGTTATTGCAATCTTGTAATTACAGTGATACATAACATGTAAATTCTTCATAATGTGAGTGTGTTGGCATTATTTGATGTAAAGAATCCTTCCTTATTTATTTGACAGTTCACTCATTTGACAGATGTACTTAAAGCTTATGATATATACAAATGTCGTGTGTAGTTTATTTGATGTCTATAAATGTATCAATCTATTCATAATGTGTACATACTTTAAAAAATATTGTTTATATGCAGATAATCCAGTAAAAAAGATTTGAAATAAGATGACAATAAAAAAGTAACAATAATTAGTCAAGTGTTTGTGTTTACATCTTTTGTAGCTCTTCTGAGAAATATACATATTTCTCACTGTTGCATAGAGGTTTAAGTATTGAGTCTCTAAGCAGCAGACAACAGGTTTGATTCCCATTTCTGGTCTTAAACTACATGTAAACGATCACAGGCTTGATTCCTTTTCCTGGTCATAACTTAGATTATTATACCTCATTAATAAAACACAGGGATTGGTCGAGAGCATTCACATGTCAGGGAGACTACACTTCATGTCTCCCTCATGTGAAAACCCTTGCAGTTTATTTGACAGTCTTTATCGACTCAGTATTTCGGTGTAATAAACAATTTATTGCCTTGGTTGTAGGGAGACATGCGGATTTGTTTACCCACAGCAAGTCATATTCCTCCCCCCGGAAATATAACTTTCCAAGGGGAAACGGATCAAAGCCTGAGGGGAATGACTTGTCGCGGGTAAACAAATCCTCATGTCTCCCTACAACCACAGCAATAAATATATACTGTCAAAGGCACGATTCCCTTTCCTGGTCATAATCTAGACTGCCACAGGCTCTATTCCTTCTCCTGCTCATAAACCAGACTGCCACTGGCCTGATTCTCCTTCCCGGTCATAAAATAAACTAGAAAATTTGTAAAACAATAAAACGAGTAAGTTTTATCCACAAGTTTTGGTGTGATGTATGTCGGCCTAATTGTATAGTAATACATACCGATATATCTGGAGTCGTTGGGGCTGTCCTAAGACTAAGTCTTTGACTTTTGTTGTTGTTTAATGTCCCATCCGAGAATCTTTTACTCATATGACATCTCCAAATGCCGATGAAGGGCTTCAAATTTAGGCCTATGCTCAGCACTTACAGCTATTGAGCAGTGAAGATTCTTTAACATGCCAACACCTGCTGTGACACGGGTCCTCGATTGCCTCATTGAAGGACAGTAATTGCCAGCTTCCTCCCCAAGGCACAAACCTGCGATCCTATATTTGTGAATCGAGCACTTTTCTGTGGAGCCACGACTGCTCTCTCTTGACTTTTACCTTCAGCACCAAGACTGCAGACAATTTTACAATGAATTAGGACATTTGTGACTTATGACCAAAGATACAAATGAAAGATCAGGTTCTGTCTATATGACTAGCCAGAGGCAGTGCATAAATTATCAATATCTAATTTGAAAAATTTGAATGTATATGCAAGCCTGAAGTTAGGGTAGGGTTTGTAAAATGGTCCTAAGTTTTTTCATATGGTCAATTAACTTCATTCTTATGACTTTGAACTTAATCTTAATCCTCAAAAAGACCATGTGACTAGGTATTCTTATGTCGAGTACTTGGAAATGGTTAAGTCACTACTTGTGTTGGGCCTAGCACCATAAAAATTCAGATTGTAGGCTACTCAAGACCGAGATTATTCTCAACGTGCCTGCTTAACCAATCAGTACGCAAACTAATAAATTTCTCAAGGTCTCTGTAAAATATTAGAAGGGTAGTAAAACATTTGTTTGAGAATAATTAAATGGTCCACGAGCCTGATTTCTGGATTAGTAATATTTTAATAATTTTTCTAAAACTTAAATAATTTTTAAGTTGTATGGTGCCAGACTTTAATGTTTGAACAAGACTCAAAACACCTAATATTCCACTTCAGTCACCTGTAAGATGAAAAGTTCACCAAACAACTTGTACAAGTGGCACATATTTACAAATGTGTCTTAATTGGATCATAACAGGGGTGATGGGCTCATTGTCAATACAAAAATATCGATCTTCATGCATGGAATCTGAGCACGGCAACATGTTTTACTTGTACAACCTGTTTTTTGTTTTTGTTTTTAGAAAATAAACGGTATTATTTTGGCTTTTGACATAAAACGGATGGACGATAAAAAACAAACAAACCAAAGCTTCATACTTGTCACATCTTTATTCCACTGGAAGTTTGTTTTATAAATAGAACTACTTTGGAACACTACACTGTACAAAATATCATACAATTTCTTATAAAACATGAGAATAATGTCTAGTGCCTTGCTGCTTACATCTAATGTCACAGCAACAAAACAGATAAACATGTCCCCTTTTTCTCTCTATCTATTTATGATTTGTCTGCTCCTTTTAAGCATGTTGTATGTAGAGAAAAAAAATGAAATATTTACCAAACAGGTGCCACTCATGGAAGACTTAACAACACCTCTATAAACAAATGTGCCATTTCTGTGTGTATTATAATATGGATTTATTGAGGTTAATTCAAAAATAAATTCAGCCTTTAGGCAGATAAAAATGGCTAGATGTGTACAAGTTACACATGTACACTCAAAAAATAGGACTTAATGCAAAATCTGTAAAAGTATAGTACTGGTCATCACCATGGAAACCTAGAAAATACAGCACTTATCTGAAAATATGTCTACATTAACCATTTAAATGTAAACTGTGGATGAAACACTTTCTTACCTGGTGATGCAGTTTTTAAAGGTAGGCCTAATGCATTTAAAAAAAAAAGGTACATGTAGTGCAGTATTTAACATTTTTCAATATACAAACATTTTATGATAAGAAAAACAATAGAACATGAAATTATGTGAAAGAATGTGATAAGTGTGAAATTTGAATGAACTTTAATCAAAGTGACTGAAGGGTGAGAAATGTAGGTACAAGTAGGCCTACCAGTGTTAACAGTATCAGTGAGAAAATCAAACACAGAATATAGAACTACAAATTCTCATAGAATCATTAAGTTACAGCACAGAGCACTCTTCAGACGTATGTACATATTGAATATATATTTAAGGTAGCTGTATGTATCTGGTAATCCAGATTTAAAAGAGACTAGGAGATATAGTGCATTATCAAGTCAATGTGTACCCTCTCTCAAAGTTACAAGCAGGATAAAGCTGCCAGTACCATAAAATGAAATTAGCAGACTGTCATATGATAAACTTATGTTATTGATGTCAGTAATTTTATAGTCCTATTGTATAACAAATATATATGAATATTTATGTATCTGTGTACCACACGAAAGATACCAGGTCATCATATTGCACTCTGGTACCTGTACATAAATTACATACAACTTGGATGTTTCTTCACTTAGACTACATATCATTATGTGGCTCAATTGTCCGATGAGTGATATTACAAAAGGTTTCAGCAAAAAAAAAAGTTATTATCAGAAGAAATATCTAGCTTCTTATGGATCCTTGGATTTAACAGGTGTTGCCAATAATGTCTGGAAATATAAGTTTATCAATTTTACATTCCCCGTACTGTAAAACGACCTAAATCTCAACCGTTGAATGGATATTGTATTTGTATATTTGTGTAAATGTTTAGAGTTGTAAACTTGTAAAAATGATCAAAATATTAGGTACTCTGATGAAACTGAACATTTAATACAGATGTATTGGTACTGTAGGTACCAGAACATGTGTTTAATCAACAAGATCCTATCTCACAAAGACTTATGACCAATAGAAATAAATATTTTGTCATTATTATGCTATTGTAACATTCTGAATGTGAAATTTGAGAGATGAGTCTGAAATATCACACAGCAAACACGCACCATTAATTTTGCAAACCAATGATGAATTAAAGCCTGAGGCCAATGAAATACATGTATATTGATATCACTTACAAGTTATCTATAAAAATGGTTCGAACACTTCCTAATTTAGGTACAATGAGGAAATGACAACATGAGGTACATAATGTGTTTACGGTCAGATGATCTCATGAATATTCAATACATCATGATCAACAATGCCTCACAAATTCCACGTACAACAAAAACTTGAAACTCTCAAATATAATGAAGAGGCATTACTCTTGTTTATGACCCTCTCACCCTCACAGGTAAATTGGATTTGGATCAGGGCCTTGATGTAGAAAAAAAGTCCTATGTTTTTCAGGGATAAATCTATTAACTTGTTTTGCATATAAACATGCTAAGCAGAACTGCAATTAGTTCAATAAATTCTGTATGCATCTACAAGTGTAGAATAACTAAGGTGAATAACACACAAACATAAGTGTTGGAGGTTTCTAGTAAAAGGATTCCTTGCAGATGTGTTTCCTTGTTAATCATTAACAAGGTAAAGTTCTACAAAAGGTCATAAAAAGATAAATAAATGTACAGTGCTTGAATGGTTTAAGTGATTTCCAAGATTTTTACTAGATTTAAAATTGTTCAGTTTTCAGTATTCATCTGTAAAGACTTTTAATATACTATAACTTGTTTCAATCTGTTTCAAAGATGCAAATATGTTTTAAATGTCCTTAAATTCTGCATGCATTCTGTAGGCCTACATTCTGCAATTGTGCATCATGCATACATTTAAATGACAGACAATCCTATGATCAAATAGAAAGGGTTTAAAAGGTGAAATAAAAAGGTCCTGCCTCCTGAATTATGCACTATTTATTAAACAGCACTAATTATATCCACCAGGGATAAATGAAATGCCCCAAGGAGTTAAACTGTGATAAGTGAAAGTAAATTTCTTTTTATAATTTAGTAAAATTAGGCCACCCCCTAGGTACCTCAGATGTATGACAACTACAAAACAGAAACTGACACAATACAAATGGAAATAGACAACAGACTGTTGGCTTTTGTACATTGTTCTTAGTACTCGTAAAATCACTCATGCATTACTGCACATCAGATGATCAGTATGTGTGTATATAGCAATTATCTGAAGGGTCATAACTTGTCCTTCAAACTTGTCAAAACCAGTTATTCACCTCCAAGGTCACATACATACACAAGACAGTTCAGGTATTATTAGGACCAAATAAATACATAGTAGAAATCATCCCAAGAGACAAAGTGCATAGCACCTGAACATTTTGTTTACAACAGTGAAAAAACTCTTTTCCATCACATAAAATTTACAACTACATGGTGAACAGACCCACTGTGAACCCTTTCAGTTCTACAGGTCTTAAACAATAGAAAAAGAGTATTACATTGCAATACTTAGGGTGGGGGACAAAACAAACAAAAACAAAAACCTGAACTTTGTTGTACATGCACACCTAGTAGTAGTGCAACTTGAATCTTAACAAGCATATAGTAATCACTACATCTAGGTCTCATTATGATTTACCACCAAATTTAAATTGCATCACTCAACCTCCAAAAACTTATATAATTAACATATTCATCTTCAAACTTGATATAAACCCTGTTAATGCAACTGAAGAATCCCAATTACTAAAGCAACACTTCTGAACCCCTATGCTTCATTACTTTTAGACAATATTTCTACACCTTTGTCTTACGTGATATATAACAATATATACTGGGGTCAATAACCATAAAATGTCCACTTGTCCTGCAGGACAAGCAGTATTGAAATCTACATGTCTGAATGCAAAAATCACTTGTCCAAAAAGCAAGTGTAACATTTAAGATATTTTGTATTTAAATTTTTCTTTTATTCTTAATGAATTAATTTTTTTTATCAACCCAAAGCTACATTTACATGTCCAACAGGAAAATGAACCTGTTGCAGATAAGTGAACAAACATGATTGTTGAGCCCAAGTATACATATATATACATATACACACACATGCATACATGGTGACTTGCAGGTTTTAATCACGGAGGAAAAACAAGGATTTCAACTTCAAGACCGACACTCGTATACCTCGACCAATAAATGCCACATGCCCGTTCTGTGTACAGTTAAACAATAGGGCTGAAATTTGGAACCATTCCCATTTGTGAAATGCATGTGCTGGCATTTTCTCCAAATTTGATGAAAAAACTCCAAGTTTGGTGTTTGAAAGAAAAATGTAAGGGATTTAAAAAAGAGATTCCATTACATTTAGATTTCCATGTGTGCACACAATTTTTCCCTATATTACACATAACACATAAGTTCATGTTAAATTTCCCAATTGTGTTGCCGATGGCACTTTCCCAAAATATTGACGCAAACAGGCATGCTTCTAAATCTGTCGTCCAATAACAATTTCAACCCTAAAGCAATGCACTAAAAGTTGAAAACTACAAAGGCTGCATGATCCTTGTAAGATTGGATATACAAATCAGGAAATATGTTTATCAGGAAAAAATCTTTAATGTAATCATTTTAGTGTCAAATCTGCTACAAACACACCCATGTCCAAATCATATGTACCTGTATGTGTTTAACATCTAACAGCACAATAATCAAAACATCAAGTTGTTTTAAGTAGGGGTAAAACGATACACCTATGTCACAATGATACATATCACGATACATGGCCTACGATATAATGAGTATCACAATATTTTTATATAATATTTATCAATACCAGTTCAAACTCAGAGTGTTACTCGTTGTTTCTGTATGTACTGTAAAAATCTATTCTACCCATGACAGAATATTAGACTTTTTAAATTTGAAACATTTATTTTCCACCAAAAACTACAATTGAAAATGTGTTGCTCTGCCATGTTTAGCAACAAATTGAAAACTTTGTCGTACAAGATGTAAGGCTTGATTGGAATGGAAGTGTATACCTGATTATCCAATCAATGTTCTGATAATTTTGTATTGATTTTTTAACAGATTCTGAATTGATCAATAGACAGATGTATCGTGAATCATATCGTTTGTAAAAATATTGATATATCAATACAGTGGTGTATCATTTCACCCCTAGCTTTATGCGACAAATGTACATGTACACATATCCCTGATATAATGAAAGGAATGAAAAGATCTAGGAAATTTTCATCAGTTATAATTAACTGTCAGTAACACCTACTCTTTTCCATAATGTGTTACACTATGATATCAATTCCAATGCAATGTTTTATAGGACCTTTTCACAATAAAGGAAAAAATAAATTACAAATTAAGATATAAATGAAAATCAGTACTGTAATAGCCCCCAAAATTGATGAGCAGGTTGGGATCATCTAATGAATGCCTTGCAACATAATTTTACATAGTACGTACATTGTATAATAAGCTACCATATATTTGAAAGCTTTTGTTTCTAGCCTTTACTTTTCACCATGCAAGCCAATATCAAAAACATTTTTGCACCCTAATGAAATATTTTATGCTGCCTACAAAGGAATATGCAATGTAGAAATTTCAAGATTATAAATTTGGTTCTGTCTTCCGATTTCTTTTCAATTTTCCAAACCAAGACAACAAACTCTGGACTCTTGACTGTAGTTCCATTTAATGAGAAAAAAAAAAACACTAAAAACTCATATTATGTTATTGTTTGTATGAAAGAATCTCACAGATACAAATTGTACAAGCCAACTCAAGGGATTTTCCTAGATCGATTTTGGGTCCGGTTACAGGATCCATTCCCAATGCAAAAATGGTTTGTGTTTTCCCAAATATTTCCAGTTTGGAATTTCAAAATAAAAAATGTATTTTCAAATAGAATTCTTAAATTAAATTCTTTTTTAGTAAAAATGATGTACATTTTCCCAATTATCTGGATCCTGGATCGAGACTTTTAGAGGTAGGAAAATCCCTGCAACTTACAAATTCAGACTATTTTTTCGTTGTTCCATTTAAGATCTAGATACTATATACTGCTGAAGAGAAATAATTATGCACTTGCAGTACCTTATAAATAATACAATTTCCAAATAAACAACAATGCACTAAAACTAAGGCTTCCATGACATTGCACCTCCTCTATTAGGAATCATGTCCAACAAATACTGTCTCTGTAGTTGATTCAGATCTTGTGGCTTTGCTCCAAATGGGATTTGATATGGAAAAGTACCACGGGCACCAAAGGGAGTTAACCCTAAGGGCTGTCCCATCCTAAGTGCTGTTTGATGAGCAGCCACTGTCTGATGAGCCTGTAAAAAGTTTTGATGTTGCCTCAATGCATCACTATTAGCTTTGTAAGAACTTACAGATGATGGGAGAGTCATAGGTGACGAAACAGATCCTGCTGATGCCGATGAATTATTGGAAGTAGAATTTTGAGCAGACTTTTCCTGAGCTTGCATTCGCTCTATCTCCTGTTCCTGCTGTAGAGCTTTGACAAAAGCACTTTTAAGACGATTTGTATGTTCCTGCTTCAAAGCTTTCTTTTGATTTGTTGTTACACAATGCTCACATATAACATTCTTTGACCCAGCCTTTTCTCTCTTCCACACAGGAGTAAAATCAGTTCCGCACTGAACACAAGTGAATGGATTGCAGACCATTTTTTCATCTGGGTTTTTCTGTCCTTTAGATATAAGATTAGCATCAATTATATAATTAACAGCCTCCTCTAATCCTAACAAGTATATAAAGTCTGGACTTGCCAGACTTGGAACAAAATTCATTTCTGGCGGTGGAGGTTTGGGTGGGGGTATCTGTAACAATGTTTTCTCTAACTGTTTTCTGAGTGCCATTTTTGCGGCAGCTTGTCTCTGAGCTGGAGTTTGATTATCAACCACCTGCTGGCTATTAGCAGATGATTGCTGTGACTGAGAGTTTGAGTTTGGACCCTGTCTATAGTGACTAGAAGAATTTGCACCTGCCATACCTTGAAATCTCATCTGATGCTCAAGACTACTACGATTACTCATATTTTGTCCTCTTAGTACCAAAGGAGGTGGTCCCTGCTGGTGACGACTGGGTGGTGCAGGAGTATTTCTTAGTAACTGTGGGGGCTGACTATGAGCTGGCCTTGCTTGATTTTGCTGTTGGCCAGCCCTGACAAGCGGGGGAGGTTGTGTGTGATGTTTAGGTGGTTTAGTAACATTTTCTTGCACAGGGTGCGGTGTTAACTGACTCTGTCTTAGCCGTTTCAATAGAACTAATTTAGCTTCTTCATTGCGCAACTCGGCTTGTAACTGTTTGATAAAGTTTTTCCTGAATTTGTTTTCTTCCTTTGTAAGTTCTTTTAAATCCCCATTTACCATTCCATTTATTTGTTCCTCCTCTGAATCTGAGAGCATGATGACATCTGGACCATTTCCATTTGATGATCCTGACTTCGTACTGAGATCCATCGGTAAGTCAACATCAGTTTGTCTGTTCTCCTTCTCGCTGTCCTCGGACTTGACTGTAACTTCATCATCATCCTGCTTACTATCTGGGCTATCACTAACACCGTTAACCTTGGGACTGGATGAGGAATTTGATAAATCCTTTTCACTATTTTTAACATCTAAATCACTCTCTTCATGTTCTGTATTTTCATCTCTTGAAATTGCATCTGATTTTTCCTTTTCTGAAACATCGTCTTGTGTGTTGTCCACTTTTTCGTCACTCCTGTCTGTATTTTGATCTCCATTTTCCTCACTATCAACTTCTTTCTCTTCAATTTCTACTTTTGATCTGAAAAAGTATAGATAATAATACTAGTAATCTTTGTATAAACACTTTGATTTGATACTGGTACCCTAAATATTCAAATTCATTATACAGAAAAACAATTGTGATTGCAACAATTGATAAAACACCTTTTTATGCCCAGTGTAACTTTTCATAAGAAGATGTGTATGTCTCAAATTTTATGCGCTGACTTGTAAAGCAGGGTGACCAGGACTCTACAACAATAACACTAAAAAATTCAGTATATATATATCAGGGCTCTACAACACTAAAAAAATTCACTCTTCATTTGGCCAGTGTACTAGCCAGCCAGGAACTTTTTACTCGCCAATATATATATATATAAAACACACATGTGTTCTTAAAAAATCGATGAAAATTTTGAAATAAAATATTAATGTTCCAAGTAAGATAGTCATTTTTAAAACAGTGGTTATTACTGCAAGTAGACCTTTTTGTGTATTTTTTATCGGCTATACTTTTTTGTAGTTCTATAACCTTAAACTTGTTTTTTAAATTTTTAATGCCTTTATGATTTACCAGAGACTTTGTAAATCTGTAAGAAAATCTACACACCCATACCAGATTGTCAGACAAACACCTTTTCAAATTGTTTGTCCAGCTCATTTTTAATTTCCAGATAAAATTTCCAGACTGAAGTTCTAATTGTGTTGACAGAAACGACGATATCGTTAGGCATTGGTCTGCTTGTCATCCTAACACTAAACTTTGGTTTTACCATTATGTTTTATAATATTTAGTAACCACCATAGTTCCAGTCGATCGCTCACTAATGCTTCTGTTGGACCGAGAAAATAAAATGTCCGTTTGCTGTTAGGAGTCCCCGAGCGGTATATCGAATGAAAACCTAGTACCATAACAGACCATGATATTGTCGGGAAAACCAAACTTTTGATTTCCGGTTCGAGGAAAAAAACTTCGCAATGTGGCTTGATAAACTAAAATCTAAAAAATGTCGCAATGATTTGGTCGCATTGTAGAGCGCTGAATATATATATAACACCATTTAAATTCGAAAATTTTCTAAAGCTAAGATAGTCATTTTTACAGTGGTTACTCTTAGACGGATTTCGGCTATACTTTTAGAGATATTATTTGGCCTTGTATGATACCACTTTATCTTTAGAAAATACACATACTTTTCAAATTGGAGCTCAACTGATGAAGTCTAATTGACAGAAACGATATCGTCTTGAGCATTATAACTTTGGTATTATGTTTATAATATTTATATAGGTATTGCCATGCTGGTGGATTTGAGTCCCCGATACATAAACCTAGTACCTATATTTCGGTACCAGCTGTTCATCTTATGCTATTTGGACCACTCTAACACCATGAAACGAAAATGGTCTAAAGCTAAGATTAATGACAGTGGTTACTCTTAAATGAGGTTCTGTATTATTTGATATTAATCTTTAGAAAATACACATAAAATTGAGCTCAACTGATGGAGGAAGAAAACGATTCATGATCATTAATTGTATTATGTGGTATTATATTATAAGCGAGGTGGTCTATTAAGGCACAAAGAGGCTGGTCTCTTATATATATAATGAATTAATATTAAGGAAGAGACTGGAAATTCATGATCTTAATTGTGAGGTGGTCTTCTAAGCGAGGTGGTCTTTAGGCGAGGCTCCACTTTATATATATATATATACATACACACATATATATATATATATATATATATATATATATATATAATGTGTATGTGTTTTTGTTCAAAAAATTCTGCTGGGTTAAATGATAAGTTGACATGACTTTTTATTCTTTCAGTCCATTTAAAACAAGATTATTAACTGCGGGCCATTTGTGCATTTTTAGCTCACCTGGCCCCCATATAGGCGTTTATGTCCTATTATCTTGCAAAGTATAATAGCTAGAGTAAAAGTGAAATGTTCAGCACACAAAGATCTACTAAAAAGTCAAGTGGGCCGAAATTGTCAGGTAGTCCCTTATGGGAGTTTTTCCCCTTTTAAGAGGATTTTTCATGTTTTAAGATGTTTTGAACATTATCTTGAAAAGTATAATAGGTAGAGTAAAAGTGAAAGAAGCAAAAATGTTCAGCATGCAAAGATCTACAAAAAAGTCAATAGGGCCGAAATTGTCATGTTGCCCCTTTTGGGAGTTATTTTCCCTTTTAGTGGATTTCTCATGTTTTTGACAGTTTTGTCCTATTATCTCGGAAAGAATAATAGATAGAAAGAGAAAGAAGCAAAAATGTTCAATATGCAAAGATCTACGAAAAGTCAACAGGAATTAAATTGCCAGGTTGATCCTTATGGGAGTTATTTCCCCTATTAAGTGGATATTTTCATATTATCCCCCCCCCCAAAAGACTTAGTTTATCTGAATAAAATTCAATGTCCTCCAAAGCTGTTAATTATCAAGCTTTGATACCATGTAATTTATAGATACTGTTGTCTGTCACTTGATAAAGGCCAAGGGGCCAAAAATTTGTGAATCTAGAGTGTGTTTACAGTAATTTTTCGCATAAGTTTATTTGAATCTAAAATTTTGACCTTGCAACATGACATTCTGTCAATAGGCATCTTAATCAATTATCAATATTTATTTTGTGAAAATAATTACTTTTTCTCGATTGGTGCACCATCATCAGAATCTTCATTTGGTCTTTTCTTTGGACGTTCCTCCTCATTTTCTTCTTCTTCTTCATTATTCTGTATCTCTGCGCTTTCTTTAGCATCAACCTCCTCATGTACCTCGTCTTTCTCTTCCACCTCGTCCTTCTCTTCTACCTGTTCTTCCTCCTTTACCCCATCACCCTCTTTTGTTTGATTAACTAACTCCTCACTCTTTTCCCCCTCTTGAACCTCTTCATCATTCACTCTGTAAACAAAATAATATATATTTTTTTATCCTCATGCCAGATCTTTTCAGATTTCATGGCTTTTTCTCTCCATATGATTTATAGCTGAAACTGAGCTTGATTTATAGTCCAGCCACCAATCATTTCTCATCCCCCCCCAAATTTTTTTTTTATCTTCAAAGATATATATATTTATATGCCTAAGAATATCCATTAAATCTTAAATCAAAATTATTTTGTCCAATCAGTCTAACGTGAGAGTAAGCTGATATGTTTACACAACTATTGTTTTTTTTTTTGTCAATAAAATCAAACTAAATAGAATACATTTACCACTACCTGTGTCAGTGAAAATTCTGTACATAGTTTAAAAAAAAATTCTAGATACAATCCCTATGACATTATAATTACCATTGGCTATCTTCCCAAAAGGACGAGAAAAAAACCCTGATAATGGCTCACATTATCACATATAAACAACCATGAACAAAATTTTATTTATAAAAACCATGGTTATTTTTCGTGGTTTTTATTTTGTTTTTTTATAAATTAACACAGGTTTTATCAATTTAAATTTTGATTTATGTACTATGTATGCACTTGTTCAGTCTTTGACTAGAGATGTACATGTAAGCAATAATCAAATCTGGAACAGAGTTGATCCAGTAGGGTTTTAGATGGTGAAAATGTTAAAAAAATTAATGCTAAATGAAGATAGATGGCAACAATGAAATGTAAAATTTCAAAATATGATTGACCCAATCACCCTGACAGGAAGCAGGGCTCACCCTGCCATTAGGCAATGTAGCCAATGACTTAACTTTTTTTGCTTACATTTTTTGTCATGTTTGGTGTGAGAAAAAAAAAATATATCACATGATCACAGACGATACACAGAGTTTGGGTAATGTGACATGTTTGATAGGTAACAACAGAAATGTCCCCCAAATTTTCCCAATCAAGTAAAACTTGAAATTTGGAAACATTTGCCACATGTATGGCACACAAATTTTGCACTTGCCACCATCTTGCATTAAATTACCAAACATGTCATATCAATCTTTATTGACATCACCTGCAGGCTAATCAAAATTGCAATTGGCTAAAAATATCTTGGTTGGCTAACCTTTTGGCTCTTAGTTATCAGAGTCCAGGGTGAGTCCTAGGAAGATGAGTAGCAAACCTATTTATTCTGTTGCTCAATAATTGGTTCAAATATGGTTAAACCACTGGTAAAATATGGGAAATTTCGCCAAAACTTCAGACTGTTACATATTTTAACCAATTAAGAGTTATCATTTCAAACTGGCTGAAGATTGGCACTGCTTTCAAGATTTTAATCCTACGTTATATAACCCTTGGTTACCATATTTAATGGATGGTTATATTTAACAAAAAGACGAACAACTGGGCCTGTTATTACATTGGGGGAGGTTTACTTTTTTGGATTAAGAATGAGCTTTTAACCAGCCCTAAATGAGGGAATCAATATGGCTATGGCTAATGTAGCTATGTTAACAAGTTACAATTTTGTTCTATTGAATTTATATGGAAATTCAGAATGTTTTCAAAATCCACATTCCATTTTTATGGTTAACTTTATGATAATTTCTTATATATGATAATTCTTTCTCTTGACCTCTTTTCATTTCCATCTTTGACATCTGATTGGTCCTCTGATTGCATTTCACCATTTGACACCTCATTCTCAATGGCTACATTTACATCACCCTCATCAGATGCCATTTGGAACCTGCAAAAATTTAACAATATTTGTATCAAAGGGAAACAATTTTTTGAATAATATTCTGTAAGTACTTACAAAACTATTCCTCATTCGAACATTCTATATATGTCAATCAACAACATTATTTCGTAAATAGGGTATTGCATACATGTCTGTGACTTTTGAATTATCATTAAAATAAAAATATTATTTTGTAATTTTAGTGACTGTGAAATGTCAATTCATTTTCTTTTTTAAATTGATATGAAAAAAACCCCACTGGATAGTATTATTATACAGTTCACTCATGTCTTCAAAAGGTTTTTAATATAAAAAATTGGAATCTTCAGAGCTCTGTAATACACTGACAAATTATTAGACAGATATGACAAAACAAAATGAGTGGAATTTGGTTGTTGGTATAGTTTATAAATATCAAATTATAAATTTCTAAATCAATTAAAGATCTGTGATATATCATGCTATCTATAACTTACGATATCTAAATTATAAAATAAGAGGCTTATTTAATGATATAGATTCTACCATCATTATGGTTTGATTGGTAGGTCTGCATGTTTACCCAGACTTTCATCATATACTTTTACTAATTATTTCCAGTAGAACTAGTAGCCTATACTGATAGCTTTTTCCTGTGTATTCAAAGTTGAATTTCTTTATCGTGATGATAAACTTTGTAAATTGGATTAACTCGATTATCCAAAGCGAGGCTTATGACCGACACTTGTCATTTAGCGTGTCAGACGCTTGATGACCTACTGGCATCGAATAAAGTGGTTACCTTTACGCCTGCAATTAGACCCAATATTTAATTACACGTCATTCATTCGTTTTCATGTAATAAACTAAGTTTAAACAAAGCACAACACACTTTTCAATATGCCAATACTTAACCAATCAAATGATTGAAGATCGATAAAATCGATCACGTAATATACCAATAAGGATGTAATCGAGTAGATTACAAATGGAAGCCGGGCGGCCATCTTGACACAAAAGCTTTTGAAAACTACCGATAACAATTGCATCAACAATGCAGTATGTATTCGTGTCAAACACCTTGTAATCGCTGTAGAATTAAAGAAAACTTGTTATTTATTGTTGAAATGACAGATTCAGTAATATTAACTTAATGCCTAGTTTTCTCGTCAGGATGTGCACTCGACTTTTAACAAATGAAAAATATTTTAACTTCTAATTAGATAACCATCAATACACATCTCGTAACCACTCAGAGATGGTTCATATATGTAGCACAACTTAAAATAACTGAAAACATAAGATACAGAGAGAAATAACTGTGAAAACCACGTGTAGCTGTTCATAAATACCGGCAAAATCATGAATGAACAGAGTAAATACGGGAACTTACCGTAGACCAATCCACTCTTAGTACAGCGTATGAATAATATATTGCGGTAAATGGAGTTATAAAATTTAAAATCTCGTTGTACGCTAATGGAACGTATGAAGACAACGTTAACTTTCCGATCACAATGCAATATCCCCTACAAAAAGAGAATTAAAAAATGTTGGTGTCATTTCTTTGTCCCCTTCAACATTCATTCCATCTTACTTTCCTAAGATGGCATCTAATAACTGTGGGGTTCACTATCGGTGTAGCATGGAGCAAACAAACAAATTGTTTACAGATAAACAACGAGCCATAACTGATTGGATTGCACAAACCACGTGATTCTTTGAGGAAACTGCGAACATGCTTTAATGTGGCAATAACTTTAGTGACCTTATTCTAAAAATAGATTACATACAAGCGCTAAGACAATAAGTGACAACTTATTATTTAGCACCAGGTTTCCAACACGGCTTTGAAATATCACTCGAATTATTAAAATATAGTATAGGAGGAACAAAATTACCCCAAAAATCATTTTTTCTTCAATTTATGTATTATTTGTAATTGAAATTTACTTTTTATCGTTTAAATCGATATCACGTGACGATAGATATCCATTTACATTCTCTCACAAAGTGCATATATAGGCTCATCGGCTACTGTTAAATATATCCATTCCATACTCCATGGTTCGATTTTGAACATCGATTTGCATTAAAAGCGGAACTGAAATTAGGAAATTTCCAACATTCCTGTTTAAATTCAGATGCCACTCAAAATGAAAAAGAAATAGTAATTTATAGATATATTTATATATAAATTAAAAAAAGATAATGATAATAAAGAGACAATATTTCTTACGCATGTTTGAAAATACATTAACTAAAAATGCTCTGTTTTCTGTTACAGTATTACATACACAGTCATTCCCAGGCTTGGATACTTGAATTGTATCAAGTTGCACTTTGGTAAAAATTGAAGTCCAAAGTCCAAGATAAAAACTTTTTAAAGAAAGAAAAAGTGCCGAGAGCATATGAGATTTTCACTCAAATTTTACAGGCTTAAAAAAAGGATGGGTAAACTTGAATTTGAATAGCCTACGTTACGGAGGTTATATGATTGACCATGAAAGAAAACTGATACATATTTATTTCAAAAGTTATGGTCGTGTATAAAAACTTAATTTACATAAAGTGTTTGAATGATTTGCGGGAATTTTCCCACTATCACACAATTTAAAGCAACATTAGCTAAGTTAAGAATTTTTTTTTTTCTCGGAAAGTTTGTAATCATCATTTAACGATTGTATACCATAAAAAATCGTCCGACAATACGATTTACCATCGAAAACAGAGTGCAGATGCCAAAAAGTCATTAATATTTTTTGTGCTTAAATGTAAACTGAAACAAGACCACGATGGCGTCTGATTATTTTCCGATCATACGGGATTTGCTGGTTGAGTGAAGTTACAAGGAAAACTCGCACCCAAATACGAATCGTACCAAAACAAAGATCAAGACCGACTGTGTGACAAACCTTACCCAACAATTAATAGAAGAATACTGTTGTACTACCATATTTTGATATCATCACGATTTCATATGTCAAGATACTATTGTTCATGTTTTAAACAATGACGTCATACTATTGGTGACATTCCATGATAAAAATGTGATGCATAGACGTCCGAACCGGGGGTGGGGTGGGGGTTAGCCCCCACTATTTTGCAAAGATAGACATAGGTGTTAAAAATTAGGGCTTAGACCCCAGACGTTTCTGGCGTGTGTGTGTTTTAAGTTGGTTTACCCCCACACTTTCTATTTGCTTCCGACGCCTAATGTGAAGGATGTGCAGCAGTTATAAATAAAATGTCGTTGTATCATATTTAGTTATTTTATAAAACAAAGATCAAGACCGACTGTGTGACAAACCTTACCCAACAATTAATAGAAGAATACTGTTGTACTACCATATTTTGATAGCATCACGATTTCATATGTCAAGATACTATTGTTCATGTTTTAAACAATGACGTCATACTATTGGTGACATTCCATGATAAAAATGTGATGCATAGTCGTCCGAACCGGGGGTGGGGGTGGGGTTAGGCAAAGGTAGACATAGGTGTTAAAAATTAGGGCTAGACCCCAGACGTTTCTGGCGTGTGTGTGTTTTAAGTTGGTTTTACCCCCACACTTTCATTTGCTTCCGACGCCTAATGTGAAGGATTGCAGCAGCAGTTATAAATAAAATGTCGTTGTATCATATTTAGTTATTTTATAAAACAAAGATCTAGACACAAACCTTACCCAACATACTGTTGTACTACCATATTTTGATAGCATCACGATTTCATATGTCAAGATACTATTGTTCATGTTTTAAACAATGACGTCATACTATTGGTGACATTCCATGATAAAAATGTGATGCATAGACGTCCGAACCGGGGGTGGGGTGGGGGTTAGCCCCCACTATTTTGCAAAGATAGACTAAGGTGTTAAAAATTAGGGCTTAGACCCCAGACGTTTCTGGCGTGTGTGTGTTTTAAGTTGGTTTACCCCCACACTTTCAATTTGCTTCCGACGCCTAATGTGAAGGATGTGCAGCAGTTATAAATAAAATGTCGTTGTATCATATTTAGTTATTTTATAAAACAAAGATCTAGACCTGGGACTGTTCTATTTAAAACCTTTTACCCAAGATTGTCATTACTTTTGTACTCTTTGACCAATACATTTAGATTATTTCGCATGATTCCACTATTTCTTATGTCAAGATTTACATTTAATTCAAGTTTATGTTTCGAACTGATGAAACGATCGTCTTGACATATTGGTTGACTTTCAGTATGACTAAAAATGGTGATTAATAATACTTAAAAGTTTTCGCAATTTTATTGATATCATAGGCGTCGGGGGGGGGGGGGGGGGGCTTAGCCCCCTTTTTTTATACAAAGATAGACATAAGGTGTTAAAAATTAGGGCTTAGACCCCCAGACGTTTCTGGCGTGTGTGTGTGTTTTAAGTTGGTTTACCCCCACCCCCCCCCCCCCCCACTTTCAATTTGCTTCCGACGCCTATGGATGTACTACAGGTAATTGCAGCAGTTTATCCAATAAACTGTCGTTGTGTACATTTGATAGTTTAAAGACATAAAAAGTGATTTTCGCTCAATATTGTTTCTCAATTGTTTGGGTCAAATTCTAGTATTTGGATCAAAAGCTAAGATTGTTGAATTAAAAAACAGAGAAGTATACTCTTTGATGTATTTCACAACAATACATTTTTTTTTATTATTTCGTCTTACGACATGATTCCACTTTTTTCTTTCCCGCCCAATTCATAAACCTTTATCGCATTTAATTCAAGCTTGATCTGTGAAAAACTGGCGAAAAGCGATCAATCGTGGCCGACCTGTTAAATTGACAGATTCAGTAAAAAAATAAATTTGGAAGTTATGGCGAAATACATAAGACCAAAAAGTATTGGCAAGGAGCATGATCGATGGATAAGCCTCAAGGCGTCTAAATGTAATCCGGGGGGGGAAGTCGAAATTGTTTTTTTTATCAAACGTGACAGAGCATCCATTGATTGATAATTGGGCGATCTAGGTCCCCCGTGTGCGTTCTGGGATTGTTTCTGTGTTTAATTAAGTTTTGATTTAGCCCCCCCCCCCCCACTTTCAAATTTGCTATCCGACGCCTATGGATAAAAAAAGTTGTCGACGTGGGATCATTATTCAGTCATATCTTCGATATTTCCGCAAAATTGCCGACTAAAAAAAATAACCATTTTCGTAGATACTATGTCTTTAAGAATATTTGGAACCGATGACTAGTAAGCACAGGACAAAACGCGGTCCGGCGAGTGACATTTTTAATATTGCAAACGCCCATCTTAAATAAAAAAATATTTTAAAATGTTATTCAACAACTCCAGTATGATATTAGACCTTCATTCAGCCCAATTATTCAAATTTTAAAAATTAAGTTAGGTTTTCTTATTTTCGAAGCAGTGAGCTGCACTGACAGTACAGTGACTTTGGTACCCCATTGAGATTCTGCATAGGCCTATTGAAACCTAGTGACATCGGTTCTATAAAACAGAATTCATATGTCTGTATTTTTATGGTGTTTTAGTTAGTATAAAGTAATTTTGGAACGTGAAAGTGATTTTGGCAACTGTTTGCAAGTAATTTTATTATCAACACTATGATCACATGTATATAAATTCTGCACTGTGTAGTACAATAGTCTACTAAAATGTTTTAACAAAGGTATCATAATTAAGTTACGATATACAATATGTGCAAGTGTAATTTGTTTTAGTTCCCTCCAGGTAGAATGGCTAGGGTCGTTATCACTGTAATTACAAAACCATCAGCTCCCTTTGAGTACTTTTAATTGCCCGAACGCCAGCTTTGCTAAAATAATGTTTTGATAGCAATAATAGCTTAAACTTTAAGAAAAAATAATGAAATGTAAGTTGATTCAATAATGCGAATTTTTAATTTAAATTGTTAGATTTGCTTACAAAAAAAAAAAAAAAATTGAACCCATTGAGATAAATCTTCATGGGTGCCGTTATGAACATTTTCAAGTTCCGAATTAATATCAACACATGCCAAAACGATTATATGCAAGTGCCGATTCAACCACACTAAATGCCATTTCCATATTACCGAAAGGCCGAAACTACTCGATGGGTACGAGTTGACCGGCAATACTATAAATAGACAGAAGTAATCGGACTATTTTAGAGTTTTATTTTGCCTATTCTTTAAAGAGATAATAAAAATACTAAATTCGGGTAGATTGGATTCACATGAAATACATTTACTTCCATTAGGATGAAAACAAAGGACTACGCATGTCTATGAACTTTCCGATGTGAGGTCGCTATGAATATTGCCCACAATACAATGTTTGTTTTATACATGCCCACTAATATTATATTAGTTATTATTTTCACATTTGTAAAACTTTAAAACAAGCCAATATGTGCAAGTGTAATTTTGTATCTTTATATAAGGATATACTATCACTTAAAGAAAAATTAATGCCCTAGCCGCCGCTAGTGCCGCGTTAAAACTTGCTTGGCAACTTTGGAAGTACATGTATATCTGACATTATTCTTTCTAAATATCATAAACATAATACCAGCGTTACAATGCTCAAGACGATTGTTTCTGACAATTAGATTCATCAGTTGAACTTCAATTTTAAACAGATTTTCTAAAGAGAAAGGCCAAATAATAAATCCAAACGTATAGCCAAAATTCACCTAAGAGTAACCACTGTAAAGTATAGCTATCTTAGATTTAGAAGAATTTAGAATTTTAAATGGTGCTATCAGTGCGAAATATTACTTTAGTATAAGATTATCAGCTGGTACCTAAATACCAGGTACTAGGTTTATGTATACCCTCGGGCATAGGCGTCGGAAGCAAATTGAAAGTGTGGGGGGGGGGGCTAAAACCAACTTGGGGGGGGGGGGGGGGGGGGGGGGTGGGGGGGGGGGGGGGGCTAAAACCAACTTAAAACACGCACGCCAGAAGTGGGGGGGGCTAAACCAACTTAAAACACACACACACGCCAGAAACGTCTTGGGGCTAAAGCCCCAATTTTCAATACCTATGCCTATCTTTGCAAAAAAAGTGGGGGGGCTAAGCCCCCCCCCCCCCCCGGCTCCGACGCCTATGCCCTCGGGGACTCTGAGACGGTCCACCAGCAGTGGCAACGACCTAGAGGTTATAAATATTATACTAACGGAAAAAATAAACTGTAGGATTAAAAGTTAAATAAAAGCATTAAAAGTATTCATGTTCGATTACCTTGATGGTCACAGCAAGCTATTCTTGAGTTTTGAGCCTAAAGCCTAGGTCACTCCGTCACGAGTTGACACTACGAGTTACTATGACAAATGACGGCTAATATTCCACGAATTTGCTATATTTTTTAATGACGGGGGCATTCTTTCAACTCTTTGTCGAGTTTCTGTCGACACAGACACAATATTTGCACGACAATCGTGTTAACAACCGACATTCATACGATTTCTGAACGACACTTTCTCAACAATGCCCGATTTTGCTACGAGAATGTAAGAGTTATGGCGAGTCAAGACCATAGAAACACGAGACTGTGACGACATGTGACGATTGATCGACGAGGCATGTACGAGTGAAGGCGACATTTCAAGACTTGGGTATAACCTTTATTAATTTCCAAAGAGACAACATAGTCAACCAAGATTTAAAAACCTCAGTTTTCTCGCAGCAATGGAAGAAACTGCTGCTGAAGACGGTCTTGCAGTTGCAAAGGTATTCATGTACAGGAAGGATAAAAAGAGACGATCTCACAGAAGAGAGGGTATTTCATTGATAGTTTTAGGTACCAGCTTGCCTCTTAGTTTTGCTGGCATGTTTGAACTTTAAAATTTTGTTGCAGAATATTCACTACTCGCCAGAACCCGTAGCAATGTCGAACAGTATACATACAAACTCGTACAGATGTCGGACAAACTTATTTTATGTCGGAACATTTCAAGCAGATATCTTGTATATGTATTGCCAACTCGCAGATGAACTCTTACTATGTCGCACGACTTTTTTTTCCGTCGAGAGATGCCGAAAAGTGGCGATATGTCCACAACCCATACACGAGAATGTAAGATATCTCTTCAACTTGCCCTCGACATGTACTCGAGATGAAAACTCGCACATTAATTTTAAACCGTTTGAAATTCTCGCCTTTGCTTGCCGAGAATTGGCGACAAAAAGAGAAATCTGTTCGACATGCAAAGAGATGTGTTCGAGACCCACACGACATCTGCCGACTACTGGCGAGTTGAGACTCGCTGCAACTCGTAGTGCCAACTCGTGGCAGTGTGACCTAGGCTTAAGCGACACGTGGTTATTAATCGAATAGATTGACAGTATTCAATGTGTTGAAACAGAAAAAACATTGGTTTTTGGAGGGGGCGTTATGGTCTGCGGTGGAAGGAACCCTTTGGTGATAGTGGAGAGCAATTTAACCGTCATACGCTACCGTGACGAAATTGTACGTCAGTACGTCATTCCATTCATTCACAACAACCAGCGTAACTTCATTCTGCAGCAGGACAACGCAGGACCGCACGCGTTGTTAGTGATTATCTACAGGAGCAAAACGTTAATGTGCTACCCTGGCCTGTGATGTCACCGGATTTATCGCCTATAAAACATGTTTGGGATGAAATGGAATGACGTCTACGTCAAGAGCCAAAACCCCTGCTACGTTGGACGCTTTGCGTCGTTCTTTATTGTGCATATGGTGGAACATTCCCCGGGCATTCCTGCATAACCTGATTCGTCCTATGCGTCGTCGTTGTGAAGAATGCATCGGTGCAAATGCTATTAAACTTGTGAAACTTTTTTGCAGCCCCCTTACTTTCAGCGGCTGTACGTATCAACCATGATGGACATAATCCGTGATTAGATGTTTAAATTGACTTTGAATTATATTAAATAATGATATGCATAATGCAACATAATATTTTGTATATGAATCTATAAATGAAATTACTAAACTACACAGTTTCTTTTTCCGGTAGTATATAAACATAATACCAATGTTATAATGCTCAAGACGATCGTTTCTGTCAATTAGACTTCATCAGTTGAGCTCTAATCTTAACAGATTATCTAAAGAGAAAGGCCAAATAATACATGTAAACGTATAGTCAAAACTAAACCATTTGTATAAAGGCATGGGAATATTATTAAAGGAAAACAATCCACTTTATCGCTCGTGACATATATTTTCAAAGCTTAAGATTTTTTATAGAAAAAATAAAAGGTTTTGTCGTCTATTCATTTCCAATTTTGATAAATTGAAAATGAGTACACGACTACATATATGTACTCATTTTCAATTTACCAAAATTTGAAATGAATAAACGATAGTTTGAACCTAATATTTTACCAACTTTAGGGGCACTTCTAACGCAAAATAAAAGTATAGTTTCCCCATGACCCATAGAACACTATGAGAAAGAACCCCAAAGTGAGGTACCCCTTTTTGATATTTTTTACTTGTATGCGATATAGTGTCCCCGGCACCACCACCACCACGTCTAACGTTTTCGAAACCCTCATGTACTTAAAACGAAATTTCATTATTTGGCCTATCCAAACATTTGATTGCAAAATAATATTTTAAACACCTGTACAATGTTGTGAGGAATATGCCAATTTTTTTTATTGCGAATATGACATTGTTTCAGTGAATAAATTTTGAATTATTTCATCCGGAAATCTGTAAAATTTAGTTCTCATTTAGAAAAGATTGTTGGAGAAATGCATCTTCACAACTGAATCTAGTTTACCCAAGAAAATATTTGCCGGAAGTCGAAATGCAGGCTTAGAATTGCTGGCTGACAGTTCCGTAAATCGAATTATTCAGGCTAGCTTCACATAGGTGTATAAACTGAGGCATTGATCCATGATGTAAGCGTAAAATCAAGATATAAAGTATAAATCCCCTTAGACCCATAGAAGACCATGAGAATGACATGGAGATCCATTTTCAGGTACCCCCTTTTGATATTAGTTATCTGTGTAAATTTCATTATAGGTTCACACTTCACCCAGATTATTGCCATGTTGTGAAGTTTGCATACACTGGTCATGCCATAAATTTTGACTTTACTACTTACATTGTAAATTTTGTATTTACACCCATCGTTCTGGTGCAGGAAGGATGCGACTCCCGCCTGCCGTTTTCGGTTCTGTTGCATTTCAAAGCGTAATTTGACTTCTATAAACAGTAGGCATTTATACTATATCCAAAATTTTGATTGCAAAATAGGATTTGAAACATATTTATAATGCTGTGGAAAATTCTCTATTGCGAATAAGAAACTGTTATAATGTATTAATTTTGGATTATTTCTTCCATAACATGTGAAATGTAGTTCAAATCAGGAAGCGTGGATTGGGATGGGGAAATTGAAGAAAGATTGGTGAAGTAATGCATCTTCACATTTGAATCTTGTCTACCATCAGCTTCACACTCGTCCATTTAAAAGAGAAATGAAAAGTTGTTATTTTGAGATAAGTAGTAGTTCCAGATAAAAGTTTATAAGTACGAGACAAAAAGTATAATACAAGCATGCGACAAGGAATCAGGGTTTGGTATTTGTATTTACGAGGTTTGATCTCATAATTACGACCTATTATCGTATAATTACGAATATTTTTATCTCAAAATATCGACCTTTTATATCGAAATTAAGATTTTTTTTTAAAAGTTTAGTAATAATGACTTTTTAAAATCTAGTAACAACGACATTTCATTTCATTATTACGACTTTCGAATCGAAATAGGAAATAAAAATTCGTAATTACATTTAAAAATATATATATATAGATCTTTCAGTAAAACACTCAATATTCACAAATTTGTTGATATATAATGTAGGCTGTTTTTTCAAATTTCGTTAGATGTTGGACAGGAGATTTGAAAACTTTCAAATTGCGTTGAAAACAGGTCCAGTTCAAATTAGGAAAAACTATTTTCAAAGTGCTAAACTGTGCGCACAATAGGTCTACATGTATAGCTAAACTGTAAGCACAATTAATACACTAAACTGTGCGCACGAAATAAGTAAACTGTTCAAGGGCCCGAAGGGGACCTCCGTGGCAGATCGAGTGGTGTGAGCACCGTGCTTTGAACCATGAAGTGTATCATTTCTGGTCACCGCAGGTTCGATCCTCGCTGGAACCTAGAAGCTGATTTTTGTGAGAAAGTTTGCTAGTTTACCCGCGGAAGGCCGGTGCATGCCTCTTCTCGGGCAAGCGGGTTCTCTCCTCCACCATCAAAAACTGGTCGCCGCCATGTGACTGAAAAATTGTGGCGTAAAACAATAGATCTAGGTCTATTCAAAATCAAATAATTCTGTTCTGAATTAAATCATATGCCAGCGATAATAAGAGGCTTTATATATATGCGCACAACGTCGGTGGTAGATTTCTATAGTAGATCTAAATTGTTCGCTCAGTATAACTAAACTGTGCGCGCAATTTAACTAGATTGTGTGAATATAATATAATGTTTGTTTGAAAAACTGTGCGGACAATATAAATACGATTTAGAAAAAATACCATATCGTGAGTCGTCAAGGGATGGGTTAGAGTTTTAAAGAATTCCCGCCATAAAAAAATGCATAGGCACTCAAAGTGATGACGTAAACACAACAGGAAGTCAACTCAATTTTGGCGTATACATGTGAGATGTTGATTACTTCTCAGTTTGTAAAATGGTGCAATAGTAACACAAGTGATGTGTTTACAGTTTCACTTCACAAACATACGTAATTCAGAATCAGAGTCGAAAGGATAGAAGTTAACTTAATCAGTAGAATCGTACGAGTTTTAAGATATTCGTTTGGTAACAAACTGTCCCACGCCAAGCAGAGCCAAATCGTGATTCTGAAACCAGCATAACCGGTAAAGTCTAAAGACGAAAGTGTAAACAAGTCACCATTTTATCTATCTTAATTATGACTCATTGACCATTCAATAACCCTACCCCCCAGTGTTAAACCTATGTTGATACCTTCCTTTATTAGTAGTAATGTATTTAAATTTTAATTATGTCGATCTGTGACAACTCCCCAAGAAAGTTAAATTATTTGTAACATTTGAACAAAAATGTAACATGCTTATATAGAAGTCTAGTCCTATAATACAAGCAAACTTTGGTTCAAATCGTTTGCTTATTGATTTGATATTTATTTTTACCATCAATGCTGAACAAAGTCTCATCAAAAGTCGAACAGTCCTCTTGAGTTTACTTCTGTCATTATTATCATAGATGAATGTCTACAGTATTTACAAAAATATGTATTATTGTATGGTGGAGGAATATCCTATTCTGGAACACTTTTCTAATGCCCCCTCCCCCCTCCTTTCAAATTGTCAGGCGGGTCACATACAAGATGTTCCAGTCTTTTCGATTGCTATCAAAAATGGATACTCTGATAGGACTTCATGGTTCAGCATCATTCGATAGCGATGCATAGAGTATCGGCCCAGATAGCTTCAGTTGGTAAGAGCCTCCTGCTAGTGTTAGGAAGGTCCTGGGTTGGGGATTCACTGTCTGGCCACATTTTTTTTCTCACCTGCTGTGTAATATTCTTACTGATACTGATAATTACAGACTGGGGTAACGGCGTCTGTTGATTGATAGAAAATGTCCCATTAGAGTCAAAACTTCCTCACCACTGTGTCCTGGTAAAGCTGAAAAGTCAAGTGGTTTTTGGAAAATATTATGTAAAGAAAGTTGTCATGTGTGAATGATTTTCAATTATATAGATCATAGGCGTTGGAAGCAAATTGAAAGTGGGGGGGGGGGCTAAACCAACTTAAAACACACACACGCCAGAAACGTCTGGGGACTAAGCCCTAATTTTCAACACCTATGTCTGTCTTTGCAAAAAAAAGGGGGGGGGGCTAAGTCTCCCCCCCTGCCGATTCTGACGCCTATGTAGATGTAGTCATACAAAAACAAAACAAAAAAAATCCTCATATCTATATACATGTATATTCCAACTGACTGGAAATTGTGAATTTCAAAGTCCATTAGGAACACAAATGATTATTTCTCTACAATAGGATGGAATATCCCTGAGCAATCAAAATTTCAGTAAGTTTGATGAACATGTTGGGAGTTTTTGTGCTTTATTTTTTGTTTAGTTTGATACATTGATTGATAACATGCTTATTATTTTTCAGGTACATGTCAAGAAGGCGAGTGTGGGGGACAGATCACAAGTATAAAATGTACCTTATCACCTAATAGATTTGTTAAAGAATGACAAAAATCTGTGATTTGTTGTTTTGAATATGTTTCGCCCGTGGATCTACTTTGGAGGGCGACCACAGAATCAGGTTCCTGGATCAATGTATGTTCCTTTTTCACAAGTAATTCAGAGACCTCTTATTCAAGCGCAGCCTCAGTTTCAACCTAGAGGTGTACTATATTGTAATAATCCCAGATTTAATGGCAACCGATCAGTGCCACAGCAACAGCAGCCACATGATGTCCGGCAGTTAATACGCCAAGACATTTTGCAACAGTTGCGTGCTGGGAAGGGGTCATCAGAAGTGACACCTGTCGATAATACACAATTTATCTCCAACAGAAATAGAAAGTAAGTATTTTATTCCCCCAGGTTCAAAGTTTGAGGGGGGGGGGGGTTAGATGGAGGGTTGGTATTTTTTTTTTCATCTATTTGTCTGTTGCAACACTAGTTTGATTTAGATTTCTGTCAAATAGTGTTTGTCCCTGCCCTCCAATTCTAACTAAATTTGGTATATGTTGCTTTATATTGATATAGGATGAGACCAGTTATTGGCCAACATTCGGCTCTGGCAAAATCATACCTCAACACTGATCTTATTTTTTTTATGCTGTACCTTAGCAATTTGTCTGCTGCAGTGCTATTTTTGGGACTCTGTGGTTGCATGGTTAGAGCATGGTGCTTTAAATAATGAAGTTTCTCACTTCTGGTCAGTGCTGGTTCAAGCCCGCTGAATCCTAAAGATGATTTTGTGAGAGAGTTACAGTTTTCCAGTTCCAACACACATATGCTACATGTATATCTAAAAAGATTAATACAACAGTTCATATCAAGGAATTATTTTCTATAAGGCAGGAAAAAACATTCCTCACAAATCGCAGACCACCTCACAAATTGGAGACCACCTCATAAATCAGATCACTTTGAGACAGTCAGTTAAGTGGTTATAACTTTTAATAGCAAGGTTTGACTGTAGAGTAGTGTCGCCTATTATCGGAAATTCTGGGTTTATCGATCACCGTTTGCTTAATTCCTAGACTAAATTCATTTGTTTTCAACAATGGAGAATCTCTACATCAGATTGATCGGGCTTGGTTTTAGGTATTCTGTCAGAACAACAATGACTCAAAACCGTGATCATTGCTGCTTCCTTTTTCAATCCTGTCAAAAATTTGTCTGCTATGACCTTTTACTTGTTGAGTTGACAACATGCATCTACTGCAAACACAGAAAAGTACGCACATGGCATATAGCATCAACTGTTTACATACTACTTTCCATTTTTTCTTTTTTAATAAACATGCCATTTTATTAAAAGAGTTCATTTATTAAAACAGTCAGAAACGAAACATCCGATAATACCTGACTGATAATGATGTGCTAAACTATATCAGGAGAACATCGGACATATTGAAAAAAATTCAAATTTATATGAATAGCTGCCATATTTAAAATTGTACTCCAGATGTAGTAACTTAAACAAAAACATGCAAATTAATTTAATTATGCTTGGTAGATCATGAAACTTTTAAAAACAACTTATTTATACTATATCTACATGTAAGCATTGCTTCTTTCTTTGTAACATACCTTGTATTGGCTGGAGTAATAAAATCGCTGTTTATGCGAATTCGTGTATCACACCAAAGTTTGTTCAATTGTAAGCTATATCCAGTGTGAAAATAATAAACATAATCTGTACAGTGCTCTTAAGAAAATTTTAATTTGACAATACAAGCATATTTCCTGTAAAATCAATGTTCGTTGTTACCCACATCTGATGTTAACCTATATCTGTCTTACACTACCCTTCTTAACCCTTTGAAAGAAACAAGCATCTCTAAATAATTAGCATAGATAAATGTCTGAGGTGTTCCTTGATATAGGAAGTGTAATGAAAATTCTGTGATGCATGAATGAAAGTATTGCCAGTGTTATCAATGTTAACATTACGACTTATGACGGCCGGAGGTGTCCGATAATAGGCGACCCTACTCTATATAACCTTAACCTGTAATATATATAATATATATTTGATATATATATATACCTATATATATATATATATATATATATATATATATATATATATATATATATATATATATAATAATAGTAAAAATAATAAATATAATAATAATAATATATATATTTGTTATTCCAGACGACGGTCCAATGATGGATCTGACTTTCCAACAAAAAGGGGCAGATACGATAATGTTGATGTAAACCAGAATTTCAGAATAAAAGACGTGCTTATACCACCATCAAATTACAGTGAAGACGATGGGGTGAGTTCTACTTGCACACTGGCATGCTTGTTAAAAATTTTATGAATTATCATAAGGAATGTTCAGAATGCTTTTCTGTGGCAGGGATTTGCCTAGGCTGTTTTGGGGTCTGGTTACAAGAGCCAGACAAGACAATAAAAGAACCAGACCCCATTCCCAAAAGAGTGTGGAAAATTCCTTTTTATCATTATTGTAAAACTATTCAATTTGGTGCAGTCATTTTCCAGTGTCCTGAAGGCAGAAAACATTTTCACGGCACAAATAATTTGACTGCAGTTACTGGTATGTCTGTACAGAAATCTGTAAAATAAGAAATAAAGGTCTGATTTTATTTTTCGTTTACAGTATTTTGCAAAATTTGTAATTTTGTCCCATTTTCTTTGATTATAGAGCAAGCAATACCTTGAAATACATGGCTTCCAAAATTAGCATTGAGCTAATGTCTGATTCACATAACTTTGGAGGGTAGGGTAACCTATTGATTATCACGAGGATGATTCTACTCATTTCTCGATTATGACACACTTTACAAGAAATGTATTTTGTTGTCAACTGCATACCCATAGGTACACAAAATGAAAGGTGATGAGTAAGAACCATTAAGAGTACTCACACCTGTGTAATTTAAAATTTTTTATGCTGTATTATGTAAACATTAACTTTGGTGTAACTTGTCCAGGTCAAAAAAGGATTTACACGTGCGAGACTCCATCCCACCAGGTTATATGAATTGGAATAAGGGAAACTTACCCATTTTTTCCTGTTTGGGGCAAACATTTTACCAATCTAATTCAACTTTCAACACTGATCTTTTACTGCTCCCATTTTCTGATATTTTTTGTAGAGGATCTAATGCAGTCTGTTATGTAGTTACATGCAGATGACCTTTTGTAGGTGTGTCATTTTTTACCGATGATGAGAGATCGTTTTTTAATTAGATTGGTGTTTTACGGCCATCTTTTTTATCACGACATTGTAGGTAAGTCAGGCCATTGTTCAGTACTTCATTGAAAACCACCAGACTTCACAGGTGTACAACAGAAAATTACAGCTGAGGGAGGCATTGTTTACAGTATTACAAGGTGTTTTACCCAGTAAGTTTTTACACATTATGTTATTTCTTCCTCATAAATATTCTGTAATTCTTTGGGTTGTTTTAGTTCTTCTCAGGGCCAAATTATTGCCTTTGCTTTTATATTTACTTCTCAAGTATTGTATAGTCTCATCTGCCTCAGCAACTTCCTGTAACAAGTATTTGCGATATGCCGATAGTATAAATGAAGAGCATATTACTCCCAAGCATAATGTCCCAGCTTCAGTATCCAGTGCCAGGTCAAACCTTAAACTTTGAAAAAGGCAAAAGGCAGTGACTGTTTCTTTCCAAAGTGTTGGCGTAAGAAGTCAGTCTCTAGTTTTTTTGGTTAGACTGAATATTAATGTCTATGAATAATCACATCTGGCAATGCATGTGAAAACTCACACTGCATTGGTGTCTGTCCATAGCACAGATCAACATTTGTGGTGTCACATTTGTCAGTTTCTTACAAAAGCAGACATTGTCACTTTTGTCAATTCCATATCACAGCAGGTGTTGTCACTTTTGTTCGTTCTCAATCACAGCGAGCCTTGTCACTTTTTTAAGTTCCTTGTCACAGCGCTGCATTGTCACTTTTGAGTTCTGTCAATTTCTTATCACAGCAGGCATTGTCACTTACGTCAGTTCCTTATCACAGCAGGTGTTGTCACTTTTGTCAGTTCCTTAATACAGCAAGCATTGTCAATTTTGTCAGTTCCTTATCACTGCGCTGCATTGTCACTTTTGAGTTCTGTCAGTTCCTTATCACAGCGCTGCATTGTCACTTTTGTCAGTTCCTTATCACAGCAGGTGTTGTCACTTTTGTCAGTTCCTTATCACAGCAGGTGTTGTCACTTTTGTCAGTTCCTTAATACAGCAGGCTTGTCACTTTTGTCAGTTCCTTATCACTGCGCTGCATTGTCACTTTTGAGTTCTGTCAGTTCCTTATCACAGCGCTGCATTGTCACTTTTGTCAGTTCCTTATCACAGCAGGCATTGTCACTTTTGTCAGTTTTTATCACAGCAGGCATTGTCACTATTGTCAGTTCCTTATCACAGCAGGCGTTGTCACTTTTGTGAGTTCCTTATCACAGCACTGCATTTTCACTTTTGTCAGTTTCTTATCAAAGCAGGCATTGTCACTTTTGTCAGTTCCTTATAGCAGACATTGTCACTTTTGTCAGTTCCTTATCACAGTGCTGTGTTGTCACTTTTGTCAGTTCCTTATCACAGCAGGCATTGTCACTTTCTTCAGTTTATGGAATTTAAGGCTGTGTATTTTAAATGGCATAAAAATCACTTTGACCGTTCTTTTCAATTCAGCTGCAGTATATTTGGAAAGTTTTGTCTCGCTTCATTTTGTGCCATTTTTACCCTTAGATGAAATGGCGAATTTAAAATGAAAATGAAATCAAAAGCATGGACATCATGCCACCAATATGAATATGGTAAGCAGTGTTTCCATTTACGCACAAATGTGCATAATTTGACCTGAATTAAATCCTTTACACAGAAATTAATTTTTAATGGGTAAGTTTGACGCACTGCCTATTATCAGTCCATACGATACAGCATAAAATTTTCTTGTAAAGAAATAATTGTAATGGTGTTTCAGTCACGAATATTGAGCTGATATGTAGGTATGTTTGTACTAAAAGGTCATGTGACATGCTTTATCTCCCGTTGTAAACCAGGTGACTCATTTATCCAATGAGATTGCATATTGTAATGCGATCTACTTTTTAACCAGTGGTGTCTATCGAGGTCAAGCTATTTGCTCAAAATTGAAACGCACATGGAGTAAATATGAGTGTGTAACGCAAGACAACCCTCTCATTTTTATAAAAGGGACTGGTTACTGTACTGACCACTGACACTTGACCAGGAAGCAGTGAGAAACTATGGCTTGAAATAAATGATAATTTGATAACTTGTAATGTTTGTACTCAAGCTAACTCAAGTAAAAAAAAAAAAGAAAAAACAAAAGCAAATGCATTTTGTAAAGGGGTCCATTAATTTGATTTAAACAGTATTTTTAAAAATTTGTGTTGTTCTTTTAATGTGTATATTTTACACATTACAAACTCTGATCCTCTGGAAATTTCTTTGACCCTCAATTGTCAGAGGTAAAGGCTTAGCTGACTCTTAACTAGAAAAGCCACTAGTAAGTTAGGTGAAGTTAAGACAGGGTGTTTATGTTTTGTGTCCTAAAAAGGTGAAAATAAACAGGGGTCAATGTTTCCAGGTATACAGTATTTATAAATACCTTTTGAATATTCTTTAGAAAATAATGATGGATGTCATGACTCCTGGTATAAGGATTTCCTAATTTGGACATTGAAACCTAGTAACCAATACCACTATCTCAGCATCTTGTCAATACAGACTTTATTTTGCAGTGTTCTTTTGAATGTTGAGGTAAATCATGTAATTGATGTATATTCGTTTCTCAACAGACTGTGGACTTTACATCGTGGGATCTTCAATGAGTGGATTTGGGACACTAAGAAGTGATATGGACCTGTGTTTAATGATCAGTGACTCAGCGGTGAGAAATTTTTATAATGCTGTTATAGGGGGTATTTGCTTCCTCATACACATTCTTCTTTCATTTCCTGATTGTGTCCAGGAAGCATATATGTGATTTGTTTTTTTGTTTATTTCATATATAAGTCAATTTAAATATAATATATATAAAATATAATTTATTGTAATTTTCTGGACGTTATTGTAATTTTTGACATTTTCATTAGAAAACCACTCCTAAAGCTCCTGTCACACGTTGATGATTTAGCCAGCGTATGCCTGATGTATGAAAAATTTGGTTAATGTGCTGGCATGTGTCTGATAAGTTTTAAGTATGTTTTGCATAAGTTAACAACACGCTGGTATACGCTGGCATAAGTTGAAGTGAGCCAAGGTCGTTGAATATTTTTGTGCATGCACAAAACTTTTCAACGTTTGCCAGCATATGAGGTACGTTTTAGTTATGTTATATGATCGTTAACACATTTTCCTATATATTACTTGTAAATGGCCATTGTATCTAAAATTACAGCGACAGTTTGACGTATTGCCAACGTTTTATAAATATTTGATAAATTTTTCATACATCCGCATAAGTGCAACAAATCGTTAATGTGTGACGGGGATACAGTGAAAGTTTGATGTTTGCCAACGAATGACTTTTTCATACATCAGGCACACACTGGCTAAATTGTCAATGTGTGACAGGGGCTTAACTGACGAAAATGAAAAAAAATTTAAAACATTTGATATATCAATGGAGTTATTAGGGGGGATTCCATAGGAATTCTTAAATTTACCCTGGTGTACGACTGATATAAATTTCGTCCTAGTTAATGTACTGCAGTAGAACATCACCATGTGACTGCCGACACCTTACCTTTATGAATAGATCAATGTGTTAGGTGTTTCCCACGATTAATTAAATAATTAGTTGGAATAGGACTTTAAAAACACGATGAAATTTCATGCGAATATGCATGAAGAGAGTACAGGAAAGTTGATTTACTCCCCAGAATGTGACTTTAATGCGAAAAAGAATCGTTATACAGTAAAACTTGCTTTAGCAACCACCTGGATATAAAGACCATTTTGTGTTGTCCCCATTAGTACCATTTGTGTACAAATCAACCTCTATATAAAGACCACCTCCCTGTAAAGACTGGTTTTATTGTGTCCCTATGGGGGTCTTTATAAACAATATTCACTGTATGTTAACAGGCAATGTATGTTCAGACTGTGTTTTCCCAACATTTCTTAACTCACCAACCCTGAAAAACAATGGACTCTGCTGTAAATCATTGAATTGGACCAGTCTAAATGTGTCTCTAAGGGTGAATGAGTTAAGCTAAAAAAAATATTTAAGCATGTATAATAAAGGTTCACCAAGTATTTGATCTAGAAGTCACTTGCATATCATTATTATGCCAGAGAAATACTCTATTGTGATACAGTAATTATTCCATGCCAGAAAAAATGTTATAAGTTTTTAAATTACAATAAATGCAGCTAATTCAGTGTCCAAAGAACTTTTTATTGTATTAAAATGGTTTTGAGTACATTTGACAAAAAGTTTGAAAAAAAAAATGCTGTTGAGGACAGCTCAGGTTGCTTTAAAACAATATAAAAAATTCAAATGCTGGCAAGTTTCCATTTTCCTCCATAGATTTACATACATGTATATTGGATATATGACATTCTGTGCAATTCCGAGAAAGTCTATTCATTATGACAAAATATCCAAGGAACAACAAACATGGCTGTATAAAGAGGAATCACTGTAGTTCACTCTCCAAACAATTTTAACTCGTTGATAAGGATCTGGTAACGATGTAGCCACGATACACAGATACTTCTGATTTTGCTCGCTTATTGGATTAATCTAATTTTATTTTTTATTTTTCAGATTGATCAGTCAAAAGAAGCCCCGGAGGTTTTATATTTGATTCAGAGAGCTTTACGTAGATGCAGTGAGTTTTTCTTGAATTTATTTCTCTCAAACATTGATAATTTCCATTTGGTTTTAAAGACTCTATATCCATTATTTCCTGTTTTGTGGTCAGTTGCAATCAGAAGATCTCGGTTTTAATTCCCAGTATCAGGTGAGGTCATATCCATGACTTTAAAAAAGGAAATGGTTGCTCTTAAGCCAAGAAGTGAAGGTCACATGACATTGTTTCAAATGAAACTTAAATTTGAGGTTTGATGTCACAGCAAGTATGATGCAATAAAGAATCTGCAGTGTTAAGTCATCAGTCCATAGCATAAGTCAAAATTTATGGCATTTAACCTCAACTGGTGATGTCCCTATAAAAGTGAAATATTTTTGGTGGAATGTATAACAAGAAAAAAATTCGTATTTAGAAACAGTTTGGTATTGCACTGTTGTTAAATATATTAATGATGCACTAAAGATGTGCACTTTCATCAAACTATTTTTTTTTCTCACGAAATTTTTTTTACAAATAGATCCATTCCTAAAACACTTGGTCAGGACATATGTTAGTTTTGAATGATGGCCTGGTCTCTGCATATGGAACAAAAATCGACTCCTTATTAGCAGGTGGTTGATAAATGAAGGTGAATGTTGGTTCTGATATTTACTTTGTGTATTTAAATATTTCGACCCTTGAACCATAATAGACAATTTTCATATTACAGAGAAGAGTTGAATTAAAGTATTTTTCAATTCTTTTCAACAGCTTTTCTTATCCAGTCACAAGTGATTAGAGCCAAGGTCCCAATACTCCGATTCACAGATTCAATCAGGTAATATATCGATAACAGGGTGGCTATACTCATAGAACACCTAGAAAATTAATATATGACAGTAACTCATCCAACCCCCTGAAGACATATTTGGACTGGACTAGGTCATTGATTTACAGAAGAGTTCATTGTTTTTCAGGGGTTTGTGAGTTAAAATTGTCAAAAACATGATGATGTTCAAAGTTAAACATGAACAAAGGTAATTCATCTCATACAATTCATAAATGGCATTTTTCTTTCAAAAAAGAATATATAATTCAAAGGAGTGAGTTTAAAAATATTGAAATATGGTAAAACTGTCAAGATGCTTTTAATATTAATTTGACAGATTTGATTTCTCATCAATAAAAGATGACTGGCACAAAGTAGAACTTAATTTTAAATGAAAAGAGAATAAGGTTTGACTAGTGGAATAGAAGAATTATGAAACCAGAAATAAATACATGTAATCAATAAAATAGTTTTCAGAAAGAAAATTGATTGTGGCAATGGACACAAGTCAGTTGACAAAGGAAGATAAATCTTATAGAATAACCATATATGGTTACAGGAGTTGTTTCTCTTGTATAAGCATTCAAAATTGAAGAAATAATATAATGATTCCTGTAAAACAAACATACATAATATATGTAGCAGAAAAGCCAAAATAGGTATTTTACAAAAATATCACCTACCATTATACCATTCAACAATATATCATAGATTCCTTGAAATGTTAAGGCCATTTAAAAAATATTCTGGCTCTCGGATAATTAGCCTTCTACAATGGGCAAGGTACGTAGGTATTTTATTTTTGTTTTTTATTTCCAAATTATTGTTTATATACCTTGAAGGTAAGAAAATAAGAAGATATTTACTGTAATTTTACAGATAATTTTACTTTAATCATTCACCCATATTTAATTCAGATTTTAAAACTTTTATACACTATATAGTGTTACATGTATCATCATTTTAACACTTCCTGAGATTCAGGAAATTCGGTATCAGTTCTTTCATTTAAAAACCAACATCCACTTCCTCCATAAACTGCAAGCAACAGTAGAAAACACACGGTGTGTTCTGTAACATTTTCGGGCATGAGGTAAAGATTTACCGGTATGTGTTGAATTGTCAATAAGATAATTATTTTGGTTTCTAATTGGGTTCTAGAAATGCATTTTGTACTACAAATAGAAGAAAATGGATCATTTTCAAAACTTAAGCCTTTTGAAATGACTGACATTTTTACTTGCCAGATGGCAGTGATTTTTTTATGAAATGTGAATAAAATGGTTTCATCGGCCATTTCTTTTTGCGCGCGGCAGTGTCTAAGAACCATAATTATTTTTTTTACTTGGCCTAATAGACATTGATTGTTCAGATTTATTTTATTTTATGGAAAATTGTGGTACTTGAAATGACAGCAATAATCACAAAATAATTACAAACATTCTACAATAAAAAAAAACAACAAAAAAACCCTCCAAATTGACGATTCAACAAAAACAAGTTTTAAAATTTTCAGAAAAAAATCCCAGAGCCAGACTTACCGTTATTATTAAATTGGAATTTTACACATTTTTCAAGGATGAGAATATCCCTTCAGGCCGGGATGGGCAACAATTACAGCCAACAGTAATCATTAATCGATTACATGGCTGTTTTTATGTAATTGATTAATAATCGATTACTTCAGTCAACCATGTGTAATCGAATAAGGTCGATCACTTTCCAAAAAGTAATTACAATTACTTTTCGATTATTTTCATTTACATGCGTTAATGAAGTTTGAAAAACAGATATGCTGCTTAATACATTTATAGATGAGAACTTATTTACAAGTCAAACAACAATTCATTGTCTAAGTATAGAGTTACACATCCGAAATGTTACTATTACACTTAATCATCATGAGTTTGCGAAAATTTTCATCATTGAGACGGCATCTAACTGAACGGAATATCTTATCAGCAATACTAAATAATCTTTCCGTGGGTGCTGATGAGGCAGGTATTGCAAGAATCCATATTGACTTAGAAGTAACACATTTTGTAAAGCACTATATGTACATGAATGTTGCAGCACGGTTCTTCAATCTTTTGGTTAGCATTGCCAAAGCCCCCGAAGTATATATTTTTGCTTCTAACTTAAAAACCTTTGATAGCTCCACCCATATATATTATTGATTATTATGGGAAAACACATTCAATGATGCATATGGGGGTCCTGCCCCACCCACAGTTTTTACATTTTTACTTATAACTTAAAAACCGTTACCGTCACAGTCCCACCCTTAAACCATATATATAACTGATTGTTATAGGAAAGTCTATTCAGTAGTGTACATGGGGGTCCTGTCCCAGCCCCTGAAATATATACTTGCTATACTTTGCTACATTTGATATCAAAGCCGGAACCAGCGAGACATAAAATTATGTGTAATTGTTGTTTTACTCAATGCAGGTCATGACCAGCATTTTCACTTTTAGAGGTTGACAAGTGTCTTGGATTATAGCAGTTTATATTTGGTGTTGTTAAAATCTTGTGAGAAAGCACTTGACAAATATTTAGGTTTTAGTTCATATTCATTGTTGAGCCACATATAAGAGAAAAGAACGTCTGACATAGATTAAATGAAGAACATTTGATGATGGGCGCCAAGATCCCTCGATTATATTACGATTACAAGTAATGGAAATCAACATCGATTACAGATTACTTTCCATTGCACATTATGCTGTAATTGATTACTATCGATTACATTTACTGATTACGATTGCCCCAACCTGATTGGAAGAATTTTGATGCAAAGCGATTTTATTTCTGCATTAACTAAACAACCCCTGAAAAAACAATGGACTCTGCTGTAATTGTAAATCAATGACTTGAGACCAGCCCAAAGGTGTCTCTAGGGGTGAATAAGTAAAACCCTAGCAAAAGAGCTGTTTTCTCCCCTTTTCATCATTATGGAATCCCATTCCTGATTTCTGTGTTTTCTTTTGTAGTGACATAGAGTGTGATCTGAACATTAACAACAGCGTTGGTATACGGAACACACACCTGCTGAAGTACTACTGCCTAAGTAAGTATATGAATACTGTAAACCTCGAAATTTATGCTCTCCTTTCATTTTCGCCATTTTTCACCCTTATATGAAATGGTGAATATAGAATGGAAGCGAAATTTTCAAGCTAAATGATTGAGGACATATATGCCATCTTTGAGACTGTGGTGATTGAGGGCAAATTTAAGACCAGGTGAATATGTTTTCTGTCAAAAAAAAAAAAGAGCGAAAAATAACAACAGGTGAAAATTTCCAGGTATTTAATGTGTCTCCTATGTTTTCCATTTATATGATACAAACTAGTGCCCTACTGGATTAACTGGGAAAGGGAGGGAGCTGTAGGTTTTGTCTTCCTCCATCCATAAGTCTTCACGGTTAAGGTTTTGGAAGAAGTTATGTATTTGCTCGACATTAATTTGATAATGGTTTGACCCAGTCAATCAGTACTCCCAGAATGCTTATTAGTTGTCCTGTATCTTTGTTTGTTCATTGTATGCTTTTGTAAACCACTTTTACTGAGTCACAGTTTATCAGTTTATCAGTAATAACAGTCTTCTTTTACTAGTGGGGGAGTCCTTAGGTTCAATATCTATTTCTTGCCTGTTTTCAGGTGATCTTGAGTTAATTCATTTCTCTATTGCCACGGCTCTTCTCTGTGATGAGGGCTGTTCAGATGCCTCTATCCTTATTGAAAAAGTCATCTTTTGTCCAACATGAGAACTTGTTATTCCCAATTTGTTAATACAGTGGAACCTGTCTTGAATGACCACCCCATCTGCCACTGAAATGGGATCTCTCAAGACAGGTGGTCTCTCAAAGGAGGTTTTAATCAAAAGATCATTTAACCATGTGGATTTAAAATGTGGTCTCAGAAGACAGGTGTTCTTTCATAAGAGTGTTTTTTCAAGACAGGTTCCACAATATAAAATTGAAGGTGTGGAAAACCTTCAGAAAGTAAAAGAGAGGTTAAATTCCAATATAACGTGTTTAAACTGTATTTATTATTCAGACTACACTATGTAAAGTGTTACTTTCTATCTGTGTTATTTTCACCCTAATGCACTTGCAAATGGTTTGTCCCATTTTAAATTTACCAAGACTTTTATTATTAAAAATAGACGAATTTACCATTTTGAATTCGCCCCCGATGATGAGGGCAAATGGGCGAAAATAGAGCGGGTGAAAATTTCACTGTATACAGTATTATCTCCAATTGTCTTCTCCTTCATTCAAACATTTTGATGATTGTGACAAAATTTGTTTAAAATCAGAAATTCTGTTTTTCTTTCAGTTAACAACAGTAAAACTTAATTGAAGTTTCTTTGTATTTAAAGCATACACAATCAGTAGTGATTTTATTAAGTTAAGAAAAAAGTTGCAAATTTATCCCCTTTGGCTGACCCCAGTTCCGAAATAAGGCGTGAAAGCTGCAAGTGCTGATTATCAAGATTATCTTGTACAGTGGAACCTTGCTATTTAGACCACCTAAATGACTGATAAGTGATGTGGTCTCTTTAGGTGAGGTGGCCTCTATGGTGAAGTTCTTTACTTATTAGATACTTACCATGAAACTGAAAATTTATGGTCTGAAAGGTGAGGGTGGTCTCCTAGGTGAGGTGATCTATAGGTGAGGTTCCACTTTTTTTCTGGGGATTGGTAAGATTTGTCAGATTTTGCTAGTTCTGATTATCATGTTTTTCTGTGTTTTGCATGTTTTCAGGTGAATGCACTGTTTGTCTTGTAGCAAAAGATTATCAGAAAAGATTATCTCGTATTGTTTTCTGTTTTCAGGTGACTGGAGAGTTCGTCCTTTAGTGCTGTTCATCAAGAAGTGGGCTCGCTTTCATGACATTAATGATGCGAGCAAGTGTACTATATCAAGTTATTCTCTGAGCATGTTGGTCATTCACTATCTGCAATGTAAGTACTGAAAATTAAGTAGAATTACATATGACTTATTTCTAATATTATTGAACAAATTGAAAGAAATGGATAGTAATGTAGAAAACAGAGTTTGTTTAAGATACATTCTATACCACTATAAAGAGATTGCTTTTATTCCTCGGTCACTAGGCAAAAGTCGCACAAAGTGTTACTTTTGGCCTCCTTCCTTGTTTTCGTCCTTTGGTCGGTCTGTCGGTCCATTTTATTTTGGTTTCTGCACTCATACTTACATTTGCCTCTTCCAAATTTTATGAAACTCAAACTCAGTGCTAAGAACCACAAGTTGCAGACAGTATTTAAGTTTGGTAGTCCTCAAGTTATGCCTTCTTTAAGCTTGGAAAATTGCAAGTTTTTTGGTTTCTGCACTATAACTTTATTTTGGTTCAATCAAATATGATGAATCGTATACACAGTGAAAAGAACTATAAGATACAGACAGTGTTTGAATTTTGGCAGTGAGTTGTCTACTGCTCTAGAGTTATGCCCCTTTATAACTTTTTATAAATTGTTTTATTTCTGCTTTTATATCAAATGATCTGAAAAAGTAATTTCAAGTTTAAGCCAGCTTGAGCAGAGGTGTTCTTGTCCTCGCACATATTTTCCTTTATTTTTTTTTAAATGTAAACACATTTGATTTGAATTCCATAAATATTTAAAGAATTCCTAAACAAATTATATAAGATATTTATACTACAACTTTCTGTTTACAAATGTTTTATGCTAATTTTCTGGTGTACTTATCTCCAAAAATAAACTTACTATAAATCTTAGCTTAAATCTTGAAATTCAGAAGGAAATAAGTTGAGCGATTTTTTGTAGGCTCTTATATGGAGATTTGAATTTAATATTTTTTTATTTTTGGCAACTTTTTGTTACTAGATGCAATTATTGGTAGCAAACATTTTACCTTGATTAAGGTTGAATTATATCAGGGATAAGAATTTTCCTCCAATTGGTGGAATTCCTACCTTTTTCAAAATTTCGCTGCAATGTTAAATATGAGTTTTCCCATTAAATCCCTACAAATGAGTCATTTACCTCCCCTTTTACCATTATGGAATCACATTCTGATATAGGGTTTTTCTGCTTTGTGCTGTTGTGTACATTTTTTATAGATTTGATGGCCTACAGATTTCATCACTGACATCAAAAGCACAGTCATGTATAATGTAAGACTTGCTACTGATTCTTAAAGGGTTAGGCTGTGTTTAACAAAAACATTTCATTTTTTTTATATACTTTTACTACTTGGGCTTGATGTACAATAACACATAAGAGTTATACACATGCATAAAAAGTCTTATATTCCCATATATTGTGTGAAAATAAGGTCAGGTCCAGTATGGTATGCATGTACAAATAGAAATGTTTAATTAATCAATTGCAAGTGAATAATTGCCAAACTGGGATTTCCAAACTTTTTTTCCACAAAAATATACCATATAGGAATTAAATATTTTTATGCCAGTGTAGATCTCTTTTTGCTATTGTATTTTAGTCTAAGAAAAAAAAAGGGGAGATTGAAAAAAAACCACAGTTAATTGCCCTATAACCTGACAGCAAAATTAAAATGTATGTATCAGATTTGATACTAGCTACTATTGATTTGCCTGAGAAACTAGAACCATCTTATATGATGTGCTGTTGTCTTGATTTTTCAGTTCTTGTTATCATTGTAGGTGGAAATGCAGTCCCCTCATGTAGACCAGTGTTGCCCACACTACAGAAAACTCACTTCGTAAGTACTTTGTCTAGGATCATGTTACAGTCTTGAACACATGTATTGAATTATATTTCTTCCAAACTTGAAATGTTGTAATTGAAAAAATGTACAGTATAAACTTTACTACTGCTGTCATTTAAACCGTGAAACCAAAATCTTGCTTATTTTACTGGAGTAAATGAAATCAAAGAAATTGTCAGTCGGTTTCAAAAAAGCTTTTTAATCCAGAATCTAAGATTGTTTCCTGATTTTGGACCCTAGTTTATTCAGGGTCTGTACTGTTTGTTAGTCCCCTGCCTGAGAAACTAGGAAATGGGGCATCAAAGAATTTTTTTGATATGATGTGCTGTTGTCTTGATTTTTCAGTTCTTGTTATCAAGTGTTTGACATACCATATTTGTCCTTGAAATGCTGTTGGTCAATAAAATGCTTGACTCCATGATGGTTTTAGTAAAACTCTAAGGTAATCGACACAGCAGGGCTAAAAGGCCGACCGACCCCTGGATAAAAAGATTGGTCTTTTTTCATGTAGAACTATTGACTGTTTGAAAAAAAAATTTTTTACTGTAATTTACTTTTAGTTTTACCGGTGAGATTATTGCCCGACATTACGTCATACTTTTTTCGTTTTTGTCGCCATATAATGTGCAATAAATATCAAAATAATATTACCGATCATAAATACACATAAGAACACCTTTTAAGATTATTTATACGAATTGTAATGTAATACAGTTTCAAGGATTTTGTATAGGTGATTTCTTTGATGCAGGGTAAATACGAGTCGCAAAATATCTGACGTTCATAAACAAAAATTATCATTACGAAATGAGACCAGTTACATAGTTAAATTTTTTTTTCCTTTTGTTAGATTGAAAGTGACCTGTCAATTAAGATGTATCACTATCCTACTAGGTCAAAAAAAATGGTACTTTCTCATAATTTTAGTTATCTACAAAGAAATATATCTGACTAACTTGTTATTATTTGTTTGCTTTGTAAAGCTCAGAATTTATTTTAAAAACTTAGGCCTAAAAAAAATTACAAACTTACATAGATACTTGGACTTCGGGATTTCAAGCGAAGCGGTTTTATTTTGTCATTTATAAATCTTAATCCCATTTCATCTACTGCTGTCATTTACTTGCACCACCAGTCCACAATTACCAAAATCTCGCATAATACCAGAGATTATATGGAACCATGAAATAATGTCAAGAGATCGCATTAAATCAAATAAAAAACGAGACATGTCCAAATTGTCGGTTTCAACAAAGCATCTGTATAAGGCATATGTATCACTTGTACTTTAAGTAGGATATGCCTGTTTCCTGATCTGGCATCTGGCAATTTTGCTACATTGTTTCTTTTCCACTTTTAATACATCAGGCAGGACTACAAAGTAATTAAGTCGGTTCAAACAGCTATATACATTGTAGATAACTTTGCATAACAGAGTATTTTGCCATTTTTTGCAACGTAATCAAAATGTGCATCACGAAAGAAAAAATGTCCAAATAAAGGCACCCTGTACTTTAATTACCCATGCCCGGTGCCCTTTTTAGGTCAAATACGGTATGTACATTTACTAAATCATTCTACTTTCCTGATTTATACTGTTGTTCTTGTTTTCCATTTGAATCTGCTCAAGCCATTTCTGAACTACAATGATGACTTTCCTTGTTGAAAATTTTCGCGTGAAATATTAAAAGTCCCTCAGTTCAAAGCAGACCTGTTTTTACGATCTCTGTATTTTTAATTTTTACTTAACTGTATTTTTTTTTTCAAGCTTATATGGGAGTAAAATCATGAGGAAAATACCGAGTATGCTTTCCTGATTTTCCCAGGACACCAAAAAAGTATGTTTACAGGTTGATCTCAACTGGGTTCATTTTAGTCCCTTTTAAAGTCCCTGGTTTTATTGAATTTACATGCTCATTGTTGAGTGTTTTGATTTTAAAATGCTTGAAAGTTATCTCCATGTTATGGTTGAATTTAGGGAGTAAAGGGAAATGAATAATGCTTAGGTATAGATCTTAAAACCATGGGACATAAATATTTGTCACTTAGGAAAAAACCAACAATAGGGCTCTAATCAGGTCTGCTAAAGTATGATTTACATGTGCCTTCCCACCTTATCACAAATTTTCGATTTGGCCTTTTCAAGTGATTTTGTTATCTTGTAGTGTCCCAATGGAAACAAAGAATCCACCCTCAAGAAATGTAACATGTTGATAACTGCCCCTTCACTTTGTTTCTAAGTGTTTATATGAATTTTTTCAAATTTGAGGCATCATTAAACTGTTTTTTCATTTCTTTTCAGAATTTCCAAACAGAACTTTTCAATTTTGTTGTAAAAAATGACATACGAAATCTATAAATAAAGCTTTTAATAATAGACAATCGACTCTTTAGCAGTCAGAATTCACAGAGTCTTGGCTCACTATTCCTAGGATTTTTACGATATTACACGGAGGAGTACAAGTAAGTAGTCCATATTTGTTATCAAATGTCTTATTGTATACTTAAAAAAAATTCATCGCTGCAAGGTGAGAGCAATACAATTTTTTTATACCATTTTACAACAAAAAAATAACCTATTTACCCCCATTTTCGATATGTAAGGGAGGGCTCTGGTATTGGCTACGACAGGACAAACAGCCAAAAATCCTTGGGTTTTTCTGTGTATTTGGTCAATTAAGCGCTGTCTTAGCAACCCTACTTTAAGTTTGAAATATTTTAAATATACTTTTGTTTATTTTTAGAAAATAATTATTTTGTGGAGGATAAAATTACTTCAGGTAAATTTTGACATACTTCATTAGACTGAATGAATAATTACCGAATTTACAAGATTATTTCGTGAGAAAAATACTGTCATTTCTGTAAATAAACATGATAATTTTAAAATGCATTGATATTTTAGAAATATGAAATTGTCCTAGATCTACCATAAATTTGTACAAATTTGTAAAATTCTGGTTTTACCAGCATTTAAAAATTATTGGTTGTATTTAAAACAAAGAAGAAAATAACATAAGTGACAAATATATATGTCCCATGATTGACATGTAAATCTAAGTCTGACTCTGTATGTCTGCTGTTTTGTAATGACAATGTAAACATATCATAAAATGTATAAATTTCTACTGATGCATAATAAAAAAATAAGCATCCACTAATTTATGCATGTATTTCAAATAAATGTTTTGGTTTAAAGATGAACCATGGTATACGACAGCCTATACTAATTTCTGATTTTAGTAGATCAAGGATGTATATTCCCAGGTTAAACAGTAACTGCATGTACGTAAATATATATATTCTTTTATAAATTCACCAATTCAGATTTGACAAAAGACTTTCTTTCTTTACCCTAAACCACTACTTTTAAATGTAATCGATGAAATTACAATTACATTGGTTTTAAAAAGTAATCAATTTCATCATGATTACACCAAATTTAAAATGTAATTGATTATGTTCAATTACTTTCTTTCAAAGTAATCATGATTACTTATTATTATATGCAATTACTTTTAACATTTTGTATGAATGATTATAGTCCATGCCTTGTCAAAAAATCAAAACACAAAATTACGCACAAAATTGAATTTATTATTTCAATACATAAACCTTTATGCTGTCTTAAAATTTGGTCATCTTTATAGCATTGAATCATCATTACCACAGTGATTTTCATTGGTCATTTTTGGATCTGGTTACAGGACCCATTTCCATTTAATAGAAATATCCAAATATTCTCAATTCTGAATTTCAAAATAAAGAATTTTAAAACAAATGTCTTAGTTTTTTTCTGTTTTAGTTAAAAGGTTGTATAACAATATCTGCATATTCCAACTGAGGTCGGATAAATGATATAAACAGGATTTCTAAAGATTTTCTATCAAGTTCCAATTTTAATTTCATTAAAGTACCTACTCTTTTCCATGTTTTAGAGGTGATGTCAGATATGTGAGAATGCTTACAAACCTTATTTTATTGCTATAGCACATACAATTATGGTGTAATAATTACAAATTAGAATCCAGACCTTATGTCTGTGTGATTATACATGTAATGACTGTTTATGTTTATACAGTAATTAGTACTGTGACAAAAATGTGTAAATAGATCGGAATGGGGCCTCTGTGGCCGAGTGGTTAGAGCATTGCGCTTTAAATTACATGGCCTCTTACCTCTGGTTCGAATCCCCCTTTGGTCATTTCGAATTAAGTGGGAAAGTTTGCCAGTTTTCTTACGGAAGGTCGGTGGTCTTTACCCGGGTAACCAGGGTTTCTCCTCCACCAATAAAAACTGGATGCCATCATATGACTGAAAGATTGTTGAGTATGGCGTAAAACAAAAAATCAAATCAAAATCAAATCAAAGTAAAAAGATCGGTTTAGGTTATAAATGATATAAATGTAATGAGGAATTTAAGAATGGCTATTCTTTAATTATCAGATGTTAAACATTTCTAATAAAGCATGCAAATGCAATGTCGACAGGAATAAACATCCATTTCCAGTCTGATCAATAAATAATTTGGTTTATTAAACTTTAGAAGAATGTGAATTTATAAGAGTCAATATCATGATATTTCAAAAAATTATTATATTCAAAGTAGTGATTAAGTCAATGAAATGTTTTTTCTTTTGTCGGTAACTAGCTCTGAGTCGGTAAATAGCTTTGTAGAGCTAACGCTATATGTCCGACTTTAGATAAATGTCATTTGATTTGAAATAGAAAAGTCACAAAGAAATGACGTTTTTGAGCAGTGATGAAATGTAATCAGAAAATAATCAAAAGAATTTAATTGAAGAAGTAATCATGATTACAGCACTTTTTTCACTGTAATCGATTAAATTAAGATTACATTTAATGGAAAAATGTGTGGTTACTGATTATGTGTGATTACCCGGAAAAATGTAATTGATAACAGTCAATTATGATTACCCCATCCCTGTTGAGGAGAATCTGTGTCAACATATTTTTGTAACATCATATCCATTTGAAAATTGTTTGGTTTCACATGACGAATACTTTGTTAAAATTTCAGTTATGGATCAAAGGTCATAGGTCAGCGTCAGTTGGAAGGACTGATAATGTGCATTTTCATGTATTGTATTAAAAAATAATGTTTTTTTTTGTTTTAATTTAGTTTTATGGAAGATGCCATAAGTATACGTCTTGGTGCTAGGATATCCAAAGATGATCCTACACTGAAATGTACAGATGGCAATCAGGCCAAAAATTTGTGTATTGAAGGTGAGTAGACGTTTAATGCTAAGTAGAAATAGTATATGCAAATAAACATTTAAGTGTGCACAGAAAATTTAATTTGTGAACATTATTCCCTGGTATGTGACTTTAAATTGTGTATGCATGATAGCCAATTTAATATCTGCAAAATTTGCAAAGAAAAAGAAAATCTTACCAAACTAGCTTTTTGTAAACTTTGAAACAATATTGAGATTCAATTGTACAATTTTAACCAAACTTGGCAGCAACTATCATGTATGTGAAGCTGCATAGTGTTTGCAAATAAGAAAGAGCAAGATCTATTGGGGCTTCAAAAAAAATGCCAAAACAAAGTACAGCTTTTATAAAAAATCTTTTCATTAGCAATGATCAACATATTTTCACTCAGATGACAGATAAGGCCTCTTGTTCTTTTTGTAATTACACTGTATCATATTATTACAAACATTATTAAAGTACAAATATTAAATGTAAATTGTTTAAAACTTTTCTAAGGTTTATCTCCCTTGGTAGTAGTCCAGTATCCATTTTAGAATGGTGTTTTCTTCTGATATTAACAAAACATTAAGAGACTTTTCTTTCTTTTTTTCAGAGCCATTTGATCGTACCAATACTGCAAGATCTTGTTATGATAAAAACATTTTTGAAAGAGTGAAACGAGTGATTCGCACAAGTTACCATAAACTTGCAAAATCTCAAGATATTAACAAACTATTCATCAACCCATTTTAGAGACTTTATGTTGGAAACTCCTACAGGATATTCCGTCTCATTGACATTATTTCTTTGTACACATTTGTAATTCAGAATAACAGTACAGCTATTTATTTCCAGGTGAAAGTGATGCAGCTGAAAGCAATGAACAGTAGAATTATGATAGCAGATAAAAATACTGATCAGTCTCCTGTTATGTATTTTCTCTCCTTATTCATTTTATTGTGCTGAAGATCGATGATAGAGATGTAATGCTTTTTGGTCTGTCTATTTGCAACATTTTGTTTTCGGTGGCATTATAATCAACTCTAAGAAGTATTTTTCAGATTTATGATTCTTTAAATTATTCACATATCTTGTTTATATGAAGCAAGAGGTTGTGAAATGGATTTTTCCGTTGATCCAATATTCGTGTGAGAAGGAGGACTAGCAATGCTCCTTCAATACATCAGTTGAAACTTATATTTTTGGAAAGGGGCATTAGCTTTGTTTTCCAAAAAGATTTAATTTTGTTTATTTACGACTTAGATTGATGTACAAGAACAAATAAGAGATATACACAGACTTCAAATTCTCATATTCCTATATATTTTGTGAAATTAAGGTCCAGTGTGGTATGCATATAAAAATAGTAATTTCAAATTAATCATTTGCAAAGTAATAGTTGTCAAACTTACAATATACAGGAATACAGGATATTTAAGAAATTTTAGGCCTGTGTATATCTGTTTCTTGTTATTGCACATCAATTTACATCGAGAGAAATGATAATAAAAAAAAACCACAGCTAAATAAATAAAAATTTTTCTCGACATTTATGAATCTTTGATTAAAATAGTATGGTACATTCCAGAATCATGTAAAAATTGCGTTGAATTATCTGTAAGTATATATTTCTCCAAACCTTTGAAAAACGTTTATAAAAGACTATTAATTTTTCAATTGTTATAAACGAGACATGAGTATTAGTTGGAAATATTGTTGAAATTTCCAGGTGAAACTTCAGATTTGAACTTCATTTCCACACTTGACTTTTAAACTGTTGAAAATTTTGTTGTTTTGGGTTTTTGATTACACCACAAGTTAGGCATGGAGACTAAAACATATTATTGATGTCAAGAGGTCCAACTCAGTCAGGTGATTTTTTCCTTGTCTATTTGATTTAATGTTCCGCAAATTTTTTGGACCATAGTCTTGTTTGCGACTACTCTGTTAAGTGAAATGTTGAACTTCTGAAAATTTGACAAATTCTCACATTATAATACAAGTTTTGATAACTGAAATTTATTTTTTGATTGGTATAATTTGTCATTTTTATAACATGGGTATCTCGATGATATTGGAAATAGTCATAGAAATTTTGTAGATTGCTAAGAAAAAGATTCATTTTATACCTTTTCAATGAAAATACTTTGAAATACATATGACGGAACATGTTAACATGTTTACAAATTTTGTATTTGAAACTTATTTTAACATATGCATAAGTATGCCATATAGTTGGCATTGGTTGAAGTATTAATCTATATGTTGACATTTGTTTGATGTTCAGACATAGAACAATGGCACTTTGACAGTATTATAGTATGAGTTATATATCCATTATTAGGGCCGTATTCACGAGTTGTGAATGTTTTATGATCTATTATTACAGCTGGCAAAACACTTGTAAAATCACTGTCATGTGCATTATTAGGACTGTATTTATAGCTTGTACAATGTTCTACTGCTCATGTAAGGATCAGTTACATATGCATTGTAAGGGCCTTTTCTACTGCCCATGTTAAGGGTCAGTTATATATGCATTGTAAGGGCCTTATCTACTGTTCATGTTAGGGTCAGTTATATATGCATTGTAAGAGCCTTATCTACTGCTCATGTTAAAGTCAGTTATATATGCATTGTAAGAGCCTTATCTACTGTTCACGTTAGGGTCAGTTAAATATGCATTGTAAGGGCCTTATCCACTGCTCATTTAGGGTCAGTTATATATGCAGTGTTGGGTCTGTATATGCTGTTCATGTTAGTGTCAATCATATATTCATTATTAGGGCCCCATCCAAGACATTATCCCAGATGCCATTACTGATGTGTTAACATTGATATTTATATATATATATATATATATACATCCTGTGTAGGAACAGCAATATAATGAAATGCATCGTAAGGGCTTTTGTTATGGTACTTGTAAGTGATTTCACAGGTAACAAAACATGCATACTTGTCATAGCTCTTTCTCTCTTGCCTTTCTCATATTTCTCTTGCCTTTCTTATGTTTCTCTTGCCTTTCTTATGTTTCCCATATATTTTCCATTTTGTTTTGATTTAGGTGTTCCACAGAAGAACTGCATTCTACACATAAATGATCCAGGGATCAACAACTGTCAAATTATTCACTTGACCATTTTCAAATTCTTATGTTTTTGATCCAGTTTTTTCAACATGTGATTTTTGGACATGTGACGGCCGAATCCTGTGATCATTTATTTGTTGAAAAGTTTTATTCTTTTTTAGCTCACCTGGCCCAAAGGGCCAAGTGAGATATTGCTATATCCAAAGGTCTGTTGGCGTCCGTTGTCCATCTGTTAACTTTTGCATTTAAACATCTTCTTCTCAAGAACCAGTGGGCCAGTTTTAACCCAACTTGGTATATAGCATCCACATTTGAAGTCGCATAAAGTTGAAAAAGAGATAGGACCAATAGGAGTCCTAAAAGAGACCTAAAATGACAAAAACTTGGCACATCTTTAAAAATCTCCTTTTCATGAACCAATGATCAGATGCATTTAAAATTTTGTATGCATGATTGTTAAGTCAGTATCTACTATATACTATATAGAGTATATTATATACTCTATCTCTATAAGTTTGCGAATGAAAGTGAAATCTGTCCATTAACGCATTACAAGGGGGCACTTCAGTAACACAGGGTATATTTGTATTACAAATTGTTTAATAACTCAAACCTGATCGACTTTTTATATACAAAGATATATAAGAAAGTTGTTAGACATCATCTGGGGATCATTTTGACAAAATTTCAAGGTCATGGGGTTAAAGGTGAAGGTCACAAGCACCTAAGTAAATGGAAAATATGTTTTTTTTTTGTAAAATTTTCAACATTTTTGATTACTTCTCCAGCACCATTGTACCAATTTGAACCAAACTTGATAGGAAGTATAACCATGTAAACCCACATAAAATTTGCAGATGGATAGGGGCTAGGACCAAACAAGACTGCCATGGCTAAATATAGAAGAATGAGTCAGCAGATATTTTTTTATTTAAAATGCATATCTCCAAAATTATTAAAGCTAGAGAAAAAACCGTTACCATAAAATGAGCGGCTTCCAAAAATCTACTACTATTTCTTTTTGGTGGAAGTTGTAGGGTCGACCCTTATGCAAGTTATTTCCCCTTTTTTGTGAATTTTTTATGCTTTTGGATGTTTTTTGACATTATCTTGAAAAGTAAAATAGGTAGAGTAAAAGTGAAAGAAGCAAAAATGTTCAGCATGCAAAGGTCTACAAAAAAGTCAATAGGGCTGAAATTGTCAGGTTGTCTCTTATGGGCGTTATTTCCACTTTTAAGTGGATTTTTCATGTTTTTGTATGTTTTTTGAAATTATCTTGAAAAGTATAATAGATAGAGTTAAAGAAGCAAAACTGTTCAGTATGCAAAGAGGTATCAAAAAGTCATTCATGCCAAAATTGTCAGGTTGCCCTTATTGGAGTTTTTTCCACTTTTAAGCAGATTTTTCATGTTTTTGGATGTTTTTGACATTATCTTGAAAAGTATAATAGATAAAGTAAAAGTGAAAAAAGTAAAAATGTTCAGCATGCAAAGATCTACAAAAAGTCAACAGGGCTGAAATTGTCAGGTTGCCTCTTATCGGAATTTTTTTCACCTTTTAAACGGAGTTTTCATGTTTTCAGATGTTTTTTGACATTATCTTGAAAAGTAAAATAGATAGAGAGAAAGTGAAAGAAGCAAAATGTTCAGCATACAAAGATCTTCAAAAAACTCAAATGAGGCCAAATTTGTCAAGTTGCCCCTTATGGTAGTTTTTTTCACCTTTTAAGCGGAGTTTTCATGTTTTTGGTTGTTTTTTGACATTTTATTGAAAAGTATAATAGATAGAGAGAAAGTGAAAGAAGCAAAAACGTTCAGCATGCAAAGATCTACAAAAATGTTGCAGCACCAAAATTGTCAGATTGCTCCCTACGGGAGTTATTACCCCCTTTTTAAGTATATTGTTCATGTTTTTTGGATGTTTTTTGACATTATCATGAAAAGTATAACAGATAGAGAGAAAGTGAAAGAAGCAAAATTGTTAGCACGCAAAGATCTACAAAAAAGTCAACAGGGCTGAAATTGTTAGGTTGCCCCTTATGGGAATTATTTTCCTTTTAAGTGGATTTTTCAGGTTTTTTTACAGTTTTGTCCTATTGTATTGAAAAGTGCAATACATAGAAAGAAGCAAAAATGTTCAGCATGCAAAGATCAACGAAAATGTTAGAGGAGTTAAATAGTCAGGTTTACTCCTGTGAAATTTAGTTCCCCCTTTAAATGGATTTCACATGTTTTCTAGTGTTGTTGCAAATTATCTTGAAAGATCTATAAAAATATCAGCAAGGAAAGTCTACCCTTATGCAAGTTAATTCTCCATTTCAATGATTTTTTCAAGCTTTTGGTTGCTTTTCAGTATATTGTCAATAAAATACATTTCCCACAGGTGATTATTAAGGCCCCCAATGAGCCTACTGTTTTCCTTGTTTATTAGCCATTTTATCTTCTTCATATTTTTTTATGTTTTCTGCAATGTTGATCAATTTGCCAGGTGAGCGACTTAAGGCCCCTTGGGCCTCTTGTTTTTTCAAAATATAAACAGTGAAACCCCTTTATAACGACCATGTTGTTTCCTTGGAAATTTCGTCTTTGTACTGAATTTGCTGTCATTAAATGATGTATATATTATATCTGACCAAAACTAGAAATCAGTGTTTTAATTTACAGCTAATAAATGGATTAATGTTTATTTGAAATCTGTATGAAGACTTAAATATGGCACCATTTATCAACTCATCAACCCTTTATATTCAATGGACTCTTCTGTAAAGCATGGACTGGGACCAGTCCAAATTTTTCTTTAAGGGTGAATGAGTTAATTGAAAAAAGATTTTTTGCATACCAAAAATCTGCCACTCCTCACTTCTTTCTTTGAAAACAAAACAAACATCTCTACGAGTTTTGGGGTATATTTGTGTCACAGTATCTCAGTATTTTTTTTGCCAAAATGTACATTTAAATCTTAACTTTAAGTGTCAAAAGCTTTGAATTCTGTTATATCAATGGTAAATAATATATTAATACCTTTGTTCTAGGCAAAGGCTTTCCAGTTGGTGGAATTTGTGACTGTTTCATAATTAAAAATTACAGTATGTATGTTTTGTATCGAAAGTGTGGTGGTCAGAAGTTATGGATGAAAGTTAGATGTGAAAGTCTGGAATAATTGTAAAAGAATTTTGGGCAAGAAAAAAAAGTGGTATACCAAATTTAACCCAATAATTGCCCCCTGTCCATAGAAGTGACCTAGGACATTTCTGCACACTGGAGACTCATTGTGCAAAGTTTTCAGTAGACCTAATTTGAAATTGATGATTTATAATTAAAATGATTATAATCCTTTTATTTGTTTTTTATGAAATATATTACACTCGGTGGATATCATATCAGGTCTTGGTGTAGGCATGAAATGCACAATACTTTTATTGACAAAAAGCAGAGGTTGATTATAGTTCACATGGCGCAGTTCTTTCAATTACCACTACAATTTTTGGTAGGAAGTTAGGTTGAACAAGTTATTAATTTTTCATTTTTTTCCAGTATTTCGTGGGAGTTTTTGGATCAAATATGGTATGTCACGAGGTGTATATTGATGTTTGATGTGTATGCAGGTTTATAAGTTAGAATGGTTGGATTTTCAACAGTACTTTGATTTGAAATCAAATATGTACGCACTCAATGCGAAGAGTCATTATCTACAACACTTTCTGACTTTTATCATTGTAATGGTTTCAAAGGAAATAAAAGAATTTAAAAAGTTTCTAGTTTTTTTTTATCTCAATACCTTGTACTTACTGTAAGCAGGGAATTTTCACTTAGGGTAATTTTTGCAATTTTTCTATGCAGTTTTTCTATGCAGAACCTTTCTTGAGGGGGATGATTGATGTGGGAATCGGGGAAGTGATCGATCTATGTTACTGGCTGCCACCATATCACTAAACAAATTCAAAAACTTATCGGTATGAGTTTTCAGACATGATTAACGACACATTTACAGTACATCATGTTTAGAACTCTTTCCTTACCTTTTAACCCGCTGGTATAACGGAGCTTTCGAGTTAGCCCGTCTTACCGTTATACTCCTCCATTTAGTTAGGAATTCTGTCCAAGATTATGCCAGACGATGGGCCAAACATGAAGATGTGGAAGCAGACACTTTGTCTGAATGGCTAAAACCTATAAGATGGTTGATAAAATATCGTATTCGAAAACTTAAAGGAACTATGAAACATTTATCCCTCTGTATTTAGTGATCCAGATCTGTTTTTAATCCTACATACACAAGAAGCTGACTTTCAAAGGACTAGATCCTTCAAAATTACGCTTTTTTGATGTACATACAACCGGTACTGATTTTGAGCTACCATATTTATATTGGATACCTACATTTCATAAAATCCCATATAAGCAGAGGTACATAGCAGGGTCCAGCAAATGTTCTACCAAACCTTTATCTTTACTCCTAACCAAGATATTGACAGCCGTTAAGGAGAAACTGCAGCTATACTGTACAGTTGCTTATTCCAGAAGCGGTGTAAATCAGATGTGGATACTTAAAAATTCTAAACAACTTTAAGAAAATTTGAAGGCACACAATTTTTTTTCAAATTCACAGTATCAAAACATACGACTTCTCTACTCTTTACACAATAGTTCTACATAAAAAATTGAAAGAGACTTTTTAGCATCATAGACAACTTTTTTTTTCACTAAAGGTAGTTCCCAAAAATTTGAATATCTAGTGACTGGTTATCAAGATACTTATTTTGTCCAACACCACTGATTCTACACATGAATACACTGAAGTGGAATTTCTAATAGACTATATTTGTAATGATCGGAGACGTGGTTTTTCAACAAACTGTCGGCATTCCTATGGGAACCAGTTGTGCCCCTTTATTGGCCAACCTGTTCCTTTATTCACACGAAGCAGACTTCAGTCAGAAAATGCTGAATCAAAAGAAGAAAAAGTTAGCGGTGTTCTTTAATTTGAAATTTAGATATATCGACGTTTTGTCAATTAAAAATGACAATTTTTCTACATATGTCAATGCAATATATCCCAGCGAACCTGATATTAAAGATACAACAGAATCAAACACACACGCTTCATTCTTAGACATTTTACTTACTATAGACACAGATGGGAAATTGGCAACTAAGCTATACGACAAACCCGACGATTTCGACTTTCCTTCGTAAATTTTCCACATTTAAGCAGTAATATCACCCGCATATGGGATTTATATTTCACAAATGATCCGATATGCGTGGGCCTGTTCAACATATGATCATTTCAGATGTAAACTACTCACTGACAAATTATTGACACGGATATCGAAAACCGGTTTAATGTCAACGCTCCGCAAATTTCACGGTCGGTATAATAGTCTTGTTTGCGATTACTCTATTTCATTAAGTGAAATGTTGAGTTGCCTTTTCGTTGGCGGTTGTTGAGACGTCTGTACCAATTGTGACGAGGATTCTTTCCTGACGTATTTCATTTGGATTTTACTCACGGCGGGTGTGACCGGTCGACAGGGGATGCTTACTCCTCCATGGCATCTGATCCCACCCCATGGTTTCCAGAGGTCCGTGTTTGTCCATTTTTGCCAGACATTGTATCTATATCCTGGACATCCTGAAGATTTATACTTTGGTATCTGAGATTTTTTATATTAGTCACACAAGCCACATGAATTATGAATAATGTTCCTCAACGTTATTTCCAGTTTCGATTATATACAGGTAGTCCCAATAGCGCAGTTGGTAAAAGCACCCTGCTATTGTTCAGAAGGTCTTCGGTTCGATTGCCGGTCTGACCGCATGTTTTTCACCCCCTACTCATTTGGAGTTCAATGATATGTTTTAAGAGCCTCTTAGATTTCTTTATTCAAAGTAACGTTAATGCGCTAAAACAAGGATGTTCCATGCACGCTGCATATTTGTATACTGTGAATCCGGAATTTTTCGCAGGACATTATTTTCGCGATACAGCTGTTTTAAAATTATTCGCGAGATGGTTTTTCGCGATTTTGAAATGCCTATTTCCTCATACTATTATCATACATCATTACGCTATCATATATTTTCGCGAGCGAGAGTTTTCGCGAAATTACGCGTAAATAAATCTCTGTATAAAATATCATAAAACGGGATTTACAGTAATCTTTTACATGACATGTATTGTCCGATTCACATAACTCGGCGGTGTGGACTTAACTTTTAATTATCAAGTTGTCGATGGTTTCATTTTTCTTTTATGACAGACTTTACGTGAAATTTATTTATCTTAATGAATAATCTAAAATTTAAACTCGTCTAGTCCAGAGTTCATGATACTTATATCAAATCCGAAAGCCTCCAAACCAGCGTATAGAATGCTGCATCATAAAACACCGTGAGAGATTCATCACGTTAAACATAAAACACTAACAATTTCATCACTCTTATCTATATGGTATGTGCCTTTTTATTGTTTTAGAGCATTTTATTGTGGTCAGTAGGGTAGAAAGACTTAAAATAAACACACATTGCAATGATTTAGATTTAAATGTACTGTACATTCCATTTCGACGACCCCATTAACTATTCCTTACGGTACGTATAACAAGTTTGACATGAACAAACATCATGCTATATTTACAATTTAACATGCACAAATGAACTGCTTTATAAACTCCCATTACGTCATGATTTCAATCTGATAAGGGAAAAAACACGTGCAATACCCGACAACTTATAAGTCGATATTTGCATATTTATCGGCTGACAGCGCAGAGTAAACTGCTGTCTTCAACGCTGTAAAATGCCAGCTATATGAATAAGTATCTTTGCAGTTGTCGACTTTGATCTCGTTAGTTCGATATCAACTGTTTTAAATTTAAATCATTCGCGTCAGTAACATATTTGTCTCAACACCTGGTTAGTGATAATTGGTCTAACATCTAAAAACCTGTCAGTCTGGAAGCTGATTATTGTTCTCAGTTTTTGTCTTTTTATTGTTGCCAGGGAAGAGATATGATTATTTATGTATTCTGCAACTTTAAGGGATATTTAAAGACGTAGGATTGGCAAACATTTCATTAAACATTTCGCAAATCTTTTTATTAACAATTCCAAAGTTATAGTTTTCAAAGGAATGTAAAACAAATGCTTAAGACGATCGTTTCTGTCAATAAGACTTCATCAGTTGAGCTTGAATTTAATACAAATGTATATTTCCGATATATGAACATTGTTTGCAAACAGACTATTTGAAGTATTGTATTATTGGTTTGTGGTTTGTGAGCAGGGTTTACATTACCAACTTTGATTTTTTTTTACATTTGTGACCGAATTTTTCACTCGCTCAAATCAACTTTGGCCCGTTTTTCAAAGGTCCTAGTCTTGTACTTGGGTCTTAGAGTCGCGTTCACGACGTTATGACTTATGGATTACGAGAAAGTCGTGTCCTGTCTTTATAACAACACAGAGGCAGTGCGTAGACTGAAAAGGGGCATTAGGTGTGTTTATTTATCCCCCGCTTTCGCCGTAATGGGAGATATTAATTTGGGTTTGTCACGCGTCGGTTCCGTGCAATAACAGCAACAAATATTATCCGATTTTCTTCAAACTTGGTAACAAGGTTAAATGCATAAAGTGCTACGCCAAGTTCGATCGCCACATTTTGCGCGGAGTTATGGCCCCTTGATTAACGAAATATGTCATTTTACCACGGATCTGCTTAGCATCATTACAAGTTTATAATATTCAGTCTATACATTTTTCAACCATTTCACTTAATTCCGTAATACATGTTCAATAACACACTTAGCTTCTGTATAAGGCTTCAGGTTTTGTTCCATTTCTTTTACGAAAGGGGGAACGCGGGGGATATAAATTCTACGAATCAGCATGTTTTTCAATAAAATCTTTTCCCGTTTTACTACTTAGATTGATAAATAATAAGAAAAAAAAAAAGAGAGAGAGATACAAAGGCATAAAATTATTAAATTCCTATATACATATATTTGGTGCTTGAGGAACCCAGGTTTAGCACTTTTTCAATTGCAATATTATAATCATAATACCAAAGTTATAATGCTCAACACGATCGTTTCTGTCAATTAGACTTTAGATCATCAAAATCGATTTAACTCAAACTTGATATTTGTATATGAATACCACACTGGATCTGACCTTATTCTCACAAACTATATAAGAATATTTTTTAAAAGATTTGTTATGCCCGTCTACAGCTCTTATTTGCTATTGTACATCAAGTACAAGAAGTAAAAGTGGAACTAATCGAAATAATTTTTCTTGGTAAACACAACTAGTACTGACCCTTTTAGTCTTTGTTGCTTTAGTGTACCAGGTATAGTTTTGAGTACCTTTACAACAGTGGAAAATCGAATTATTGCAGAAAAGAAAAACCATGTTTACTGACAGCGTATATCAAAGAGTTTTTAAACAAACTACCTAAAAAATACGCACTTTTCATTTTTTTAACCAAATATGTGAAAGTTGTCTTTAAGACCTAATGTAAAAAAGATAAAATAAAAAACACAATATACAGGTAATCATAAATTATCAATATCTCATTTGAAACTCTGCAAAAATATATTGTCTTTGGGTAGCGAATAGTTGATTCACCAGTCATAAGTTCTATTTCAAGGTCAATCATTTTAACGATTTAGAACTTACAACTTTACGATTTTTAGACAACTTAGGATTTTCCGTCCCCACACGGAATCTTTAAATGTAAATTGGATCGCTTGTTTATTGATGACATTTGTCCATTTTTGCCGTTTATAAATTATGTGTACTTTTGTATGTCATAATTAGTTTTCTGACACAAAGCAAACTATAAACAAAAGCAACCACAGAATCAAACACCATTGCTGTTGTTCTACAAATAAAAGCGAAGTACAAACTAAAGAAACCACAGAATCAAACATCAGTGCTATTGTTCTACCAAGTAAAAGCGAAGTATAAACTAAAAAACCACAGAATCAAACATCAGTGCTATTGTTCTACAAATAAAAGCGAAGTACAAACTAAAAAACCACAGAATCAAACACCAGTGCTATTGTTCTACAAATAAAAGCGAAGTACAAACTAAAGAAACCACAGAATCAAACATCAGTGCTGTTGTTCTACCAAGTAAAAGCGAAGTACAAACTAAAAAACCACAGAATCAAACACCAGTGCTATTGTTCTACAAATAAAAGCGAAGTACAAACTAAAGAAACCATAGAATCAAACATCAGTGCTGTTGTTCTACCAAGTAAAAGGGAAGTATAATCTAAAAAAAACCACAGAATCAAACACCAGTGCCATTGTTCTACAAGTAAAAGCGAAGTATAAACTAAAATAAAACATAGAATCAAACACCAGTGCTGTTGTTCTACAAAGTAAAAGCGAGTTATAAACTAAAGAAACCACAGAATCAAACACCAGTGCTATTGTTAAACCACAGAATCAAACACCAGTGCTATTGTTCTACAAGTAAAAAGTAAAAGCGAACTATAAACTAAAGAAACCACAGAATCAAACACCAGTGCTATTATTTTACAAGCAAACTCGAACTCTAAACTAAAGAAACCACAGAATCAAACACCAGTGCTGTTGGTCTTCAAAGTAAAAGCGAAGTATAAACTAGAGAAACCACTGAATCAAGCACCAGTTCCATTGTTCTACAGGTAAAAGCGAAGTATAAACTAAAGAAACCACTGAATCAAACACCAGTGCTACAGGTTGAACCACCCAAAACAATAGTCATGGAGACTCAACGCTTCAGACTCGTTAAGCTTGTTAACAATTGAAAATGGAACTTGGTAAGACTGCACATACATTGACATAAATATTGACACCAATTAGAAATTGGCAAATAAACTAAATCAAACGTGATGAACTCAACTTTCCAGTCGTCAAATTTCCACTTTAAGTAGTAAAATTCTTTTATCACTTCCATACGGTGTTCATGTCTTCCAAATGATCCATAAGTTTTGATAGTTTTCATCTGGGTCCAATAAATACGAGGTTGGAAGTACCAGTATCTGAAGTAAACCAATAAATTTTAAGTTATTGTCATATGAATAAGAATATTTCCTTTTAAATCAATAATTTGCAGATTTTACGTCGATGCAATACATCAAATCTCACTACACTACCTGGGTCCTGTTTACTAAATCAGGTCTGGTATTTATGATTACCCACAGGCTGTGCATAGACCAGCCTATTTTTGTATGTGTCCTTATTTGTCTTTGTAAATGTAGCAAGTAAAAATACTCTTAAACTATCAAGATCTTATTTGAAAATATGCAAACATACCTTAAGACTTCAGTTAGGATATCGTTGATAAAATGGGCCTAAGGTTTGTCTTAAGATCTAGTAACATCAGAATTACGACTTTTTGATAAAACGGGCCCCTGGATTTTTATGCCCTTTCACGACAGAAAATATATTCACCTCGTTGAAAATTCGCCCTGATTCACCAGTTTTATGAATGGCATATATGCTCATGCTTCAATTACTTAGCTTGAAAATTTTACTTCAATTTTAAGTTTCGAAAATATCGAAAATCAAACAAGTGCGATAATTCCTATATACTAGTATACAGTATTAAGTATTGACGACTTGGTGGTGATACATGAATCATTATTGATTCAGTATTGTTAGTGGACGTACTGTTATTGACTCATTGTTATCGAATCATTGTTATTGAAATTGTGGTTTACCTATCATTATTGACCCACTGTTGTCAAATTATTCTAGTTTCCGTGTTTGTCCATTTTTACCGGATTTGTATCTATGTCCTGGACATTCTATTGATTTATACTTTGGTATCTAAAATTTTTATATTATTGACTCGTTGTCGTTGATTCAGTTTTGTTAGCATTTAGTTTTCGTCTCATAGTAGTAACTCATTATTGACACATCATTGTTGAGTCATTGATATTCACTTATCATTGACTCATTATTTTAAACTGATTACGAACATTTGATATGGTTTTTATCTGCGGACCTGGTATCTGATCTGATTTGTCTAGTGATCTGTTGTCGTACAATATTGATTATTTTTGCGTGTTATCACATGGTGTCTTAAATGTTTATTATTTACTATTTACCAAGAGTACTTATGTTCATTTTATGCACCTTATTTTGAATTTTATCCTGATATTCTGTTATCTTCTGAAGATACTGAATACTTAATTTCCCAAAATATTAAGGATATAAGGCTTTAAAGTACCTTCGGTCAACTTACCATTCAACTACACGCCAACCACATATACTTATCATCATTCAAACTCTCCCACCCAAACACACCAAACGTTCTTTTCCATACTTGATTTTCGTTATAGTTTTTTTCCCTACACAGTGTTGTCCTGCTTTGCGTTTTAATTTTTAATTTTGACCGATTCCTATTGTTCTATAATTTTACCAAAATAAATTGGCTTATGTTTACGAAAAACAACAGGCCAAAATTTGTAGAACATCTCCTAAATCTGGTGACATCTCGGTATAAGTGAACGATTCTTAAAAAAAACCCAACGGTTCTAAATTTTAATCATAACAGGGATAGCAGGAAAACTTTTAGACACAGTATATCAGAGCTTCGGTATTGCATGCGGATAGAGAAAGACAGAATGCTTTAACTTTACTTTACTTTAACTTTTGGAAAATATGTAGTACGTGTGTTAATGGTTTTTGCCGAGCCAGGATGTGCCACCCGGAGGTGTTGTTACTTTTATCATGGAAGACACACATTGTATGCAGAACTCTGTAGAGCTGTAGAGTGAATGCGTTCGCCGTCATTGACAAAGAATCCGTTGTGGTCTGGTACTTCTTTTGATAAGTTAATTAATCGGGCACATTAGTTAGAACCTCATTTTTATTATATGTTGTCATGGAAACAAAGGAATGATGTTACACTTTCGTGCATTCTTATAATAAAAATAAATAAACCTATCCATTTGTTTTGATTTAATGATGGGTTTCCTTAAAATAGATACAAAATCGTTGCATGTCGCGTGACAAAAATAAACAATAGGGTATTTCTTCAAACCTCGATACTTATACACTGCTAGTTACCTTTAGATGGATGCTATCAAAGCATCGGCCATTAGAAGAACTAATACAAGGGCATAAAGGAAAAACTCAAAAAGATAATGCAGCCGTGTTGATACAAACCATGATATATAATCAACCCAAATTCCATTCAATATTTGCAAAAACGACATGGGACCTTCAAGGCCGTGTGGTTAGAGCATAGCGCTTGAAACCAAGAAGTTTCTCCGCTCTTGTGAGCTTAGGTTTGAGCTCTGCTTGTCGTTAAGCTGATTTTGTGAGACATCCGATGGCACCTGATCTCACTTCTGTTTTTTAGGGGTATACTTTATCTCTGATTTGTTTACTGTTTCCTGGACCTTCTCTTGATTGATACTGTGATATCTGTGATTTTTATGTATTACGAACTACGCTTAAAAACTGGCGGCCTCCATATAGCAAGAAGATGTTAAATGTGGAGTAAAAACCCAATATTGGTATTATGTTTATAATATAAATAAAACAACAATAAACATAAAAAAACCACCCCAACCCCCACACCCCACGAAAAACCCAAATCAAAGAAGTAAAGCCAATAGCACATATCTATTAACAAAATATCGACTTTACAATAAAAAATCTTAAAAATGTGATTCAAGTATTTTTTTTAGTTTCAACACTGTTGTCTTCGAAGTTCCTTTAGTGCTATAGCTTTGATCTTGTGAAACAATTAAACTATGCAGTGCTACATTATAATCACCAGTTATATATATATATATATATATATATATATATATATATATATATATATATATATATATATATATATATATATATATATATATATATATATATATATATATATATATATATATATATGTATATATATTGACATACCGAACAAATAACAGAGCCTACATTTGTCAGAATTATATCAATAATTTAGTCATGGCATCTTCTGATCACACATTTTAAGCAATTAAATAAATATAATCACATGTATATTGAGTGTTGGTCATTTGCATTATTGTGTATACATACATTTGTCGTGTGTTAAATAATTCCTTTATTATAATTATGTCAAATTAACATTTTACTATTTGTTCAAAATGTTCATACATGTATATACATAAATCTGGTTATTACAACTGAATAGTACATCGTTTAATTGGCTAACATGATCCAAGTAGAACCAGCCTGGCTCTGTCGGTAGCGCGCTCGACTCTGGATCGTGAGGTCGTGAGTTCGAGTCCCGCCGGTGACAGGATGGTTTCCTGTCTTTCGGATGAGACAGTAAAAACTGGAGGTCCCGTGTCACAGTTGGTGTCAGCACGTTAAAGAACCCTCACTGCTCAATGGCCGTAAGTGCCGAGCATAGGCCAAAATTTGAAGCCCTTCATCGGCATATGGTGACGTCTCCATATGAGTGAAATATTCTTGAGTGGGACGTTAAGTAACAACAAACAAACAAACAAACAAACAATAAACGATCTAAGTATAAACAGTTAAAGTTTTGCCAAAGAAAAGCAGTGTTGAATCTTCAACACTTTCACTCATAGACACAAACACTTGCATATACATATACATAGTTCTAGTATATGTATATACAAACATCGTAGATACTTGTAGACACAAACACACATTTAATTTGGTCTTAAATGCATTAAATCCACATAACACATTATTTTTGCATTACTCCCTCCGGGCACCTGGTCTCATCCCATTTGCGATTTACAATTGTTCATCATATTGAGACCATTTATATCTGATTTGTCGTGTTATAATGGAATTGAGTTTCGATTATCCATTGGTACTTCTTCATTTTTACGTTTTTTCTTCACAAATATTTCTGTTGCCAATTACTACTACTACTTAATATAGATAATAGATGTGTGCAAGTTCAGACAATTTACCATTTTGGTGACGAATAATGTCGATTTGGACAAAAAGAACAAAAGTAAAATACAGAACAACTGACGTTGCCTTACTTGAATTGGGTTTGGACTACATTGTCCCGGAATGTGAGTACTTGTGTTAGTAAATTATAATTAATTTTAATTTCCTCGTAAAAATCGATCGGGTAAAACAACCTTAAATGTCATATGGCATAACTTTCTAAAGTGTGACATGATAGTATTGTTTGCTTTTGAAAAGCAAACTAAAAATTCGTAATCATTAAAATCATTTTCCCATTAATCTTGGTTAACCATTACTATAAAGTTTACTTTTCAATGCATCATTAAGTGTTTGTTTTCCGAAAAGTGGCTTAAAGCAAGTTCACTCCTTTAAAAAAGAATTGCTAATGTATACTCAAGGTATTAATTTCAATGTAATTAAATTATGACATAATCGCACCATTATTTGTGGCCAGGCAAAAAAAAATTGCATTCAAATGTGATGTTTACTTTCAAACATTTTGGCAATTCTACTGATATCAAAACGATTTAAGTTGTCCTCCTCTATCATCATACGCTAGATCCTGTTTCATTTTCCTTTAATAGTGTAATAGCGTGTTTCAACTGATATGCACATGTTAAATGATAGTTCAAAGAAACAGATGTAATTACCGAGGAAAAACGAAAGACAGAAATGAAAATATACACCTAAAATAAATCAAACGCTAATTATTATACCTGTTTAAATATTATAAATACAAATGTATTATAAACATAATACCAAAGTGATAGTGCTGAAGACGGTCGTTTCTGTCAATAAGACTTCATCAGTTGAACTCCAATTTTAAATACTCTTCTAAAGGGGAAGTGGTATAAGACAAGGCCAAATAATAAATCTAAATGCATAGATAAATTCGTCTAAGAGTAACCACTGTAAAAATATGTCTTTCTTAGCTTTTAAATTAAACGCTTATGAAAGTTCTTGTAAACTGAAATTGGCATAAAGTTCTTTTACATAAAATAATGTACTGATAGATTGAAATGTAATCGACAAAGCATAATCTATCTACCTACCTTCCTACCTACAAATTCAGCCTACCCACCTACCTATCTATTTACTAACCTACCTACCTTCTTACGTACCTAGCCTACCTGCCTACTTACGATACCCGTCTTCTTACATACCTAACCTACCTATCTTCTTAATTACCTATCTACCTACCTACCTACCTATCTAACTACCAAGCCTACTCACATACTTACCAAAGTAGCCTACACGCCAATCTACCTAGTTTACCTACCTACCTAGTCTACCTATCTACTTACCTACCTACCAATCTGTATACCTAATCTACCTATCTACTTACCCACCTATCTACTTAACCTACCTACATACCCACCAACCTACTAACGTACCCCCATACCTACGTAACCACCTACCTACCCACCTACCTTTATCCGTCTGTATTAAATGATTAACTTTATGTCTGAATTTAAAACTTGAAACGTTCCATTTGTGAGAAATTTTCTTCACATTTGAGACATTTGCATCAGTTCAATAACCCTAACCAATGTACAGAATAATCCTCAAATGACAGCAAAATCAATATGAAAATTAAAAATGTTACAATTGATATGTATATAGAAATATGACTAAAGAAAAAGTACCTTACATTAGGAATGCAATGTGTGCGTTATTGGTTTTGTTAATATTAATAATAACGTAATTTCCGGAACGAAATATAATTCATATGACATAGCTTGATATGGAAATTCTCGAAAAATAATTTCTGTAAATAAACTATACACATGATTCTCCAGAAATACTTCTATAAACAAAATTACACGTAGCACTGAAATACAAATTACATAGAACATTGAAATACAAATTACACAGAGCACTGAAATACAAATAAAACAGAGCACTGAAATACAAATTACACAGAGCACTGAAATACAAATTACACAGAGCATTGAAATACAAATTACACACAGCACTGAAATACAAATAAAACAGAGCACTGAAATACGAATTACACAGAGCACTGAATACAAATTACGCAGAGCACTAAAATACAAATTACACAAAGCACTGAAACACAAGATACCCAGAGCATTGATATATATGTTAAACAGAGCACTGAAACACAAGTTACACAGAGCAGAGAAATAGAAATTACAGAGCACAGAAATACAAAGTAAACATAGCATTGAAATATAAATTACACAGAGCACTGACATACAAGTTACACAGAGCACTGGAATACAAAATACACAGAGCACTGAAATACAAATTACACAGAGCACTGAAATACAAATTACACAGAGCATTGAAATACAAATTACACAGAACACTAAAATACGAATTACATAGAGCACTGAAATACAAATTACACAGAGCACTGAAATACAAATTACACAGAGCACTAAAATACAAATTACACAAAGCACTGAAACACAAGATACCCAGAGCATTGATATATATGTTAAACAGAGCACTGAAACACAAGTTACACAGAGCAGAGAAATAGAAATTACAGAGCACAGAAATACAAAGTAAACATAGCATTGAAATATAAATTACACAGAGCACTGACATACAAGTTACACAGAGCACTGGAATACAAAATACACAGAGCACTGAAATACAAATTACACAGAGCACTGAAATACAAAATACACAGAGCACTGAAACACAAGTTACACAGAGCACTGAAATACAAATTACACAGAGCACTGAAATACAATTTACACAGATCACTGAAATACAAGTTACATAGAGCACTGAAATATAAAATACACAGAGCACTGAGCACATGTTACACACAGCACTGAAATACAAGTTACACAGATCCCTGAAATACAAATTACACAGAGCACTGAAATATAAATTACACAGAGCACTGAAATACAAATTACACAGAGCACTGAAATACAAATTACACAGATCATTGATATACAAGTTACACAGAGCACTGAAATACAAATTACACAGAGCACTGAAATACAAATTACACAGAGCATTGATATACAAGTTACACAGAGCACTGAAATACAAATTACACAGAGCACTGAAATACGAATTACACAGAGCACTGAAACACAAGTTACACACAGCACTGAAATACAAAATACACAGAGCACTGAAAAACAAATTCCACAGAGCACTGAAATACAAATTACTTCTAGCACTGAAATCCAAATTACATAGAGCACTGAAATACAAAATACACAGAGCACTGAAATACAAATTACACAGAGCACTGAAACACAAGTTACACACAGCACTGAAATGCAAATTACACAGAGCTCTGAAACACAAGTTACACAGAGCACTGAAATACAAAATACACAGAGCACTGAAATACAAATAACACAGAGCTCTGAAATACAAATTACACAGAGCACTGAAATACAAAATACACAGCATTGAAATACAAATTACATAGAGCACTGAAACACAAGTTACACAGAGCACTGAAATACAAAATACACAGAATACTGAAATACAAATAACACAGAGCTCTGAAATACAAATTACACAGAGCACTGAAATACAAAATACACAGAGCACTGAAATACAAATTACACAGAGCACTGAAATATAAATTACACCTAGCACTGGAATACAGATTACACAGAGCACAGAAATACAAATTACAACTAGCACTGAAATGCAATTTTTTTTTAATAATCTATAATAATGTATAACATTACAATACACATGTACATATTCTCTGTCTCTCTGTCTCTGTCTGTCTGTCTGTCTGTCTGTCTGTCTGTCTCTCTCTCTCTCTCTCTCTCTCTCTCTTTTTTTTCTCTCTCTCTACCTATCAGAAAAATATATAAATTTCATGTACAGCCGTGTAATTGTATGTTTATAAAAATGACGTCACGAGGGAAAGGGAAATTTTCCTCTTTGCATTGGTTATTGTTCTCCATGTGAAACATAATACTGAACCAGCAAACTATTTTCAATCATATGGTAACGTTATCAAGTCATTATATGTTAGGTACTACAAATTTTGACCTGGAGAAATCTAAATCAATTAGGGCTCTTTAACGTGACACACAGGTACTACCTAGGTTTTTTTTTAAATTCTCTGTGCAAAACTCGTGACTTTCACTTCGAATATCCAGCACTTGGTTGAGAAAGAGTCAGGTACCACCAGTATCAAAAAGTATTTGGCCAGTCTCGGGTTCCATATCTAAACCACACGCTTGCGAGTCAAAACATGTACCATTAGACCAACACAAATGTCATATATTCGTAATGACATACATAAACAAAACATGATCATACTATTGACATCATATTACCATGATCCTTGTTCATCGTTAACCTTTAAAACACATAAATAACATTGCAATACGCTTTGACTTGAAGTATACAAAAACATTATATTGGCCATTTTCTGTGTATGAATTATCATAGGACAGAATGTTGCGTGTGTCGTATTGATTGAAATTGATTAGAATTAGAACGACAGGTAAAGTGTGTTTGCTCACCGTTCCATAGAAATTTCTCCCGTGTGTCTAACCATTTATATATCCTGGATAGACGTCGGAACCAATATGAGACGAAGTTCATTTCTAAAAGTTGAAATGATTCATGAAAAGAGATACTAGAAATCCAAACTGAGATTTTGGATTATAAAGAAACAGTTCACTGACTGTTGACGTGGATGTTGTTGGGATATTGGACAAAATGTTGAATCTAACATATCTCTGTTATCTATATTGAAATGGATATTGAAAGATATATATTCCAAATAGAAATTTAAAATTGAATATTGCATATTGCAACACATTGATGGACTAAGAATTTATGGGGAATTAAGTTATACATTGTTTAACAGGGCAACAGAGGTAGGTTTTGTTACAGGATATTCTACAGTTTTTAACATGATCATGTCAAATGACGGTTAGTGAAACAAATCAAACATACCCTTTGAATGACAGCAGGTAGAGTTACTGATAAAAGCTTTAAATTGCTTCAGATTAATTATTCATTTTAATGCGATGGGGTTATGACGAAATACATTTGTGTTCAACAGAGTCTAGCCTTGAAATGGTATCATCATTTATTTATGAGTAACAGTCACTTTACGATCAAGAATGATATGTTTATGGAAAAATCGGAACTGGGAAATTCTTATTATTCTGGAGTTACTTCGTTGAAAATTAATGGTAAAAATGACTTTCAATAAATGTAAAAACAGATAAGAAAAACCCAATGGAATTTATCAAACAAATGAGAGTTAATAAACCACGTGAGGACGACATAAAGGTTAGACTAAATATCGGCGGACATAGGTTCGAAACGTGGATGAGCACATTGGAAAAAATTCCAGGAACACGACTAGCACTTCTAACCGCGCTAAAGGAAAGTGATGAAAGTTGGGACCAGGAAAATAAAGAATACTTTTTTGACAGACATCCTGGGGCTTTTATGTCCATTCTGCATTATTACCGGACCGAGGAACTGCACACAGACCAAAATATATGTGGCAACATAATAAAAGGGGTAGGTGTACATTTTAATCGTATTAAATTTGTTAATGATACTAGGGGTTGGTTTACACGAGGTTTAAGATATATTTATATGTCACTAGGAGCAACTACACGTAATGGGTCACATTGACGTCCACACACAAATACACATACAAATGGTTACACACACAACACACACACACACGCGTATACACACACGTATACACAAATACGCACACACATACACATGTACACACCTATACACACACGTATATACACAGACGCACACAAATACACACATACACATGAACACACATATACACTCACGTCTATACACACAGACACACACAAGTACACACATACACATGTACACACATATACACATGTACACACCTATACACACACGTATATACACACAGACACACACATGTACACACATACACATGTACACACACAGACGCACACACATGCACGTGAACATGCACGTTATGTGCATGAATTCGTACAAACTGAGTTCGTTATATTCAAGTTTTACTGTATATAGTAACTATTACTCTATGTAATTGTAATGACAATAAAACTTTATATTTGTGATGTGGACTAGCACACAAGCATAGTGGCATGAAATACTTGTGAACCAAACATACTCCCGATAAAAAAAAGTTCACATATACTAATTTTAAAAACTGGTACTATTAATGCATGAAAATATGTAATACTTATGCACTAAGTTGTGTATTAGCATTTCAACTGGAAAAAGAATAGATAAATGCTTTATACTGCAGTTATGACGGTACCGTAAATAGAAAAAGCATTTTAGGTCATCCTCAAAGTACAGTATATTTTCTATGTTTTACTTTTATATTGACATGTAATCTTTAAAATGATATGTTATATGAATGCGTTTCTGGCATTGTGACATTTTTCTTTCACTGTCCAGAACAAATGATAACAATGATACTGATAAAAAGAGAAGATAACAAGTAGAAATAAAGACGAATGATGGCAGAATTAGTCTATTTTATCTATATGATATCCAGTGTAATGATATCATGATAGAATATCAATATTACAAATACTTTGGTTTCCTAGCAAATAACTCTAACAATACAGTTAAACGCTAAACACGTGACTTCTTGTGATGGTCTAATGGCCAAGGATTCGACACACAAGCGGAAGGTTCAAGAATCGATTCCCGGTATCGTGTCATACCAAAAACCTTAAAAAATGGTAGTGACTGTTTCCCCATCAAGCGCTCAGTATATAAAGTGAAAGTCACGGGCCTTTTGTATGATACTTAAAATCGAGGATCCATGTCATGATCCTCATTGCATTGGCGTCAGTCCACAACACAGGTAAAAATGTGTGACATTTGACATCTCCATTTACGTCCAAAACTGGAGAGATATAAAACAGAAATAAGACAAATGAAGCCATACCACGTGATTATCATAACACGTAATTATCATATGAAATAAAGTCTACACATTGATATGTTAGTATAGTTGTGTGTGATTGATAATAAATGCTAACAATTTGTTCTATAGTTTTATAATACTAACACTAACACTGACATGCAAGTTAGACATGAACCCAGCATACTTTTAGTATTGGTAAACCTGCTGATTTGATCACAAACACTATTTATCATTAGAAACTGACAAATAAATAGATCATTAACACTAACACAGTCGTTATATACCTGAACACTGTTACGGTACAAATTCTAGCATATAAAACAAAACACAAAACGACAAAACACAGGGCATATCCAAACTCTTACACACTCATTTAAATATTTTTAATATATCAACTGACATATTCTTAAAGTATGAATTCTGCCAAAGGTTTTAAGACCAGAAAAACACATACACTTTTTACATAAACTCTAGCATAAAATTATACACATCCCTTCATTGTATTTAGATACTGAATGGCACTTTCAACTTAAAACGTTTTTAATACCATGATCCGACGCTAACAAATACACTGTTTGTATTGTGACGTAATTACGAACGCATAGATATATGATTTGCTATGTTACGACTAAGAAATGTCTTCTACTCAGAAAACCAATATATAGGTCGTTCAAGACAAATTAAAACATGTTTACACTACGAGTCGAAATTTGATCAAAACAGTGTGACAGACCAGTATAAAACTAACCCTAGACGAAGCTATTCAGATAGCAAATTTTTCGGGGGGGGGGGGATTCTCCTTTGGCGAACGTTTTCAATATGACACCAGTTAAAAGAGCTATAATTCTACCAAGATAAATTGGCACATGTTAAAATAAACATGAATCAAACTTAAATTATAAAAGGGATCACAGGATATTTTTCGGCACATGAAACAGTGATGGAATCAGAGCAATGCAAAATGTTTTACCCGTACCTGTTACATCATTCTTTATGGAAAACAAAGTAAAACCTGCTTTAGCAACCTCCTGTGTATAAAGACCACTTGGTCATAAAGCCTGTTTTTGCTGTCCCCAATAGTACCATTTGTGTACAAATCAACCTCTAGATAAAGACCATCTCATTATAAAGACTGGTTTTGTTGTGTCCCTAAAGGAGTCTTTATATCATGTGCCACTTTATATCGGTAGACCTACGTAGAATCAGAAAAAGACAAGAACCGTACACCTTATTTTTCGAACAATATTCGGACAATATTGTTTTAGTTTCTGATGAATTCGTAAGTGCCACTTCATCTTTATAGAATTAAACTAAACAATGACTCACAAACTGTAATAATAAAAACTCATTTATCTAAATGAAAACATATTTTTCGATCTACTTACCACGTTATTTCTTTTTAGCTTAAACGAATTGTGGCTGTCGATTTCTGTGGTTTCATATTATGAAATGGGTTTTTACTGTTATATACGATTATATAGAAGTGACCTGTCACATAGATATAAGATTAAGGTTAGGGTAATTATTTAATGAATTGGACAGAACATATATTTACAGCTCAGAACAATGGAGGCCATATATTGAATAACACGTGGTTAAATATGGTGAAACCTATATATAACGACCTTATGGACACAAGAAAACCGGTTTTATAGGGAGGTGGTCTTTATATAGAGGTCGATTTGTACACAAATTGTACTATAAAAAAAGTTTTTATGACCAGGTGATCTTAATACACAGGTGGTCGCTAAAGCAGGTTTTACTGAAATCTTCAAGATAAAACATCTTAGAAATCACCTGTAGTTCCACTGTAGTGTAGACATTATTTTGCGTGGAATTCATAGATAAAACGTAGATAAAACGTTTTAAATGGTATAACTGGTTTTTTAACAACATAGGCCTCAGTCCGAGCAGCATTTTCATAAATTGACTTAAATGATATTTATTTCTCTTAATTACTTGTTTACGTATCATTTTGATATTATGCAATTCAGTGTTTCAAACCAATCGAACTTAATCATTAAAACTATATTAGATAGTATTGAGAAATATTGGAACAGCAACATATCTTTTAATTCGCCTGGAGTAATTTCCTGCAGGATCATTTATCTTTAGGGGAAAGTCTGGTAAATGCAGGTACCCTGCGTTATTGCTCTTACTTGAATAATCTATAAATGATCGAAAAATATGGATGTGTTAATTCTACTGGAGTGAATTGTGTTGCATAAGTATGCTTGAAAAAGAGAAACAAGTAGCTTACTCAGCCGTCCTGGTAGCCTCTTGTCTCCTCACAACTTACCTACGATAAAATCGTAAAACACAAGCGGATCACGGGTCAACGACCATACACAAATCTCAAATGACATTGAAGGTCGCAAACAATAGGATAACGATGAGATAATTAGAAGACTCGTTGATAACAGATATAGAACGGTGCAACATATGTTATTTTTTGTTATTTGTGTTGTTATATCTTGTAAACTTGTGTTTTCATGATTATTATGTATACATTGTTTCAAATGGTCTGAGCCAGTCACAATTAACCAACGAAAAAGCGCATCGGTGTTCCGCACATGATCAGTTTAGGTTTTAGTGAGCCATCGTGGTTCTAGTTGCGATGTTCATATTACTCGATCATGACGGCTTGTAAGCAGAAATGTTCATGATACATTTTAAAAACAAAATAAAGATTCAGATACGATAATGGCTAGAGCTCCTATAATAGAACGCGTTTCTACTTTCTTATTTATTTTTTGATATTTTTTTTTCTTTATGAACACAAAAATAGCATAATGATATATGAAATATCATTCCAGAGTGAATGTTAGTATAAGTGTCATCACGAACAATTGAAATATATATATATATATATATATATATATATATATATATATATATATATATATATATATATATATATATATATATATATATGTATATATATATATATATATATATATATATATATATATATATATATATATATATATATATATATATATATAAGAACTTCATTCATCTGAGAATTGGCGGTGGCATGTTTCTGACGTCACTTGAATATTATAAGAAGCGCCGAATAAAACGTTGTCCTGATTCATTTCGCTGCAGGACGGCGACTTTGCAAAATTCAATATCATTTAGAGTATGCTGTGATGTTAATGATAATATAAAATGTTAGTATGAAACAAAGGCAATATTTAAAGTATCTGTAATGCACTTATTTTTGCATATAATATGTATACATCATATGATAAAAATGAATATGTCACGAGTTTTCATTCATATCACATTTATGATACTCGTTTAGAATTTTCCTTTTTGGTCGTAAAATTGAAATGTAATATGATGAGTGCAAATAAGACAATTATATCGACCATAAGAATTGGGAAATGTTGACTTAAATGAAATTGAAACAAAAATACAGGAGTTGATAGTGTGTATACCTTGAACATTATTTTACGTCATGTTACATAATAAAGTTGTTAAAATATCAATAATTCAATAAATGAATAATTTGTTTAAATTTCCCAGACGTGGAATGGAGAAAATAATTCAAAATGTATTTGTAAATAAATGTAATTGACATATCAGAGTGATTAGATTGTCATATATTTTTAAATGGATACTTTACTTTTGAGCAATCGCAAGAAACGATACCTAAAAAAAAAAAAAAAAAAAAAAAAAAAGAAAAGAAAATGGAAAATGGATGTGATGGACCCCGATTTGAATAAAAAAAGGGAACAATTGTCTTATATCGGGTACGTAAATATATAAAAAATAATTATTATGTTGAAATATTATCTGAATCCTATAAAGTATTAACAAACAATGACAATATCAATGATGAAATAAGTTATCAAAATAAAAATAACTATCCTGTATTATAACGATGCCCAGTAACTCATTTAATATTACAAATGATTGTGACACAAAAAGGTAAATGTATATCATTAACGAAATATACATGATTCCGTGGAATCCAATATTTCAATAGCTTTTATATAAATAACAATGTATATTTCATGTTGACATATGTAAAGTGCATGCATCCCCCTGCGCACGTTCATAATATGGAACATTTTCTGTGAAAGCTGGAAACGTGACGGTGTTGTCACATAATATAGAGGACAGTTATATAGTTATATATATATATATATATATATATATATATATATATATATATATATATATATATATATATATATATATATATATATAGTTTGTCTCTTGTTACTGACATCAGATACAGTTTATTGAAACTTTGCTTTAGTGTTGATTACTACCGTCCGGGTGTTTTTAGGCAATGAGACTTCAAGGTTCTCGGTTATAAATTACGATGAAACACCATCAGTATAAAAAGGTAATGAGGGCAAATTTTTAGCAGTCTTTGTCTTTGGTCGATAGATATTTCGGAAAAATCGAAGAAACACACCCACCTAAACGGTGTTCATTTGTGTCTTGTGTACAGCCCTGAAGTAACTTTTATTGTGAAATTTTAATTGAACTTTTATATTCTTGCCTTTTGTCTTCTAGGAATTGATCTTGTACTCACTAAATTGAAAGAAAAAAACCTGCTTTTATGAACGACTTTTAACATGCTTGAGTTTATATTACATTTGTAATTGAATGTTTCTATAACTTGATTAACAGAGCGCAGTTTTTGTGTTAAAATATTCAATACCCATTTTCAATTATTATTTTTAACCAGATTAATATAGAAACTCCATTTTTCGTATAGCAATAAGTCAATCGTATATTTGTTTCTGGGGGAATTCTATTTTTAATCGCAGTGCATTTAACATTTTGCCTGTTACTTCAACTATGTTTAACATTTGATGGAAGTGAATGTTTAATATCTTATGTTGCAATATCAATGAGATAATGAAGGTCCCGAAGAACGGTAGCGGTAGTACATTTTTTCACTTTTTTCTCCCTTCTGTACAATAATACTCTCAAATAATGATACACTAAAAGAAAGAGGGCGATAATATACAATTATTGTACAATACGTGTGTCGATATAAGAATACTGGAGTGAAAAATATCGACCGCGGCCAAATGTACATATGAGAATATATGGAGTTAAAACTAAAAGAAAAAAAAACAACAAACAAAGAAACAAACAATTAATAAGGCTTAAATTGATATTTCCTCTGTATTCAATAAATTTTCTTGTTATATACCCGACTTTCGTTTTTCATTTAATAAATATAAAATGGAAAGGTGCAATATTATTCCATACACACCCGCGACCGGTTTGGGGTTGATGTGACGTAATAATATGAATAAAGTTACATCTTTGTGTGAGGTCATATGAGTAACTTCAAACAAAGCTAATTTAAACGCCGTCTAGATTAACACTATAACTGAGTGTATGGATGATTGCTTCGGATAAATATTTGATATTAATGTGATTAATTGTGAATTAAATAAGATGTTTTATTAATATAATTGAAGAGGGTATCACTAAAATTGATTATGACGGTACATGTTGAAATATTGACGTCCTCGTTCTTGTTGCGCCAATAACTCGGGCGTCAATATTTCAACATTGTACAGTCGATAACCTATTACATATATACAATTTTTATATACAATTCATAGAAATACGCTCTATTGAAAGAGACCTGCTTTCTACTTCCAAGCACATCATGTACATGAACTAAAAATAAAAATAAAATATTTTTATATTCTTTTAAGTTTTTCACATATGTCATATCTTTGACTGACTTGTTTCTGCATGCTACGGTATGGTTCATGTAAGTGAAATTATCTTTTTGACAGAGATATAAAATATACGCAGTTTTATGAAAACACAGGAAAGGATCTTGCAAAGTATTTAATGTACATTTGTTATGTAAGGTTACTTGTTTGTACCCGAGAATATCATATTTGTCCGATACTGACGCTCAAGAAAAAACAGAATATAAGCTGCCTTCTAATTTTTTTTTAATTTTTATGAGAAAATAATAAAATTCACCTAGTGTTCCGTTATTTAACAAAAATGTATGTCTTCACTCGCATCCAGAAGTTAGTGTTATCTGTCGTAGCCACTCTTTGTAATTAGCGACTGCATGTCTCAATATGAAACAATGTACAAATATTTCATAATGTCCGTAAATTGCTTTTTATGAGGTGTATGCCCGTAAGTCATTCTGCTCGGAAAACAAATTAACTTAGATTGTGTTAAATATACCGTTTCCCTCGGAGATTATCTCTCCAAATTATGTTAATAATTGTTTTATTTAGGCTTTATGTTTATTTTTCCATTGATAACATTTGCTCTCGTTTTATCTTGGCTACAATGGTATCTGGAGTAGCGCATTCTTAGTACACACGTCTTGTTCCGTTGAATAATTAAGACAATTATCAGCATCTAATTGCTTTGATATCAACTGAATATACTCTTGTACTCTTTATAACTACTATCTCTTAACTCGGTTTTCAGTGGGCAATACCGGTTAACGTAGAATATCTAAATTATGCATGCAAAACGTGCGTGGAATATCCTCCAGCAACATTTAGCTAGCATACATAATGTCTACGTTTTGAATTTGTATATTTTCATGGTGTACCTTATCAGATATGAGCGTGGGAGTAAACATTTTATGTGTTTAAATGGGTGCAGGGGCTGAAAATTTTCTTTCAGCTGCTTAGGTCCAGGACTTTTTTGTTAAATTTTGCCTGGGTCCAGTCCTCTAACATATGGGTCCAATTAAATATGTAAGTCAGATTTTTATTGTAATAAATCAATACATATAACAATCATCAAAGGTTTGAACACAGAATTATATAAACCAAAGAATACCACAAAATCATATTTAAAATGAATTTTACAAAGGAAACAAATACGGTTTAGAAAGAAAGAAATTGATAAAATAGTCATTCACTGATTCAGACTTGTTAGGTCCTTGGACCCACACAGCAAGAAAACGACAGGGTCCAAAAGTAAAATATGTAGATCCTGGACCTCGGACTTAAGGAATTGTCAGCCCCTGGGATGTAAACATTTGCATTCTTATTAATTCTCATTAACCAGAGAAAAACTAGGTCCGACAGTGCCAAAATTATAAAAATTAAATTAACCTAGATTTTCTAGAAAAAACCTAGTTAAACTAAACAAAGAAAAATTAGATTTAACTGCGCCAGAATATCAAAAATTAGTTTTTAAGTGATTTTGGAGCAGTTAAACCTAGGTTTTCTCATTTATATAGTCTGTCTCGAATTAATTCCATCTGCTACTCCAGAATCAAATTAATGAATTAGAACTATTTTTCTCCAGTTTGTTTTCCAATTTTCACATTACCTGGAATAAGAATATAGACATAACTGGAGAAAAACTAGATTTAACTGAGAAAAAAAAGTGGGTTTAACTATGTTTAAGATGATTTCGAATGCCATAAATATACATGTAAAACATGATGAGAAATTGACAAATACGAATCTTTCTGACGAGTGATCAAGTGCCGTCGAAGCCTGATCATTCCATGCAAGTCGGGGAACAAACTAAACGCTTAACCAGTGATTTTCATTAAAATGAAACTTATTAAACGAGCACTGATTTCTGATGACGGCGACGATGATGATAACAATGGTGCATTGTTAGTGGTGGCTGTGGTTATGATAAAGTAATGATGAAGACAACCCGCTGCTTGTGATTTTGACGACAATGATGATGGTGATGATGATGTTGATGGTTATGGTTATGACAGTGACGATGATAGTTATTACTATAATAATAAAGATTGTGATCATAAAGAGGACGACGACGTTGATGACTTGGATAATGATGATACTAATGTCAATAAGTTTTACATATATCTCTAAATTGTTTTGTTTTGTAAATCAAATACCTTTATGAATATCAGATTTTTGTTATTATTATTATGGAAATGCCTGACAAACGTTAAGAAAGAAAACCGATATTTCGTGTATAAAATTTTAAACCTTAATGTATATCGGCTTCTTGATTTATATTAGGGAAATGTCTTTCAATGTTAAGAAAGAAATCTTATTAAAATGTTGACTTTCTAACTTTGATAAATGAAATCGACCTTGGTTATTTTTAAAACAGAAGTTAATGAAGTAAATGCATTAGAAAGTGTTATGAGAAACATACACAGTGGGGATAAATCCCGGGACAATACAACTTTAAATATGTTACGCTAAAAATGATAAAGATGCTGCTGTTCCTGCTGCTGCAGATGATGATGGCGAAAACATTGATGACTGAATGTAACAATTCTATTGGCTGTGGGCTTTACGCAACACTATCAACATCGTCGTCGTCGTCGTCGTCATCATCATCATCATCATCATCATCATCATCATCATCATCATTTTCTTCTATAAAATCTATCGGCTTCTTGTTTTATATTATGGAAATAAGTGTCAAACGTTTAGAAAGAATTCCGATCAAAGTGTCAGTTATCTAACCTTGATAAATGCAATCGACCCTTGTTATTTTTTTTCAACAGAAATTAATGAAGTATTATAAATCGTTATTGGAAACATAAGCCCCAAGAATATGACCCTGAACAATATAACTTTACATTATTTCGCTTCAAAAATGTTGACAATTCTTTTGTAATGGAGGTAAAATAGTAGATACCTAGCTTATATAATGACGGTGAAGAAAAGAAATAATAAGACCAAAACCAGTATTTATAGCTTCTAGCCTAGCAACGACATGTGACGGTCAATACATACCATAGATGATCATTGATCAAGCTGAATTAAATTGATTGGAACAAATGTTTATTTAAGTAGCGACTGAACCGAAAACGCCCTGACTGACATATGTACTGCACTGAAAACTTGTACAGAACGTTTAAGAATTTGCGTTTAGTAAATGACATTGTGAATACAGTTCAAGCATTCCATCACTTCTATTCAAAGCTAAACAGTAAATTTTGAAATAGGGAAAAGCGCATTTTTGATATGTCCATTATTTGTGATGAAGATATAGATATAGAACGTGTAATATTTTGTATCAAGTAGTTGACATACTGAATACAGTTATAGCATTCCATTCTTTCAATTCAAAGGTAAACAGAATGTTATTGAATAGAGCTAAGTACATTTTTGATATTTCTATCATTTGCTAGTATTTTTTCAATTCTTAACTAGAAAGAACATTAAAACTTCTATGTCATGTTTCAATCTTTTCTAGATGTAGAAATTTTTTTTTTACATTTACCATGAAAAATCAATTCCAAATTACCTAATTGAAATGTATGGTCCCAAATATTTCTTTACTGATCTTGGAATAGAAATTGCCATCGAAGTGTGCAAATTATCGATAAAATAAGAATTCTATACTTTCATGTCGCGGAAGTTAACAGTCTTACCGGTATCTGAAGAATACATTTACTATAATTATTCCTCACTGTAGAATAACACCAGAGCCGTAAACAGAATCGATTTTCAATTCAAAATGACTATAAAATGTATTCAATCATTTTTTTGGAGAGAGAATTGGACATATTTTTCAGTTTTGATGTTATGCAAGAGATGAAATATATCCTTACACTTAAACGCTAATTAATACTGTTGTCGGTAACCGGAGAACCCGCTGCCATACTAATTTGCGAAATTGATAATCAATTTCGCTGGCGAAATAGATATCAATTTCTGTTTTATACAGTTTGATATTATCGATACCACCGAACTGTGCAAACAGAGCTATTATTCGTTTCATAGTAACGCATCCGAAATGGAATCATTGAACGGCAGCTTTGACGGTCTGTGTCCAGAGCGGAAGTAAACAATAGACATTTTGCAGTATACCGAGTAATTAGAAATGTCCTTAAATTCTGAAATCCTTGGTTATATTTTCCTCAATAATTGCTTTGAGTATGAGTCTTGGTCTTCTTGTTTTGTTAAGTAACAAAAGCGCCGCTACTTTATATTTGACATCTTTATACGTTACTAAAATGGATCTCTGACTGTGTTTTATTAATGAGGTATAATAAAACATAATGCTGACCCATGAAACACGAATGCAATATACATACATAATATATATATTTGTCTTTTTTATTATATATATATATATATATATATATATATATATATATATATATATATATATATAAAATAAAATAAAAAAGACAACGCAGAGTAAAACGTATGCGTAAAACGTAAACGTATGAGAGAGAGACACAGAGAGACTGAGAGACAGAGGCAGACAGAGAGACAGAAGGACAAAGACAGAGAGATAAATAAAAACAGACAGAGAAACAGAGAGACAGACATTATTCAGTATGCCATGAAAATGTCATTGTGTTGTTCGCTACTAAAGCAGCAGCTAACGTAAACAAAAACGATACAGAAATTCAAAGCATTTTATAATGTCAACATTAACTGTCATGCCCGGATATTTGTTGATTCATATGTAGACAAAACCAATGATATCGTTGTATACATCCTGACTTTGTTAGAGAAATTCGGTTTTGTTACAAAAATGATTTGTTTACTTGTAAACGGTTAGTATTGATATATCAGACGGTTAGTATTGATATATCAGACGGTTAGTATTGATATATCCGACGGTTAGTATTGATATATCAGACGGTTAGTATTGATATATCAGACGGTCAGTACTGATATATCAGACGGTTAGTATTGATATATCCGACGGTCAGTACTGATATATCCGACGTTTAGTATTGATATATCCGACGGTCAGTACTGATATATCCGACGGTTAGTATTGATATATCCGACGGTCAGTACTGATATATCCGACGGATAGTATTGATATATCCGACGGTCAGTACTGATATATCCGACGGTTAGTATTGATATATCAGACGGTCAGTACTGATATATCCGACGGTTAGTATTGATATATCAGACGGTCAGTACTGATATATCCGACGGTTAGTATTGATATATCAGACGGTTAGTATTGATATATCCGACGGTCAGTACTGATATATCCGACGGTTAGTATTGATATATCAGACGGTTAGTACTGATATATCAGACGGTAAGTATTGATATATCAATCAAATCAAATTAGGAACAAATATGGAGCAAAGGGCCTATTGTTTTAGTGACAATATGAAATATTAAGCCAGTGTGTTTTCGTGTACAAAAAAGAAATTCATAAATATCAAATCTAATTTCAAATCAAACAAGTTCTGTGAACCCGTTAAAATTTAAAATATCGCTGCTTAATGATTGAATGCCTTTATCGGCAAATAGAACCATCATCATTTACTGAAGTTCATCGAGGAACATCGATTTATTTATGTAAACATATGTCCTATTACTTTATTTACTATGGGCTGGTATTTACAGAAAATGATAAACGCATTAGCTTATACGTATACAGACATAACAAACAGGGAAGTTGTTAAACAACTTTTGTTGTAGACTGTCATAGCGTATTGACACCTTTACTTTTTCTTTAACACTTTGGTATCATTGGGAGGATCATATAAATTAGGTAGATAATTCTGGATATAGTCATCTAATCATTTTTTACAATTTAACATGGACATAACAACAACAACAACAACAACAATAATAATAATAACAACAACAACAACAACAATAACAACAACAACAACAACAACAACAATACTACTACTACTACTACTACTACTACTACTACTACTACTACTACTACTACTAATAATAATAATAATAATAATAATAATTATTATTATTATTATTATAACATTAAAAATGATGATGATGATGATGATGATGATGATAAAAAAAGATAATATTGACAATGACAATGAATCATAAATTCAATGATTCCTTTGTTTCGATTTAAAGATTATGAAATCGATTATTTTTATCAGCAGTTTAGTTCACATTTGCAAAATTGAACACATAACTACTTCAATCATACTCCAACACGTTTTGCTTAGCAGGGTTTCTACTGAAGGTATTTTGTGGATTTCATAGAAATTATAATTTGAGAAATGTAAAGCATTTATGTACAAATATATGGGACCGTTTGCAGTTGAATATTGGATGAGTCTTCGACTGGCAAGTGGAAGATGCTGAGTTTCATTCTCGGTACCAGGTCATACCAAAAAGTTTTTAAAAATGGTAGTGACTATTCCTTCGACAAACTTTCGGCATAAGAAGTGACTTAAAATTAACAGGAGTGGCACGTAAAAGAATTCTTACAATATTGGCATCAGTCCATAGTACAAGTCACAATTTGTTGAACCTCACCTAAAGCTGGCGACACCTCAAAATAAGTGAAAAATTCGTGACAGTATGTGAACCAACAAACAATCATAAACAATAGAAATGTTATTTCTGGTAAATCAAACGATTTTAAGTATGATTGATGTTTATAACCAAGGCCTCAAATGAGATATTCCATTAGAACATAGATATGCGACATATATGTAACAGTTACAGTTACTGGTGCAATTGTTACTTGTTGAAAGACAAGCATGGATAAACCCAGGGTAATAGAATCTAATCTTATTCTTTGGAGAAAAAAGCTGATTCATCAGTTTGTCTATCGTAAAGTAACTTAAACAAATCGATAGTCTCTGTAAAATTATGATAAACAGAGTTCGAAATAGAATGTGACAAAAAGTCTATCGGATTCAGTTTATATTGAAGATGATTGGAAAATGATGAAAACAAAGCCAAAGTAATATTGGCGTTCTCAACAAGATCTTGTACAAAAAGGTCTTGTGTTCTGTTTGTTTGCTGTCGATCTTTCATGTTTGCCGATCGCTTGAGCTGATAAAATAAACAGTTGAGGTCCTTAAGAAGTGATTGTACATTAAAATGATGATATAGAAGATACGATGGAGATGAATTGTAAGAAGAAATCGACATAATATATCTTAGGGTCAATTTTTATGTTGATGTAGTGCTAATTAAGGTAGATTTGACCTGAATTAACAAAGAGTACACAGAGATTTCATTGGAGACTTTGAAAATCGTGATATTCTACAAATCACATTCACAAGCAAATATGTATTTTTACAGTAATGATTCAATAATTAAGCAAATAATATGAAACCTTCAATTCCGTACGAATTTTAAATAATTTATCAACACACACAAACACACATACACACACGCACACACACACACACACACATACAAATGATATAGCGGATAATGTTTTCTGAATATCTAAAAATGTTAATAATTAAGTATAAAGAATTGCGTAATCTTAGTATAAGGATAAATTCATTATAATATGTAACAATTTACACTTCGTAACAGTAATCATGACTTTTATATTACCGACAGAAGGTCTATAGAAATAATAGGAGCCAAGAGGAAGCACAAAAAGATAAAAACTAAGGATATGATTGTTTTCATAGAAACCAATAATTTATGCATTACTGAATATTCACAGGCACGCCTAAAATGATTCTAAAGAGTAATGTATTGTAAACTATGTTTGTCTTTACATTGCGTGATAAAATATTACAAAACGTTCAAATGAGACAAAATAAACAGTATGACAGGTAGCAATTTAAAAATATTTATAAATCAGGGAGATCTTCTTTCTGACTTCCGGTTTCAGTATACTTTTGTTCTTAGTATCTTTAAACAAAATTTCAAACCATTATTGATATCCTTTGTTCGCAATGATTTTACATTAAGAGATCCCTTACACTTCCGATCAATGGAAAATTCGATATGTTTCCAGAAAATATTTATTGTAACCACGGAAATTGAACTCAATGTTATTTTCTCCTTTTCAAAAACGTCAGGCCGATTTGTAACACTCGAAAAATAGGACGTGAGAGTGATTGCAAAATTGGTTGTTGTTGCCAGTTACATTCTAATATTTGTGACATGGAACATTAAACTATAGATAACACGCTTTTAAACTTGACAAAGCAGAGGAGAGAGAATGGAACACAGAGAACAGAGAGGCATACATATGCTTATATATATATATATATATATATATATATATATATATATATATATATATATATATATATATATATATGAGAGAGAAAGAGAGAAAAAAGAGAGAGAGAGAGAGAGAGAGAAAGAGAGAGAGAATGTTATAATACACACACGATAATGGTATTACAATCAAACTTGTTTATGTTTTAAGTTACCAGTTTTATTTTACAAGTATATGTTAATTAATGACCGTGTGTGCAATTACTATGTTTCTCTAACTGACATGTTGAGTTATTTCTTACTGAAATGTTGAGTTATCTCTTATTGACATGTTGAGCTATATCTTACTGAAATGTTGAGTTATCTCTTATTGACATGTTGAGCTATATCTTACTGAAATGTTGAGTTATCTCTTACTGACATGTTGAGTTATCTCTTACTGACATGTTGAGCTATCTCTTACTGACATGTTGAGTTATCTCTTACTGACATGTTGAGTTATCTCTTACTGACATGTTGAGTTATCTCTTACTGACATGTTGAGCTATCTCTTACTGACATGTTGAGGTATCTCTTACTGACATGTTAAGGTATCTCTTACTGACATGTTGAGGTATCTCTTACTGACATGTTGAGGTATCTCTTACTGACATGTTGAGTTATCTCTTACTGACATATTGAGGTATCTCTTACTGACATGTTGAGTTATCTCTTACTGACATGTTGAGGTATCTTTTCGACAGAAATTGAATTGTAGATACTGATGAAGATCAATTCTTCACTTATTTTCATTTAAATGTGACTGTGGTCCAGCAGCAAACATGAGTGGACGATGGGGTTAGGTACATCTCCTTGCGTCCTGATCCCACCTCTGGGGTTTCGGAAGTCCGTGTTTATCAATTGTTCAACATATTTGCATATTTTATCCAGATTCCCCTGACGATTAATACTTTGATATTACTACCGTTATATGTCCAATTCGATCATTTCTTTCATTTAAACTTCATTAGTTGAATTCGAACTCAAAATAGAGATAAAGTTCCGAAAGAGAAACGAACAATATACTGGACAAAATACTAAGTTTATACGTATTGACAACTAAGTCGTAGATTTCACCTATAGAAAGATGACTATCATAGCTCTTGAGAGTATAGAATTCAAAAACACCAATGTGTTTTATATAAAAGCAATATCTGATATGGATAGCACCATTGTTTAACTTCTAAACTTTATCTGTTATGTTTATATATATTATATAAATCTATAAATTGATATGTTCGTTTTAGCATCATCTTACATAACATTTTTTTGAAAATGTAGATTTTTTGAATAAATGAAACGTTGCTAAAATGTGCAATATGCTTCATGTACAAAAATATCAATGTATATTCATGAATATGTAAAAAAAAATATCCATATTTGGTTTTAGACAGCTACAAATATTGATAATGATGCACTTTTGGCAACGATGTCATTGTATTCGTGGAAATGGACACTTGTTTAAGCCGAATGTTTATTTTTATGATAAAAATATACCTGATCATTTTTATTGTAGAAAAATATGATCATGAATTAATCTTATTTTTCCCAAGTTGATGCAAGTTAGGAAAAAAATAGGTTTAACTCATTAATACAATTTGGCGTAGAAATTTGAATTAACTGTAAATAAACTAGGTTTTCTCAATTTTGCCTTCTATTAATACGAAAAACATTGATATGAAACGTCGGAATTACATTAATGAGTTAATCAATCTTTATCAAATTAAAGCTAGATTTCCTCAGTTTAACCTTTTTTTCTAGGTTTGAGTTGATAAAAGCTAGGTTAAACTCATCAATGTTATTTAGACGTAGCAGTTTAAATAAACTGAAGTAAGGCTTTCTAATAAAAACTAGATTTAATTCCGGTAAGGTCTTATCAATATATCACATTTTTGGTGATTTTTGCTCAGTTAAAAACTAGTTTTCTAGGTAGTGTATGGTAATACAAAAGCTAAGTACAACTGGAGAAAAGCTAAGTTTAACAAATTAATGTAATTTTGGCATACCATAAAAATAGCCGAGCCTATTTCTAAATTCGCAGAAAATTCACCCAGAAAGGGTAGGCAAGTTAGTATAGATAAATTTTCTACGTTACACTTGCAACTGAGTGAAAATGTACACAGCCGGTTATGACCAACATATATCGAAAATTCAACAATTAAACGCTTAATGAAAACTAAAAATATCTTAAGTAACCAAAATATATTCAAATCGGTCCATACATACATTAAAAGAGTAAGAGATTTTGAAGACCTATCTGCGCATGCCCTTTATATTTTATTTTCCTCGTGAAAAATACACTCCATCCCCTACATTCTATTTCACACACGCACTACAATCCCTTTCTGTAGCACTCATAATAAATATCATAGGAACAGTTCCATCTTTTAAAATATTTGTAACATATATAATGGTTAATATAATGACTGTTAATTTCATGTTTTTTTTTGCAATTTATGTATTTTTATATGGCGATCTAAATTAAGATAATTTGCGTCCAATCCCATTGTATCAGTTTATAAAATAAATATAAAAATCTCAGATACCAAAGTATAAATCAATAGGATGTCCAGGACATAGATACAAATCCGGTAAAAAATGGACAAACACGGACCTCTGGAAACCAAGAGGTGGGATCAGGTGCCATGGAGGAGTAAGCATCCCCTGTCGACCGGTCACACCCGCCGTGAGTCCACAGTCAAGTCCAATGAAACACGTGAGGAGTGTATCCTCGTCACAATTGGTACAGACGTCTCAACAACCGCCAACGAAAAAGGCAACTCAAACATTTCACTTAGTGAAACAGAGTAGTCGCAAACAAGACTATTATACTGATCGTAAAATTTGCTGAAGGTTGACATCAAACATGGTTTCCTATATATCCCTGTGTCAATAATTTGTCAGTGAGTAGTTTACCTCTGTATATGAAATCTTCATATGTTGTGCACGCCCTGGCATATCGGATCATTTGTGAAATATAAACTCCATATGCAGGTGACTGAGGGATATTACTACTTAAATGTGGAAAATTGACGATGGGAAAGCCGAAATCGTCGCGTTTATCGTATAGCTTAGTTGCTAATTTCCCGTCTGTGTTTATATTAAGTAAAATGTCTAAGTATGAAGCGTGTGTACTTGATTCTGTTGTATCTTTAATTTCTAGTTCGCTGGGATATATCGCATAAAATGTGTTTCAATGTTGATGAAGAAACATTAACATGTTTTGTTATACAAGCCCGTTTCTGCTTTGCCATACGTTGTTGGATGTATAACAAATTTGGAGATTATGAAAAAGGTGAAAAATATATATGTCGTACATGGTGAACGATCTGAGGGCAAAATAATTAACATCAGAAAGTTATCAGGTTGTCTTAATGTTGTTTCGTCGAAGGATAAACTTCGCTCATGAAATCATTTAAAAGCTATCTATAATGCTTCGAACATAATTCAAATAGACAGCTTAATTATTAATTGAAATGCGAAGCGATATTGTTCAACCTCTTATTATAAATATGTAGAATAGTATTTAGTCAATACTCCCACAGAGCTTTATCAGTTATTCATACATCTTGTAAAATTTATCTAGCCATAAATTATTTATTAGTTTTAATATCCATTATGAATTTACCTGAACACCCACACACACACACACACACACACACACACACACACACACACACACACACACACACACACACACACACACACACACGCACGCACGCACGCACGCACGTCTTCATATATTGTTTGCGGTATGTCTGTTTATTACTGTTTTTTATCATGCGTTTTACTGATGACCAAATATTCATTTTCCATTATTACACTATAGTGATTATGCAATTCGGATAAAAGGTTGATCGGTAAAAATGCAGCATTTTGAACCTACTGTGGCACTATTGCATTCTAGAAGTTTGATTTCTATCATGTTGTCGACATAAAGGAAACCAATTTATTTTGAACGCTTTTCATGCCAACAGTGTACAGAAAGATATTACAACTTTGGGAAAATCGAAATAAAAAGTAAAAAATGGTAAGCAACAATTATCAGTTGAGAACATTGTCAATTCTTTGTTTTAATGACCTTTTGTATCAGAAAATGTGATCTTCATGACACGAAAATCTAACATGACGCAATTACCATAATCAATATTAATTGACTTTGATTGTAAAACTTTGATGAAAATAATGGATTTCTGATGTGTTGTCGTAAGGCTTTTGGATGCCATTTTTGATTTAGTTTAACACACAGATTCAACAGATTAATATTTTGCAATGGAAATGAACTTTATTTTCTTAATGAAATTCAGATCACACTGCCCCGAAAATCCGTTTAGAATGTTAGTTGATCCGATTAGCCCATCGTCCCATGCATACAGATCCATGTACAATATGGAATTGTCAAAGCTTTTATAATCGTTTTCTGTTGAAGATAAAGAAATAAAGAATAAAATAAAATAAAATAAAATGGAGAAAAGATTAAATGAATGAAACTTTAAAATTTATTGTTTCGTCGTTTTAACTCAGTGATATTTAAAAAAAAAACTCGTTGAAAGTTAAACCATGCATATTGGAGCCGCCATTGTTACCGGATAGTGTAAAATACTCATACCATACTAAAAAGTTTTGAATTTCTTTTAAGTCATAGCTATCATTCCATCCTAAAAAGGGCATTAGCTGTGTTTTCCAAAAACAAAAATCATTTCGTTTTTTACTGCTTAAATTCATTACAATAACACAACGGAGATAAACACATGCATAAAAATTCTTATCTTCCTATATATTTTGTGAAAATAATGTCCGCTTCAGTGCTGTCTGTATATTAAAATAGTGAGATCGAAGTTATCATTTGGAATCAAGGAATAATTGCAAAACTTGGTTTCTCAAGCAAATTTCATATTACATAGAGGAATTTAAGAATCTTTATGACTGTGTAAATATTGTTTGTGTTATTGTACATCAATCTAAGTAATCTAAGTACTGGAACAACACAGTTATTACTCCTTTAATTATTCATCATATCCACACAAGATTTGTTTGATAAAGACTATAGCCCAGGAAAGTAGGCGAATAATAAAAGTTTTAAAAGCTTTTATACTCTGGAATATATTGCCGAATGTGAGTGCTGTTTATGATCAAACTCACATTTAAAAGTTGGTAAAAAAATTATGAAAAAATTAGTCATTTGATGTAAACCAAAATCCTGAAAATAGACAAACAGCAACACCGATAACAGATCAGCGACATTGTGAACAAACTGATAAACAGATCAACAGAAGGACGCAAAGCAATAATTCCCCATCACCGATCTTGGGGATATAAAAGCAATTGGTCTTTCAGATGATAAAGATATTTAAAAGCGTAGGACGTTCTAAAGTTTTTGCAGTATCTTTGCGCTAGTTATTCATCTTTAACGGTCCTCTTGTATGGCAAAAACCAACAATATTCAATGTTGTTTTTAGTTTAAAAACACATTTTTAATCTAAAATACTTATTTTTAAAAAAATATAATGTAAACTATAAAACTTATTTTGGTAAATTTGCTATCCCATTCAATAATAATCCACCGTAACCTGATTTGATTTCTTGAAGAAAAAACTTAGTAATTCGACATACACTATGGCTGACAAAGAAGAAGAAGAAAACTATTCCAAAGTTTACACTGTGTCAAAACTATCTACAGTACTTTATTAAACCCTCAATTGAACAAAGCATCGGTGATCAATGCCGGCACATCATGCATGAAAAAAGATGTGGAACGTCTTACGCCTTGGTGTGTATAGTCATGTTTTTCTAGCTTAGAACGTCTTACGCTTTGGTGTGTATAGTCATGTTTTTCCTACCTCGAAACGTCTTACGTCTTGGTGTGTATAGTCATTCTTTTTTTAGCTTAGAAAGTTCTCGGTGTGTATAGTCATGTTTGTTTTCTAGCTTGGAACGTCTTACGCCTAGGCGTGTATAGTCATGCTTTTTTCTAGCTTAGAACGTCCTACGCTTTGGTATGTATAACCATCTTTTTCTGGCTTAAAACGTCCTTTTGCCACTATAGTCATATTTGTTTTCTAGCTTAGAAGGTCTTATGCTTTGGTGTGTATAGTCATGCTTTTTTCTAGCTTAGAACGTCCTACACTTGTGTATAGTCATGTTTGTTTTCTAGCGTGGAACGTCTTACGCTTTGGTGTGTATAGTCATGTTTGTTTTCTATCTTAGAACGTCCTACACTTATGTATAGTCATGTTTGTTTTCTAGCGTGGAACGTCTTACGCTTTGGTGTGTATAGTCATGTTTGTTTTCTTTCTTAGAACGTCCTACACTTATGTATAGTCATGTTTGTTTTCTAGCGTGGAACGTCTTACGCTTTGGTGTGTATAGTCATGTTTGTTTTCTAGCGTGGAACGTCTTACGCTTTGGTGTGTATAGTCATGTTGTTTTCTAGCGTGGAACGTCTTACGCTTTGGTGTGTATAGTCATGTTTGTTTTCTATCTTAGAACGTCCTACACTTATGTATAGTCATGTTTGTTTTCTAGCGTGGAACGTCTTACGCTTTGGTGTGTATAGTCATGTTTGTTTTCTAGCTTAGAACGACCTACACTTATGTATAGTCATGTTTGTTTTCTAGCTTAGAACATCTTATGCTTTGGTGTGTATAGTCATGTATTTTTTCTAGCTTGGAACGTCGTACACTTTTTGTGTATAGTCATGTTTTTTTCTAGCTTGGAACACCTCGCGCTTTGGTTTGTATAGTCATGTTTTTTTAGCTTGGAATGTCGTACACTTTTTTGTGTATAGTCATGTTTTTTTCTAGCTTGGAACACCTTGCGCTTTGGTGTGTATAGTCGTGTATTTTCTAGTTTGGAACGTCGTACACTTTTTTGTGTATAGTCATGTTTTTTCTAGCTTGGAACACCTCGCGCTTTGGTGTGTATAGTCATGTTTTTTTTAGCTTGGAACGCCGTACACTTTTTTGTGTATAGTCATGTTTTTCTAGCTTGGAACACCTTGCGCTTTGGTATGAATAGTCATGTTTTTTCTAGCTTAGAACGTCCTAAGCTTTGGTGTGTATAGTCATGTTTGCTTTCTAGCTTAGAACATCTTACACTTTGGTGTGTATATTAATTTTTTTTTTTTTAGTTTAAAACGTCTTACGCCTTGGTGTGTATAGTCATGTTTTTCTAGATTAGACATCTTACGCTTTGGTGTGTATAGCCATAGTATTTTCTAGCTTGTCTCTTTTAGCTGTATTTGTTTATTCAGATATAACCAAACGCATTCTCTACATCGCCGCGTAATCTCCTTACAAATATATAAGTATGGCCAGCCATACTTAGCAAATGCTATCATGCTATAATTATTGTTATTATTATTATTATTATTATTATTATTGTTATTATTATGATGATGATGATGATGATGATTATTATTATTATTACAGCAATATGTGTTTTGCTTTTCGGTTTGTAGCAGTATGTATCCAGTTAGACAACAATTTTGCCATATGACAGGCAATTCTTGTATGATATCAAACGTACTGATCAAGTATCACATGGATATGCTAATAAAACTTTCATTTGATGTTCCAGTACTTTATTTGCAGACTGTTATTCTACAAATTTACGACTGTATCTTATTGAGAGTACTGTTTTGTAGACAAGGAACATGTACCTACATCCTGTTTAGTGATGTATTTTAGCGTGATCGACAGCAATCTGTATTTAGCATCAAAAGCGCTCCGTGATGATAATGTTCCTGTATATGTTTGTAATTAATGACTTGTATTTCTTTCTGATCAATGTGTGATTGCACGGAAACATTGATTTGAATACTGTCAATACATCTCCGGTTGGTTCATTCTTTGTAATGACAGTTCTATCTTAGATTTCCCCTAACAACTACGATTTCGATTTATTATTGTTTTTTTATCAAGTAATGTGAAACAATGACCATACAGAAAATTGTCATAATGTAAAAAAAATAAGATATTGATATTCCACATTTAACATAGTTCAATTAAAAGGGCATTAGCTGTGTGTTTTTTTCAAAATAATTCCCTTTTTACTATTTGGATTGATATACTTAACCTAAGTATTTTATATCAATGCCACACTGGACCTGACGTTATTTTCACAAATATATAGGGATATAGGATTTTTTATGCTTGTGTATAGGCAGAAAGTGAGAGACTTTATGATTTAAAGCGCGTTGCTCTAACCACTCTGCCAGGGAGGCCCCTCAAACCATCTGCATATAATCAATAAGGAACACAACAGTCTCTTATTCAGTCGTATCATAATCATTGGATCAAATCTATGAATTCCCCATAATATGAAAACACTTTTAGTATGATATACAAGGTTTTTTAATGGGAATTTTGTATTTACATCTATCCAGTAAATTCAAAATGGACAGCATAATACGAAATAAGTTGTCATGTTTATAATTATTATCTATAATTATATCTATTATTGTCTATCATAAATACTGAACTCACAGAAATGTTTGTCCCCGTTTTTATTTTCGCCCTTTTCACACTCATCGTCGATGGGTGAATTCCAAACGGTAACCCCTTCTAATAACTGCAAGGAGTATAAATTATAATCGATATTTCATTTTAATGAACACGGTATCTTTTTAAAACCGCTATTTCAATCATACAGAAAGTAACATGGATAAGTATCAATTGTTAAATAAAACTTCGCAATAGAAAAAAAGTCATACAGCGAATTGGAATTGTAACGATTCTGCGCGGAGTTAAAAGGGGCGAAACCATTTGCAAGGGCGAAAATAACACGGGGAGAATATAACCCTGTATACAGTATACCAAAATATCCAGTCGAAAAATAGATTAAATTTGCTTTCATCTCAAAATCTTTTAAAGTCAAATGGGATTGAGTACTTGATAAATGTGTCGACTTCGGGTCCTGATATTATGTTGGCTTACCTCTTTATTGATTTTAAACGTACAACATTTAACGCAGCATAAATATATGACACAGACGCGATCACTGAGGAAAATATTTTGATAGTTGGTTCTCCCGGTATATTACTAATTACAATTTGCATAATATGTTATGTTTAACTGTTAACGTACGGTATAGATGCATTATATTTCTACTTTAATTTGCATTTGTTTTAATAATATTTTACCACTGTCAATTTTCCAGAATAATTAACTGAAGAAACATATTTAATGATTTACATTATTTGTTTAGATAATGTTTGATAGTACTTTAAGCTTGAATGTATGTTAATCGAATGGAATATTAATGTAACAATGTTAAAAAAAACTGAAGATTCAGTGACTATTTAACTTAACAGCTCAACCCGCATGCAGGGAGTTTCGATCTAGACTCTGGGCCAATATATCGTTGGTTGAAGTCAAATGACAGAAAAATATTCACCAAGGATCATAAAAAGTACCAAACTCTACACCTAGTATCTAACCATACGACAAAAACATGAATTTCATTCAGAAAAATACATTTAAATCAAATTCGAGCTCATCTAATGAAGTGTTTTGACAGAAACCATCATATTGAACATTGGCTTTGGTCTCTTTGTTATTGTTAATGATATTTGAAGTACCTGTGTTAGATTGTATGAATAAAGCTTTTCAGAATGTATTCGTATAAGTTTTCGAGCAAACTTGTTTTTTGGTAATCACTTGCTTCGTTGACAATAACACCATCGAATTTAGGTCAACATGGGTTTAAAGAAAATAGTGACAAAACACCCAAAAGTAGCAAAAACACCATCAAAAACATATAAAAATTCCAAATACCAAAATGCCTGTAATTTACGATCGAGATTTTTCTTTATAATAAGAACTCAAAGTGTCGTAGACACTACAGTCCATTTTCAATCCAATGCATCCTAATTTGAGATTTGATGTGGGGAATACAATGGATGGTATTTTAAAGTTAAAACAAGCATTTTATGATATAGAAACGATTATAGAATTTTTTTTATGAAATAAGGTTTTCAAACTAAAATTTATTTTATGAAAAATCGAAATTCCTTTCCTTTACTTGAAATTCAATTTTAAAACTAAAATTGATTTGTTCTGTGATGGGTATATACTGATGAAATGAAACGAGTTGGTGATATTTTGTGAAAAATTACGATTCAGTACTTGGTCAATATATACAAAACCCTTATTTCACGGACAAACTTGTAACACAGGTTCGTTTACATTATCTTTTTAAAATATCACATATCTAAACTAGAAATATATGATATCAGCTCGTGATATCATTTAGCACTTAGACGCAATTATGTATTTTTATTTTATAAATAGGTTTTAGAGATACCTTATAAGTTTAATTAGTTAAGGAGAAATATCAATAAAGTTACAAGGTGAAATTTAATTTGAGCAGTTTTAGAATTTTAGAATAAATTATTTCTATAAAAAGAACATCAGTAGTATTGTATTTTTTATTGATCAACAGCTGTATAGCTTATAGATATACAATGAAATAATTCACAAAGGCAATTGTAACAAGATCAAGTACAAAAAATGCAAATCACATCACATTCAGATAATTTTAATCTAAGATACGTATCTTATAATACGAATAAATGATGATATACAATCTAAAAACATATCCATGATATTTCATGAGTGTAAATTATTTCTACATTTAAATACAACAGTAAATTAAAAATGTGAAATTTACAATACTTGAAACGTATAACAAAATAAAGAATGATACATAGTGAGACATTGAAGTTTGCTTGTATATTACATAAACAATTCATATCATCAACAGGTGCGTGTATGTTAACGACCAGTTAAATGTTTAGGCTTCATTCAACCCCAGTTGTCCTCCGAGTTACGGGAAGATTGGAATAATAGTTGTAACAGGGAACTAATACTTTGAACAGTAGAGAGAGCGTCAATAATTTGTGCTCAATCCAATTGCATTTAAAGCAATAAATATGTTTAAACTAAATGAACAGTATAAAATCCCTGAACAAAGTAGTTTTTTCTTGTTATATTACAATAAAATCAGATCAATATACAGCATTCTAAAATAAGTATGGATGTGATGAAAATGTGATCAGCATAGTATATCTTACCATTGCCAACAGAGAGAGAGAGAGAGAGAGAGAGAGAGAGAGAGAGAGAGAGAGAGAGAGAGAGAGAGAGAGAGAGAGAAATTGGAAAAATTACAAAACTAATCGAAATTCAAGATATGATATAAACAATATATATATATATATATATATATATATATATATATATATATATATATATATATATATATATATATATATATATATATATAATAATAATAATAATAAAAAAAACATCGTTATTGCTGTAAAGGCGACTCGAGTTTAGATATTTGATTATCGAAAAACTGATAATTTAAGCAAAACGAAATGCATACAAAATGAGTGTTTTGAACTAATGTCATTGGCAACAAACCTATAACTGATCATCAATAATTGATTTTGCAATCAACGCAAGATACAACAATATCTGTTTTAACTAAAGTAACATCAAAACATGACGAAAACAGAAATAGATTTCATCTACATTTGAAGATTTTTTTCATCCTCTTGTAAAGTTAATTTGGAGTCATATTTTTTCCTTTTCGCCGAGTATTAGAAAACTGGTGAAAGGAGAAAAGCGTCAATCATAGTTATACAAATTTCATTGAAAATCATGACGATCTCCAGAGCAATATTTGTAATTACGTCAAAATTTGACAGTATATTCAGAAGTTTGTTCTTTGAATTAGTATCCATAATGTTATTTTAGCTGAATTCTGTATTGACCGTCTTTAAAGAGAGTTCATTTGGAGAATTTTGGTTTTGACATGATGGACATCTGTTGATGTATATAGATGTATATTTCATATTTTAGCTGTCGCATCAGACAATACTCGTTTCAGGTCACTGTTAATACATACTCATCAACTTAAAAGTCGTAAATTCTATCAAACTCCGAAACAGTGGCGACGCCGTCTACGCTAGCTCTTCGACATGGCTTACATCACTGCCACCATCGCTTCAGGCGTAGTATCGAATTTTGCTCCGTATTTCAATTTTCATATCACTGCAAAATAAAGTGGTGATTGTGTTAAATTGTGGATAATTTTAACAAATATGAGCAGTCAAAATGATATTGTATAGAAACGATCTGGTAACTGGTAAATAGAAAAATATTATACCAAAAATAAAAATACAAGTCTTTTAAAGGGGCATTAGCTGAGTTTACCAAAACAGATTATTTCGATTTTTCCGTTTTTCAGTTTAGTGAGAATTCAAATTTTGCATTATTAACGAGGTTGATGAGATCTATGAAATTAATTATCGCTAACAATTCATTCCTCATCGCAGATAACAGTCATCTTTTTAAATTATAAAATAGCTAAATTTATATACCATATCTTTAGGACAAAAGGAGTAGGACCATGATGGGTGAAAAATGGCCCTGTGTCAGAATCAAATGATTTTACTTTTAAAATGCAGAGTGCTCAACCACATTTTGAAACTTGATGTACATTTTTAAAGAAAACATTTTTATACCATCATTTTGGGGCTAAAAACATACCATATCTTTAGGACAAAATTTGTGTCTTCACAAATATAAAAATTTCATGCCTGTGTTTAACATTTTCATATCACAAATACTGAATAGTTTCAACAGATTTTTTTTGTCTGTATATCAGTTTATTTGGGTGAAGAAAAAAAAATACTTGAAAGGTATACAGAAACCACATGTAGTAAAAAGGGGGAATATATTTTTGAAAAAAAAAACAGCTAATGTTCCTTTAACTTCCATGCTATTTCGAATTGCGTTTATTTATGAAAAGTTAAATATGAGCAGGTCTAAAATTACGGATTACACAAACTGTTTACACAACTTGAAATTGACCTTCCTTAAGATACTTTGCTGAAATATATTGTATTTAAGCGAAAATATGTTAAATATACTTGAAATAACAGTAGGCACACAGAAGATATTGAAAAGAACATTCATGCGTATTCCACTTCTTCTAAGTCCTAAATCACTGTTTACGGCTGAGTATTGTGTTGCAGGGAATATCCTATTCGTATCTAAAATACGACATTCACAAATATTTGCGGTGCTTTGAACCTCCCAACGGAATATTTTACACTTTTAAATTGATTGTTTAGTTAATCAAAGGATTCATTCACATTTTGTTTTAACAATTTAAAAATTTATTCACAATTAGGTCTAGCTGCCTAATATGTCAGATAATGTGCTTGGATTAACGGTTATGCAAGATATTTGTTATTGCCTTAAGCGGAAAGCAATCGAGCTATTCCGAATAGAAAAATAAGAAGCGTTCCTAGTATGGTGGATTTAAGGGTTAAAGGGGTGTGTTAAAGGGCGGGATGATATAGTGTTTGCAATAAAGAACACGTGTTGGCTGCTGTATCAGCGATGAAAAAGCCTGTATGTTGTCATAAACATATGTTACATATCATAACATACAATTACTACAATTCATCTTTTTAGACAAAACCATATTGAAATGTGAACAAGCAATAATGCATAATTTGTTCTTTTAAAATAACACAAGTCTGCGAAATTTAATATTGACCAGGAAATCGGTAATAAAGACAAACGATATATTTCAGTATAATGTAATATCACAGTGTCTTTTCAAATTATGAGATTATTAATTGGATCGGCTAAATTGACTTGTTTAAACTGACCTGACAGTGTTTCTCTTATTCTTCATGCATACATATTAAACATTTCTAGAAAAAATATCCATATACCATACCATAAACATTCATTATATGTATATCGTTGTACTTCTAGGAGTTAGAGTACTGGGGATTGACAGAGTTGGATATTGAACCATGCTGTTGGGGTCAATACAGCAAGTTCAAAGATCATAAAGAGACATTGGCAGCGCTCGATGATAACTTTACATCTCAAATTGACACGGATGCTGTTGTATGGGATGAAAAACCATCAAGTATGGGTGCATTCAAAAGACGGATGTGGGTATTTCTCGAGGAACCTGGTTCCTCGCGTGCAGCCAAGGTATATCTTTCTGTCTATATGTCTATGTGTTCGTCCGTCCGTATATCTATCTATAATTTATCGAACTCTATCTATCTATCTATCTATCTATCTATCTATCTATCTATCTATCTATCTATCTATCTGTCTGTCTGTCTGTCTGTCTGTCTGTCTGTCTGTCTGTCTGTCTGCCTGCCTGCCTGCCTGCCTGTCTGTCTGTCTGTCTGTCTGTCTGTCTATCTATCTATCTATCTATCTATCTATCTATCCATCTTATGTTTGTAAATATGTGCCAATTTACCTCGGTAGACCTATTCTTATCAGTCAATCTAAATCATACCATTCATTCGTTAATGTAGAGATATTAAGTGTAGTTCAAAACATTGTTATTATTATATATTCTGAATCACATCTTTTCTTTTTTTCAGGCCTATGCTGTTATATCGATGTTTTTCGTAGTATTATCAATTGCAACATTTTGCCTTGAAACCTACGATAAATTCCGAGTTCCATTGAACGACACGGTGAAGCCCAAAAATAAGACTGATCTATATTTAAAGCAGTCCACTACAGGCGATTATTGTGTTAAACAGAACAATGGTGAAATCCAGTACGCATTTTCTGATACCAAACCTCATCTGGTAATGCAGATTTTAGATTATATTTGTGCAGCTTATTTCACAACGGAGTACACGATTCGTTTGTTGTTTGCTCCTAGTAAGTTCCGCTTCATCAGGCAACCTTTGAACGTCATTGATATATTCTGTTTGATTCCCCATTTAATTGCGATTATTCTTGTCACAGTGGACCCAAACGACAGTACAAGTCAACTCTTTAAGTCTATGCTTGCTTTAAGAACAGTTCGTATATTGAGGGTATTTAAGCTAATGAAGCATTATAGTGCTTTTAATATTCTTGTGTATACAATCAAAGTCAGCATCAAGGAACTGATGCTAATGATTATATTTTTACTGACAGGTGTATTGATTTTTGCTAGTGTTATTTTCTACGTAGAAAACGACACATTTGAAAATATTCCTATTGGCATATGGTGGGCACTTGTCACTATGACAACAGTGGGGTATGGTGATAAAGTTCCACGATCAGAGGCTGGGTATATCATTGGCTGTTTTTGTGTGATATGCGGTGTGTTGACTGTTGCATTTACAGTCCCAATTGTTGTCAATAATTTTGCTCTGTATTATGCGCATGCGCAGTCTCGAATAAAATTACCTGCGCACGAAAGGAAAGAGTTGAAAAGAAAATTGTTTATCAAAAATAAAAGATCAGATATATTGAGTAAATGGAAGAAAGTAAGATCGGCTCAAAAAGATCGGAAAGACTTCACTGAACTCTCCACTGTTAAATCACCACGAGCGCCACCTTGTGGCGAGGAGTCCCCTGACGGCTACACTATACAGAGTAACACTACTGATTCTAGTTACTTTCAGTTTTCAAGAAACTCTGTGAATGACGGTGAAAGCGTTCACAGTGGTGGAAAAGCTACTAAGATTGTTACTATTTCGGGTGGAGTTAACAGCACAACGCCCAGCCCCGTTTCGGTTACCCCTGTTGAAGTGGAAATAAGTAATTTGGAGGTGAGATTGTTTTATAAACATATATATATATATATATATATATATATATATATATATATATATATATATATATATATATATATATATATATATATATATATATTCCAATAATCGGCAAAAAAGTATTTACTTTTTATGACAAAATATATTTTTAGTCTTTTGGTCTCTCTATTTTGTCCATAATTTAACTTGAATAACAAGACAAAGTTAAAATATACGGCAAGTTAAAGGTCAGAGACAACTAAATAGTTTTCCATAGGCGACAATGTTAACGTTGACCTGTATATCTCATCTTCAAGCGAGTGTTGACCTATAAATTATACATGAATCTATTCAGCGTCCTTTCCGCAATCAGAAAAAAACACAAAACATAGGCTTGACCACCTTGTTTTCTGTCACACGTGCATATGTCAACCCCCAGCAGTTTCGCAGCGAATCCTCTATTCAGATACTTCTAATTACATCAAAGTACCAGTAAAAATTTTGCTGATTCATCATTTTCAATTCATAATACATTATTTTACTGTGTAAAAATATAAAAATGTGTTAATTGACCAATCAGAGACCACCATTCAAACATTCAAAATAGCAGCTCCGCTTTCCCTACACTTTTTCAACCAACCAATTTCGGGGTATTTAGTTGTCTCTGACCAATAAAGAGAATCATATTTTAATACTTTAGTCGATTTTGTGCTTTACAAATATATTCTGTTATAATGACGACAATTTTTAGATAAACTAAGATATGGATGATCAGAAAATCGAAGAAAATTTGAAAAATGAGAACAAAAGGATTCCTCCATATCACCTGATGTCACCTCGGGATTGTTAGAGTTCCTTGTTTATCCATTTTCGCCTGATTTATATATTGTCTCATAGACTTTCATTTGATTAATACTTTGGTATCTGTAAGTTTTATATTATGCTGTATAAGTATTGGCAACAGGGAAAAACTTTCGAGTTATCCCGGATTACCGTTATGATCCTGCATTTATTCGTGCTTTCTCGATTTTGTTCCTCATATTTACCTTCGCAGCGGATGTAAAGTAAATGGAAATAGTTTAACTTTTTAGAGCATTAAATTTATTTTGTATAAAGAAACCCAAGAGACTCTTAAAACATACCACAGTTTAGTTGAACGTGAAATTACTGAACTGTATCAGGCAGAGAAAAATGTGGGGACAGACCAAGAATCGAACCCAGGACCTTCCGAACACTTGCAGGGCGCAGTTATCAATTGTGCTATGGTGACTATCTATATATGATCGAAACTGGAAATAACATTATGAAACATTTTCCTAGAATCACGCTACTGGCGATAATAAAAGCAGTATTGTAACGGTAAACTGGGCTTAATCGGAGGTTCCCTATTGGAGCTAAATCATTTGAACCTTTTTTGCGTTACATATGATATAAGATTTACTAGAAGAAATTAAAATTAAGTAATTAAGTCTTTTAATGATTCATAACTGTTGATACTTTGGGAGGAATTGATCTTGCTGTTTTGTCTGGAGAGCATACATTTGACTTATAAGAAAGGAGAAGAATAAGAAAAACAATAGGCTATTATTATTATTATACAAATCTAGTCGTGAAAATATGTATATTAATAGTTATTGATTATAAAAAATTAAAAGTGCCCATATAAAGTAAAAATTGAAAGTTTTAATAATAAAGCAAACTTCTTTAGATACAGCGACTAAAAAGGAGATCAGAAATGAAAGGTACAACTGTTAATGATTATGTATTACAGCAACATAGAATCGAGACAGCACACCTCCTGAACAATTTGAAAGAAAATAGTGAAAGGATAAAGGAAGAGAAAAGACGGCAGCTGGGAATGCTTAATGAAAAGAGAGAACTTAAACGCATGCAATTTGCTAGAAAGACGCCACGCGCAACACCGGCACCCGCTGCTTCATCTAAGGTAGAACAATGATAATGTATTTATAGATAATTGATAAAACTATCACACAATGTAAAACATACAACAACGAGAAAAAAATACCAGCTTTTGAAATGTAGTTTTTTTTTTGTTATATTTCAATTAATACCGCTCAAATCAGATCAATACACTGCATTCTAAAATAGGTATCGATGTGATGAAAATGTGTTAAGTATAATATATTTTAAGAGAGAGAGAGAGAGAGAGAGAGAGAGAGAGAGAGAGAGAGAGAGAGAGAGAGAGAGAGAGAGAGAGAGAGAGAGAGAGAGAGAGAGAGAGAGAGAGAGAGAGAGAGAGAGAGAGAGAGAGAGAGAGAGAGAGAGATTTAAACAGACTCATTATCTGGTAAAATTTTCCATATCTTTGTCGATAGATCGTATGTTAGGGTTTTGGTAGCAATATATCTGTTGACCTAACATATCTGTTTTGTTTTCGTTGCAGAACAAGTAGAAACGAATCATCATTGTTGCGTAGTCACGCTGCATGTGAAATCACATCTGACTTAACTTCTGGTGAATATGTATGCTGATGGACGCATTATTATACTTACATTTATATTTTCATGTATATGATTAAATATCAATTCATTATTTTTATTGCGAAATTTACATAGGATAAAAGGTTTAAATTTCTTAAAATGTAGTTATGATTTTGTTGAAAAATACACTTATGGTTTTGTTGAAGAATAAATAATCTAAATGTTCTCTTTCACAGAATTTTCCATATTTCTATAAAAGAATGTATTCTTTATTTTGATTTATTGAAAACTTTTTTTGATTTCAATATTTCAAAAAAAGATCAAAGAGAGTAAAATATTACATATCATAGAACACCTCTTTTCTTATATAAACTATTTAACACTCATTCGTATAAAATCTTAAATATTAGTTGTTTGGTTATATATAATGTTTAAAGTGGATAAAATAACAGGGATTTCAGTAGCAGCTATTTATTTCAGACTGAGGTAATATTTTGTATGAGAGCGTAAGTAGTCAATATAAGAATCAGACAAAGGAGGAGCAAAAAGTGATACACCATATCTTACAAAACTGCAATGAATACTTAAAAAGGTCAAAATAATGCGACATTCACAACTTTTACATTCATCTATTTGGTTGGTGTTGTTTGTCAGGAGTTCCGTTTAGGAATTTCTTCTATAGTTCTAGGAATTTTCAAATACTAGTAATACAATCGTTTGGAAAAAGAGAGTCACGTAACGTCATTTTCACGAAAATTTCTATGTTGAATCAACCATTTTAATTACCTGTCACAAAGTAATGCTTGCGTCAATTCTCATTAAAATTCAAATATTCACCCGATATAAGTTTAAAACAACAAATTTAAATTACAGTTTGTATTTTGTGGACGCCACTTACTTTGAACATAGAAGGAAATGTTGCTGCAAATTTTGCTTGTTATCTACAAATATTTGCAGTTTTCATGAAAATGAATTAACAAATTCCAAACCAATTTACAAAGATAGTCTATAGTCTACAAAAAAAATATGCAAATGTTTACAAAACTTTATTGATAACATAAAGCAAGCCAATTACATGTTTTTGTTTATAAATGATATACCATAAAAAGCCTTTGGGAAAATAGCGTTAATCAACTCACGTTTGGCACGATGCTGTAGTTATAATTTTGGCAGTGACTTTATGTGAAATCTTTTTCTAATTATAAACTTCCCAAAAGCTAAGTTAGTCGTATTTGCAATCGTTACTCTTAGATACTTTTGACAATATATTCAGGTTCAATATTTAGCAATTTTCTCTTTCGCATCTATTCATCTTATTTAAGCAAGTGCACACCTGATGAAGTTTTGCTGCCAGAAACGATCGCCTTTATCATTTATTATGGCTTTGTGTTAATTTAAACTTTGGTAATATGTGTGATAAATGTTTTGTATTATAAACACTTTCGTAATATGTTTATAATGTGAACATAGTAACCTAGTCTAAAGTCCACTTTCCTTTTGGAACATCCTCGAATTCAAGGTCTGACACATAGTTTGCTAAATGTTAGATAAATCAATATTCTCGCTAGTTTGAGTCAGTCAGTATGGTGGTGTTAATGGCGAGGTTCCTCTATAATCAAATGATAAAAATATCCTGCACAGGAAAATCTGTGAAAGAGAATATTTTATGGTTTTCAATAGAGTCTGTGTTTCAAATAACATATAGTCATAGCCCAAATGTGTTCTTGGTTTACGTCCAAAGGATTTGAAATGTTAATAAGAAGTTGTATAGTGCAATCCACTTATATTGAACACCGTTCCCTTGAAATTCCACTTTATTCAATATTATTTTGTTTACCCGACCAAATGTCTTTATTATCATTATAACCCGGTTATTTGGAAACCCTTGTTTGTTTGAAAGATAAAATGATTCCTCATCCGTTTTATTACATCCTGGTTCGACTGTATATACGTTTTACTGTGTTCAATTATGCTTTATAATTGTAATTTTTTAAATAATGAACAATTATTGAATTATCAAGAAAACATAATACATAAACATGTTGTAAATACTTTCATGTTCCGTCTATGATAATCATTAATTCAATGCACATCTGAAATAACTGCTGATTTACCAAGAAATGTACTCAGAACACCGCTTAGTAGATTGTTCATAGAAGTATAGGTTAGCATATCTAAATATTTTAGAATTAAATATGCTGATTTACAAAACAAATACTTTTTCGTACATGATATTTTTGTGAATTTAATTGATGGCATATGCAATACAAAAATTGTTATCGTTCAAAATAGTTTTATTCATTTTGATAACGTGGTTGTGTCATTTGCATATTGCAAATAATCACCATTGTAATTAAAGGAATCTTTTCATTTTTCAGAAATAATTCATTTCAATAGCTCAGAAAATAACTACCTAATTTTCCATCGACATTATGTAATTTTAAATAATTACATCATATTTTCATTCCGCCGTCACGTGGTACGTTAAGTACACGTTTTTTGTATTATTACTTAAAGTTTAGATCTATGCTGTGTAATGTGTAGGCGTTTGAATATTTTTTGACAAAACTATTAATGGGACTTGAAAAAGAACAGTGATAAAATATGTACAATTGATGTAAATAGTTTTACATTATGAAGATCAAAATACATGTCATATGCAGATTTAAAGATATTTACTCGGTTGGTTTCTATTAGATGAATAAAAGTATGCATTAAATGTATAAAAGTATAAGACCGTCCATGAAAAAAATTGTACATTTGGGTCAAGTCAAAGTTGAGAATTTTTGTATTTTTCATAAATCAAATACTTATTATTGATTTTACATGTCTGTTAAATTTGCCATGGTACTGTATTTCTGGAAAATTTCGCTACCGTTTAATTTTCGCCGATCTCGCCATGAGATGAGAGGTCAAATTTAAGTTTAAGGCGAAATTGTCAAGGTAAGTATTAATACACGAACATACATGCTTCACATGGGCGATTAAGGTGATTTAGGCGAATTTAAGACGGAGGGAATAAAATGGAGAAAATAACCAGAATGAAAATTTCACAGTATATACAGCAGTTGATCTTGTTATCTATTTCATTAGACAGCATTTTAATTTTGTATTTATCCAAAACATACCAGAGATAACTTTTCAAATTACGATCCTTTGAGTAATTCTAAGTCAAGGTTATTTTTTGAATATTTGTTTTTATAGACACAAAAGTATGGATTAAATTATTACGAAATATAAGATTGAATAAACAGTTTTTGATCTACAAGAATTATTGAGTTACAAGTTGAACAACAATTAAGTAAGATTTATTAGTTTGAGTTTGTGCACGAACCACGTAGTCACTGTTGTAACAAAATAATTCATCCCATATGAATTGTAAGGCAATGTAATTTTGTCAGTGATTGTTTATATCAATATATTAGCTACTGATGATAAATTTAAAACGTGTTTTCACCACCTCGTTTTAGATAAACCGGGAATTAAACATAAAAGCTTCAATTTCGCAAGGTTCAAGCGGCGGTGTTTTACATATTTACACACCTCTCTGATATGCCTGAATTATATTGCAGATTAAAAGCGTGCATTGTTTTCAAAACTTATCTCCATTAAATATGAAAACATGGCTATAATTTTTTTTATAAAAATCACGACAAAAGCCAGAGAACAACGAAATGTTCAAACAAAGCATAATAAACACAAATTATAATACAATATTGAACTGTGGACTCGCGGCGGATGTGAACTCCTCCATATCACCTAATCCCAACTCTGGATTTCCATTTTTAACATGTTTGTCCAATATTCACCAGATTTGTACATTGTCTCCTGGATATCCTGAATATTAATTCTTTGGTATATTTGATTTTTGTATATTTAAATGCGCAAACAAGTCCCTTCTCCGCCTTCTATGAAAGTTAGTTTTTCGCGAAATATAAGTGGTTAAGAGAATGGAAACATCTAATGGTAAAGCGTTCGCATTACAAGTAGGGAGTTATGGTTTCGATTCTTGGTCGCGTTTCAAACTACAAACAATGGTAAAGAATATTTTGTTCAAGATATAATGATTCCTTATCAAAGAACGCTATATCAATTGAATTCTTATCAGATCAGATGGGTTGTTAGTTTCAAATTACCATAGCTAATTGAAATTGCTTTATGAGCTTTTAGAGCACCTTGTGGGAATATTTTAATTTAATATTTATAGCATTAGATGGTTATCTCAATATCACAAAAGAGCTGCAATGTAGATTTTATGTTATATATTCTACATATATGACACATTAATGTAACGCACTGGTCCTTATAGGAAAAAAGAAACAATGGAAAAGCTTCGAGTCTCGACTTTTTATACGAATGTTCCAGAGATTCAATGAATTATTAACACATATCTCTTAAACTGTTTCAGTAGTTTTGAAAGAAATGTTTTTATGGACATTTCAGTTTTTAAAATATAGATTTTAAATATTTTATTATCTTTTGTCATGAATTATTTTCGCATTTAGTTATCTATTTATCTAAAAGATTATGAACTATGTTTGGAAGTATTGTATAAAATTAGATATACGTTGTCCAGTTAATTAACATTGAAAAATATCAACATGTTACCTGTTTTATGTTGAAACCTTGATATAATATATTATATGTTTAAAACAAACAGTTGTAAAGACCAGTGACATTCGACTTAAAATGGCAGCTCCGAGGGCGATTATGGTGCATGTTATATATAACTTTATATATTTTCATCGCTTTTTGTTAAAATATCTTTATCTTTTAATTGTGTAAACACCATTTTGAATATTTATTGACAATTATACAAATCGGGACTTTTGTATTGGTGAATATGATTTGAAATGAACCTATGAACTGATATGAAATTGGTCAATATAAGTTCTGTAGAGTCATATCTCATTTTATTATATAAATGAAAAATAAAAGGTTTCTTATTGGATAACCCTGTATTTTACCAAATATATTTACATATTCGATGGAAAACCAGTGAATATCGTTTCTAAAATTGGAATATGGAAATTCCCTTTTACACTTTTGTAATTACTCTGATCATGACTTACATTGCAGGATTAATATGTATATGAATTTACAGTTAAAGACTTCTGAATGGATTAATATGGTGTAATATTGACCAGTAAACCAATTTTGACCTCGACTGTCGCCTGGGCCAATACTGGTTTTCACGTTTTCAATATTATACCATATTCATCAACTTAAAAGTCCATAATTGTATAATAATTCATTTTTTATTTTATACGTCAGCTACAAAATACCATAATGTAAGTGTAAAGAAGTTCAATAGACTCTTTAACATTACGTGCAGTAATCAGGAAGAAAGTTATATGATATACAATGAATGAAAGTCCATGTACACTTCTTGGTGAATTTGTTTTTAGAAAAGTAACACTTTTTTATACTTAAGACTGATGAAGAGACAATGCCTATGACATCACGCTATTCCATGCATAGTGTGTTCCATGTTGGTATATATTAGAGGTTTTTAAATGTTATAATTGTATCGTATAAGTTGTAATAAATATCTTAGTTCCTCTTCTTGACACACATGCCCATCCATTTTCCTATAACGTAAAACATCGCTTTAAGACCACAAATATTCTGTTTCTTTGAAATTGCTAAATAAATATCTAATAAAAACTGACCCTCAACAAAGAGACCACCTGATAACCAGACCAACGAGGTCACTCTGTATATGTATATTTTTATATGAATCAAAAAGAAAAAAAACGTAACTATTGCAACACAACAAATACAATCTTCAATATAAGGCTTAGGATAAAATGGCACCCTTCAAATGAAACACACACACACACACACACACACACACACACACACACACACACACACACACACACACACACACTTGAATTCGATTTGAAAGAATATATCAATGTATGAAGAACCATTGATGCAAGAAAAGAGCGATAACTCTGACTAATTATTTGTTTTTCAGAAATATTGCGAGGAATGTTGACTTCTGTATCACCAAACTTATCAAAAACATAGAAATTTTCTTATCTGTAAAAGTCAATTTTAAAAATAATTTATTATAAATGTAAACAAATCGTGCATAGAAATTTTATTATTGCCAAAAGATAATTTACTCGAAAGGTTTCCTTTGAACATTTGCGGCGGATGTAGCATGCTAACAGGGGACGCGTACTCTTTCCGGAAACCTGGACCCATTTCGTCTGGTATTTGCAACTGTTCTTCATCGTGAGACCGTTATAATATCCAATTTGTCATACTGTAATGGATTTGGAGTTTTGAATGTCCATTGGTACTTCTTCATTTTTACTTAGGGACAAATGTTTTTAATCACTTTATATATCTAAATGCTTTCTAATCATTGATTTCGGCAAAATGTTTATTTTCTGGCATTTTGTGAAGTATGGGGAGAATGGACGATGAAATATACGTTCATTATTTGCTCTGTTTAATTTCTACAATATCTATTTCGGGTGTGGGTTTTTTTCTATATTAAATCCCAGCGTATTTTGAATCTTACATTCTACTAGTATTTTTATTTCAAACGCTGACTCTTTTTAGAATTGAATTGTACTTTTTCATCGAAATTCATCAAAATATACTTTTATTTTTAAATTTTACCTTTCTTTTTACTCTAAAATAGATATAACAATACATAAAGGTTCAGTATTTGGTCTCGATATATAATGGCATGATGCTTCATTCTCTTTTGGAACTTTACATCTATTTTGTATTCGGACTCAGCTTCTGAAGACTTATTGACAAAACATTCATTTTGGCCGTTTTTACAAAATTTAGAATTTTGTACTACGGTTATAATACACACAATTAAGATGCACATGTTTTAAATAATTGCAATAGCTGTTGTATCTTTAAAACGTAATTTTTATATTGGATTTTATTATCTTTCAATTTCTATCATCACTCTCTAAACTAATGTCTTTTATGACATGTGGTATATGAAGTCGACATTTGACGTCTATGAAATCATTGTAATTGCATTTAAAGGTGTTCTTCTACCGAAATTGCTGATTTCTTATTCTGACTTCTTATAAAGTGTCTATATTGAATACAATATATCAGCCACTAGATTTGGTGGAGTGAAGATAGTTATACTGCCTTGGACGCTCTTATACATGTTATGAATATATATATATATATATATATATATATATATATATATATATATATATATATATATATATATATATATATATATATATATATATATATATATATATATATATATGTACATTGTACATTGGAAATCATTTTTCGTGATATGGATAATGATATATTTCAAAACTAAGAATTACATACGTTCATGTTATATGATCAATTTCATGTATATAGTTACATTTTATCGATAGTCTAACGTTTAATATTTAGAATAAAATTTCAGCTGCATTTGTGATCACTATGAATTGTATCTTTGCATCTTTGCTCAATTCCATGTTTTAGTTGAAAAATAAATTATTCTCTTATCGTTAGACTGTTGTTTTGTGTTAGTACTTGGTTAATTTTATTTTGACCGCTTGTGGTAGAGCGTTCTACTCGCAAACGGAAGTTCCTAGGTTCGATTCCACTATAGCCTACCAGGTCACAACAAAGAATTAGAAAATGGTACTTTTCGTTACATCGCATGAGCTCGGTTTACGAACTTAAAGTCACAAGTCTTCATGAATAAACTTAAAAGTGACGTACAATGTCAAAGCAGCCAAAACACTAAAAACCTTATTGCATTGGCGTCAATACATAGCACAGATTTAAAATCTGCTGGTACAAGTGAAAAACAACTATAAACATACATCTTCTGTCTTGTGATCCGTATGATAAAATAAAATTAAGAAAATACCTGTAAAGTGTAAGTCTTAAAACCCTGGTCAGTACAAACTCGAGCCTAGTTGGAACCTAAGCTTTTTTTATCGGAGAGCGATTACCAGTTTACAAGCAGATGTCAGAGTTCTTCAAATGGTACATTTCCCCTGCAACCTTAGAAACTGTCCAAGCGGAAAACTAATATGTCACACCAGATTTGAGTAAAATTAAAAAATTTCTAAACTTTATAGTGTCAAAATATACGACTTTTTCCAGTCTTAAAAAACAAACAATCCAGCATAATGAAATATTGGAGAGACTTTGGCATCATCAAGATAATATGTACACCATATTGCATGTTGTCTCATCAACGCCTAACAATTATATATATATATATATATATATATATATATATATATATATATATATATATATATATATATATATATATATATATATATATATAATGGAAAGAAAAAGTTTGGATGCACAGTCTTCAATCTTTCAAACACAAAGGCATTAATAAGCAAATGGACTTCACTAAAATAAATTTTGCATGATACCCTTTCGCGATGTAATTCGAGTTCAGACTGATTGACACTCGAATCCTCCATAGTCCGTTCGATTTTTTGTATTGGAGTCTTGAACGTCCGACCTTGGAATTTATATCTGATACCATTTCTCGATGTAATTCGAGTTCGAACTGATGTTAACACGAATCCACCATCGTTTTTCCTTTGGGTGCGAACTTAAGTTGTGCCAAATCCACCCATTACTGGAATTTGTATATTGTTTGGGAACGATGCATCGAACCTTTTATGTTTGTAGATCAAATTTATTAAGTAATTTTAAGTTATTTTCATTTAATTCGATTCACATTTCGTTGGTTTTTTAGTTATCCGTTTGTTTGATTTCATTTTTCATTGCTGTACTTGTAATATGTAGCATTTCTTTTACTCTCCGGTATGTGTGAGAGTGGGTGTTTGCGTGAGAGTGTGTATGTGTATGTTATTTTTATTGTTTCGTCCTGATGAATGTCGTCCAGAAAATTTGACTTTCATTTTGTCCGTGTCGTTAGTCATTTTAGTGCTTTATTTATTCTTTTCTAGACTTGTATCTATTGCTTAGATCCGACACCCTAGGAAATTTAAGCATGGATTCTATATATTTCCATGTCATATTCAGTGTTTATTTATTGATTTTCCAAAATAATATAAACAAACAAATTAAACTGTCTCTCGCGCATTCGTCAGCTAATCAGATCGAGGCTTTTGAACAATTTCAGAATTGTATTATATCAACGGACTTCGCGGTAACTTCCGTTGCCGATCACAACTACTGTGATTGGATAAATTGAACACGCTTAATCCTTTATAAATATTCATTAGCTACGAGTGATTACGAGTACATGAAACCACGGGTAGGCAAGTGCATTGCGATTCCGGACCGTGGTTTTTCGACTATAATGGTGTCCATCTATATAAACATCTATAACCATTCGGAATTCTAAATTTCTTTGTCAAAATCAATATCAAATCGCCAAAAGCTCGAAAATTGTAACAACCCCTTTACATTATATCCATATAACCTAGCGGGATGTAGTCTCCTGAACCTTTTCTTGACTGACCTGGACACATTCAAATTATAGTCAATATAAAATATGGACATTAAATTTACACTGACAAGAATAGTGTCATTTATTCTGGTTATCCTACCCACAAGTATCCGATTATAGTGGGGAATAAAAAGTTTTTCGCCAAAAGATTGTCATAACCGAAAATCGGGTAAAATCATCCGCAAGATAATCAAGAGATTTATCCGCCGCCTGTCACGTTTTGTAAATTGGATTATACCTCTGTCAGCGAAGTACTTCTGTTTGTTTGTTTATTGTTGTTTAACGTCGCACTCAAGAATATTTCACTCATATGGAGACATTACCAAATGCCGATGAAGGGCTTCAAATTTTGGCCTATGCTCGGCACTTAGGGCAATTGAGAAGTGAGGGTTCTTTAACGTACCGACACCTACTGTGATACGGGACCTCCAGTTTTTACTGTCTCATCCGAAAGACAGGAAATCAACCTGTCGCCGGCGGGACTCGAACTCACGACCTCACGATCCAGAGTCGAGCGCGCTACCAAGTGAACCAGGCCGGCTCGCGAAGTACTTCTGAAGCCAATTCATCCTCACAGATAGTTGAATGTCATGTCAATACCAAACGGCATATTTTATGGTAATTACTTTGTTGGTAAATGCTTATATACCTTCATAGATGATTCTACAATCAAACAGGCGATGGCCACGAATGAGTTAATCGATGGGCACGAGTCAGCTAAAACATGGGTACGAATCAATAAATTCACTTAGGTACGAGCTGTGATGGATACGAAATGACAATAACCCATATGTTGAACTTATTCATCTGAGGTTGCCTTGAATATTTCGCAAATCTGTTTGTATTTATTGTCGTTACAAGTAAAAATATTTTTTTTTTTATCTTCAAACTCAAATTGCTAGAAAACAGTGAACCACTTAAACACTTTATATAAGCATTTTGCAAAACACATTATCATTTAAAACAAAATTAACAATCTTGCTGTGCGTACACCGCCAGTCATGGGCCTTTAAATATTTATTCAGCAAAGAAAAGTAAATAGACATGTAAATTTGTGTAATCACAATTTTCACAATTTTAATAACCCCTTTGGGTATGACGAGTTTTCATTATATAAATTGAACTTTGTGTTGAAATTTATTAAAAATCTTAATTTCTAAATCAGAAAAAAAAACTGAAAATCAAAATATATACTGGAATGAAACTGCATTTAATTGTTTGTTTCGGAGAAAAATCTATTGATTAAAAATTGGGTTGATTTACAAATTATTAAAAAATCGAAAATATATTTTTATCAGTCTTTTCAAATTATGCATAATTAGTTGTGTGGAAAATCAACTAATTTTTATCATAAAGAAAAAGTGATGTTGTGTATGACGCAAACGTCCTTCTTTCCCACTATCTGTACATTGAGTCGTCGTAGCTTTTATGTTGCTCTAGTGGCCAGGGGTTCAAACCCCACCTCGGCTCGTCTGACAAGGCAGTAAAATCTGTGTTTCCGAGTCACGGTAGTGATTGACACATGGAACTTTTAGAAACACGGTCGAATACGAATGGAACTGAGAAATGGTGTTATTCAATCACAATCGACTTAAAGTCCTTCAAATTGTACAAACCTATCACCAGTTTTAGAAATGATACCACGACGAGAAGAAAATTATTTGTACCATATCTTATTTGAATTAAATTATTTGTACCATATCTTATTTGAATTAAATTATTTGTACCATATCTTATTTGAATTAAATTATTTGTACCATATCTTGACTGTGGACTCACAGCGGGTGTGACCGGTCGACAGGGGATGCTTACTCCTCCACGGCACCTGATCCCACCTATTGGTTTCCAGAGGTCCGTGTTTGTCCATTTTTACCAGATTTGTATCTATGTCCTGGACATTCTATTGGTTTATACTTTGGTATCTGATTTTTTTTTATATTTCCTTATCCCAGTGTATACTCGATGAAGTGGAATCATTTCGGTGCGTAATGTTGACAAGCTTTTAGATATGACATGGATACAGATGTGTTTGGTAATTTTAATTTTGAAATACTTGCAAATATGTAAAAAGAAAAAAGAAAAAAATACTGTCTATTTTTATTATGCGAGTGCATATACTGATGTACCGATATATATATATATATATATATATATATATATATATATATATATATATATATATATATAATTTTAATTTCCATATCAGTGTCACCGTAATCTACCAAACAAGTGAAATAAACAATTTGTTCTTTATGCTTCGTATCCATATACACGTGCAGACTAACAAATTGCTACACCCTGTTACACAAAGGTTTGTTGGTTTTATTGTTTTAAAATTGGTTGCGGATGTGCAAATTCATGCTCATTCTGAGTTACGTCAAAAACGCACATGGAGAGCCACGTGTCAGACATTTGACGATAGATCAATTGCGTCGTTATGACAACCGCGGACAACACTAGACTGTTACGTCATTCATCATCACGACGAATCTAGGAACAGAAGTTTGCGTAACTGCTTTAGTTAAAATTACAGTTATTGAAAAAGGACTTTGCTTTGCAGGACAAGTAGGCCTAACTGCAGTAGCGGTACAGGAGGGAATAGGCCTGTCTTTACTTGAATTTAAAACCGAAGCTAATGCACTTGAACTTGGGGCTGATGCAAAATTACCAGTTGAAATGGAAGACAGGGTGTTACTAATACATTTCGTGCTGCACAAATTTTCCCCCCATAATCCATTGCATTTATACTCGATGCAATCCAAAACTGATAAAAAATCCTCATATTTATATATATTACCATTTTCTTTTAATCTGTAGTCAGCTGGTTAGGAAATTCAATCTATTTAATTAGCTTTGCATTAGGAGTTTTTCATATAACGTAACAGCTAAACAGCTGTGTGAGACGAGAAGTAGTTCCCCTTTTCTGTCCGGAAATATTAAATGGAATTGAGGTTTATTTTCTTATTTTCATATTATTTTGAAAGAAACTAGTGATATGGAAAATTTTGAATAAGAGTCAGATTTGTTTCTAAGTTATTTTAGATTATTCGTCTGCTTGGTAACCGGAAGGTTAAATGTGTCAAAAGAGAATTAAAAATTCAAATGGCGGCGCCCATGAGTATGCTGTATAATGTATTTACAACGAATTTGCGTTTGAATTCTGATATATTATTAATGGGATATACTATAGAATGTTTGAGTGTGACTTACAAGAAGTGAGACAGCTAATATTCATTCGTGACAACTGAAAGTAGCCATTTTATTTGACTTTTTTTACCAAGCAGCTGGGAACTTTGATGACTACCCTGCGTAAGTAGGCCAATTTCACACGACCTGATTTCACACGATGCGGGTGACTAATTGTTTCTGATAGGAATATCCAGAGAAGGCAAACAAATCGACTTGTTTATCAAGAGATGCTTGACAAAGTTACCTTTTTTCTGTTGTAACTATGAAGCGAACTTTCATTTCTGTGCCAGACGGTGGTCTGTGGTTCTGGTCATAACATGACCTAGATATATCGCGATATGGGCCTGTAGGCTGTACAATGTGCTACAGATGTAGTCTCGTGTTTCCGATTTCTTTCTGTGATTTTTATTTGTTTTGTGGTAGGCCTAATGTATGGCCTTTAAGATTAAATAAATAAGAAATAAACATGTGATATTCTATTCTTTATCGATTCGTTCATGTATTCTTACGCTGAAAAGTAAAGCGGTTAATACTCTGGGCACGCGACTGCATTTACAAGAAAATACAATATACTTGCAATGAAGGGAATTGCAGTCGGTATGTAAATATTCTGTTGTGTGGTGCATTAGCGACTGTAACTGATGACCTCTTTCACTACGATGACGTTATTATCTTGCTTGACGTAAAACACATTTGTGTATTGCAAATGGCCGACATGTTAACAAAAAGTAGTGCCGTCGGGGGGCTGACTTAATTACCGTTCACGTCATTGATATATATATATATATATATATATATATATATATATATAATATATATATATATATATATTATATATATATATATATATATATATATAGGGGGCGCTATATATATGACCTGTGTGTGTGTGTTTGTGTGTGTGTGTCTGTGTGTGTGTGCTAAGCATCAGATCAGAAGTCTATTACTCTTGAAGTATCCAATAGTTATTCAAATATGAAAGTATGAAACATGATATACGTCCGTTACAGCAATATTGGTTAACGGGAGATAACTCGCATTCAAGCTTGAAGTTTTGGTGGTGTAAGCAGCATGAAATGAGGGAACAGACATTAATGTTGAATTTGAATGATATTTCTTTGCAAGATGCCGTCATCCTTGTCAGAGACTGCTGGAGGAGACGATCGAAGCGCTCTTCATCATGTTTTGTCTACTATGGTACTACTATCTCGAGCAATTCCTAGGCCAAATAGATGACGTATGCGGCATTATTCAACATGTCTGACTGTAATGTGATAGGGGGCGCTGCGTCATTTGACTTTTCACTTACATGTCACCAAATGCCGGTGAAGGGCTTCAAATTTGGGCCTATATTTTGGCACTTACGGTCATTGAGCAGTGACGGTTCTTTAACGTGCCGAAACCAACTGTGACACGGGACCTCAGTGTTTACTGTCTCATCCGAATGACAGGAAACCAAACTGCCGCCGACTGGACTCAGACTCACTACCTCACGATCAAGAGTCGAGCGCGCTACCGACTGAGTCAGGTCGGCTGCTTTATATCATTATTATTTTTTAAATTGCTACAGTTCTGTATATATATATATATATATATATATATATATATATATATATATATATATATATATATATATATATATATATATATATATATATATATATATATATACCAATAAACAAACAAACATACAAACCAAAGTATTAATCGTCAGCATGTCCAGAAGTAAATATTCAAATGTGTCGGCCATTAGACAAACAGAGACCTGAAATTCCAGAGATGGGATCAGGTGCTATTGTGGAGGATCAGGTGCTATTGTGGAGAAAACACTCCCTGTTGACCGGTCACAGCCACTACGAGTCCATAGTCAATTTGAAAAAAAAAATAGTAAAGAATTAATCCTAGTCACCATCGATAACAATTCAACGACTACTATCGAAACTTAACATTTCATTTAATGAAACATACTTATAATTGCAAACGAGGTAATTATGACGACCATAAAATTTCTTTGTCTACACTAAATACGATTTCATATATCCTTGTGATAGCAACTTGTCAGAAAATGGTTTACATATGCACGAAATATTCATATATGGAACACAGGATCATCTTGGAAATGTTAACACCATACACAGAAGAACCTGGTTATTACTACTTACGTTATCTAGTGTGCCGTAGAATCGGTAAACAGATGTTATAAAATTGGAAATCCAGAAGTGTGATCAGGTACCATTTATTGATGGCTTTGTAATCTCAGAAATAAACGATAAATGATTTTAGATATGCAAACGTTCTTTTTCTCTGCATGGTTCTGTCAGTATAATAATTCATGTTCGTTTTACTTAATACTGTAAAGTGGGTTAATAAAAGTAACATCGTCGATTGAATAAATAGTATAAAATTATCCATATCCAGAATTTCCGACTTTATTGAGATAAGGAATTCTATTAATACCTTCCACATGACTTTGAGATCTGTGAAACGGGTACATATATATTATCGACGTTTTCACTAAAATACAGAACTATCTCTAGACCGAAAGACGTTCAAAGGACACGCAAATAACTTAATTTTTAGTAATTTAAACATTTCACTCTTCAGAACCTAAATTGAATACGATGTAATATTCCCACATTTTCAAATTACATTTTGGAAAATCCGTCTTTTTATTTGTTTTTTTTCCAATAATGAAAAGTTTGTTTACTCTGCCTGAGGCGATGTTATCATGAAATACATATGGTCATCGCGAGGTCATGTTGACATAATTTCGAAGCCACGTGACAACTTTCAGCTATTATTGCACATAGTCATATACCAGACCGTAATTATTTCACAACAAATCAGATATTTCAAAATGTCCTAATTATTTAAAGAAACGAAAAAAACGGGGAAGACGCACGTGTCGGAACTGACAAATACTTCCGTTACCTGAGTATGCTAACTACTGTGCTACCGTGTCACAATTGAACCTCGTATTATCAGTAAGGGGTACATTTCCGAAGTAGCATTGTTGTAGTGTTATCACTATGCGAGTTGAGAAATATGGTACATACTTGAGAGGTAATCAGTGTAAATCGTAGGTGCAGTAAGTTAAACTTGTACTGCCAATCAATTAACTCATACTCCAGAGCGCCATTTTATTGGAAATGTGATTGCGCCATTGAACATCCTAGACATTCCACTTAATTTACCGCGCTTTAAGATTGCCATTCTACTTGTTCAGATGCTATTTTATTGCCATTCCACGTAATACAATTCCTTTTAATATTGCAATTCTGCAGTCTCAACTGGGCATTCAAATTTCACTCCACTTAGTCCATCGCACTTTTAGATCGCAATTTTGTATGCTAATCTAGGCTAAACAAATTCACTCCACTTAATCCATCGTTCTTTTAGATCGCAATTCTGCATGCTAATCAAGGCTTAAAAAAACTTCACTCCACTTAATCCAACGTACTTTTATATCGTAATTCTGCATGCTAATCTAGACTAAAAAATCTCACTCCACTTAATCCACCGTACTTTTATATCGTAATTCTGCATGCTAATCTAGACTAAAAAATCTCACTCCACTTAATATATAAAAAAATTCAGATACCAAAGTATAAATCAATGGAATGTCCAGGACATAGATACAAATCCGGTAAAAATGGACAAACACGGACCTCTGGAAACCAAGAGGTGGGTGCCATGGAGGAGTAAGTATCCCCTGTCGACCGGTCACACCCGACATGAGTCCACAGTCAAGTCCAATGAAACACGTGACGAGTGAATCACAATTGGTACAGACGTCTCAACAACCTCCAACAAAAAGGCAACTCAACATTTCACTTAGTGAAACAGATTAATCGCATAAAAAACTATTGTACCGACCATAAAATTTGCGGAACGTTGACATTAATCCATCGTTCTTTTAGATCGTAATTCTGCATGCTAATCCAGGCTAAAAAACCTCACTCCACTTAATCCATCGTACTTTTATATCGTAATTCTGCTTGATCCACTGCACTTGCGATATTGTCTTTCTACTTGAATACATGACCAATATGTAGTGCTCCAAGCAGACAAAGCCTCAAATAATATATTTTTGTTTGTAATGAACATTTTTATAAAATTACGAAATTCTTCAAAATCATGTATCAGTATAACGCTCTTATGGTGTACCTACAACTGATACTGATTTTGAGCTACTATTATTGGTTACCTAAACTTCACAAAACTTCATATAAACAGAGATACATAGCAGAAGTGGCGTAAATCAGATGTTTATACTTAAATATGAAGAGCTTTTGGAAAATTTGAAGACAATTTTTTCTCAAATTCATCGTATCAAAACGACCTATCTACTCTTCACACAATAATTCCGTATGGGAAATTAAAAGAGACTGTTGGCATCATCAACTTTCTTACACTAAATTTGAATACCTAGTTATTTGTTATCATGTTTCTAATTTCATCCAGCATCACTCTGATTCTAGACATAAACTCACTGAAGTTGAAATAAAGATATGCTGGGATTTCTAATAGACAACATATTTGTAATGTTTCGAACCTTTTGTAGATCTTTCAGGTAACTGCCGTCATACCAAAGGGAACTAATTGTGCCCCGTTTGACTGACCTGTTCCTTAATTTATTAGAAGCAAACTACACACAGAACCTTCTGAATCAAAATTTTCATACATATGTCAATACGATATATCCAAAAAAAAAAACTACAAATTAAAGACAATACAGAATTAAGCAAATACGCTTCCTACTTTGAAATTTTAATTACTATAGATACAGACGGGACATCATGACTATACGGCAAACGCGACGACTTGGGCTTTTCCATTGTCAATAGGGAACTTTCGAATTAGCCCGGATTACCTTTATGATCCTGCATTTATTCGTGCCTTCTCGATTTGGTCCTCATATACTCCTCCGGTTTGTCTTCACAACGTATGTTAAGTAAAGGAGAATATATTTACTTTTAGCGCATTAACCCAAGAGACTCTTAAAACATATAACAGTGGGTTATTTAGTTGAACGTGAAATTGCTGAAATCTATCTGGCAAAGAAAAATGTGTGGACAGACCGGGAATCGAACCCAGGACCTGCCGAACATTTGCAGGGCGCTTTTATTAATTGTGCTATGGGGGCTACCTATGTATTACCGAAACCGGAAATAACATCGAGTAACATTTTTCTAGAATCACGCAACTGGCGATAATAAAAGCAGGATTATAACGGTAATCCGGGCTGACTCGAAAGTTCCCTATTTTCAACATTTAAGTAGTAACATCTCGGTATCACAGCATATGGTGTTTCTTATCTTACAAATGATATACCAGGGCATGGACATTCTATAAGCAGTGGCAAACTACGTATTGATACTTGTTTGTCACAGGTATATTGGTAATCACTTTGATTTCAACGTTCCGCGAAATTAATGGTCGGTAGAATCTCCTTGTTTGCAATTACAACATTTTACTGAATGTAATGTTAAGGTACCTGATCAATAGCGGTTGTTAATTGTGACAAGGATTTATTTCTCACTTGAGCATTATAAATATGGTATTATGTTTATAATATTTATTCTATTTGATAGTTGACAGAAGCGATATCGTCTTGGGCATTATAACTTTTGGTATCATGTTTGTAATATTTATAACCACTAGGTCGTTGCCACTGCTGGTGGATCGTTTGAGTCCCCGAGGGTATACATAAACCTAGGACCTGGTATTTCGGTACCAGCTGTTCATCTTATACTTAAGTAATATTTGGCACTGTTAACACCATTTGAATTCGAAAATTGTCTGTAGCTAGGATGATCATTTTTTACAGTGGTTGCTCTTGGACGGGTTTCGGCTATACTTTTAAGAGATGTTGTTTGGCCTTGTATGATGCCACTTTGTTTTTGGAGAAGGCACATGCTTTTCGGGTTGGAGCTCGGCTGGTGGAGTCTGATTGACAGAAGCGATATCGTCTTGAGCATTAAAACTTTGGTATTATGTTTGTAATATTTATTGACTCGCGAAGTGACCGGTTAACAGGTTTGAGTTTTCCAGGGCATACATAAAACTATCTCTGGATTTTACCAGCTGTTCATGTATACTTAAGTATTCTTGAGCATGTTAACACTTTGGTAGATGTTTGTAATATTTAGACATCGCGAAGTGACCGGTTGCACAATTCTTTTCATTATATTTAACTGGATTAACAGATCGTATTTGTCCAATGTTCCTGATATATATATAGGCATCCTATATATATAATTCGTTCTTATATTTAACGTTTAATCGGTGTCGTCCTGATGTATATATATATATATATATATATATATATATATATTGCAGCATTTTAGTGACTTCTATTTTGGTTGGGTCTGGTTGGTGATTGTGGATTAAGTTGATCCCCACAGGTATATTGTCGAGAGTGCGAAGTGTTGCAGGAAAGTTTCTATCTGCACATCTCATTTTTTCTAACTTTGGGAGTTTATAGATGAGCTCATGTGTATACATAATTGCTACATTAATCAAGAATCATCTTTTACATAAGGTGAACATATATCAGCTGAAAGATATCTTTTCAAAATAAACATAATTACAAGATGGACCAATCAATGAATGTTTTACAAAAATAAATAAAAGAGATCAATAAATGTTTTTAACAGCATAATTGAAAATAGCACGAAAAAATAAATAAATAAACAAAATTATGAATATCTTTTAAAGTCATTTCAATATATGGTTACTATTATTTTCATTAAAATGAGTTATTTTAATTTTTTATCATTATGATAATTGACTCAGAGAACATTTACTTATTATCTTTTGAGTGATATTTTTAGAGAAAAAAATATTAAATATATATTAGAAAATATGTTATATATTTTTATTAAAACTGAGATTTTTACAAAATTCTTTTAATTTTATTTTCTAAATTTTTAGCTTGCGCAAAATTGTCCATTATAACTGTACAAGTATTCATAGAAAACTATTTTTTATCTGACGCAATTTAAATTTTAACTAGTAAAATATATTTCTTGTATTTAGTCTGCATATTGGGATCCTATATACTTAAACAAACAAGAAAACCAATTATTTTGATTAGTCCTGTTTGTCCCAGTTTTTGAAATACAGTTGTTGTTTTAAAAATAGAATTTTGTGGGACAATCTGTACAAGGTATGTGGGACAATCAGGTCAACTGAATTTCAAAAAGTGGGACAATCAGGACTAAACAGTTTAATCAATGGGCTAAAAATAGGTTAAATTTAACAATGTATTGTGCAACTGGGTCCTGAAGATTAATACTTTGGTTTCAGTGATTCAGTTCTTTGAAAATATTGCCATTTCACCCGGTCCAATGCTTTGATAACATTGCCATTTTACTCAGTCTAATGCTTTGGTAAGTAAAATTGCCATTTCACTCGGTCTAATGTTTTGAATAACATTGCCATTTTACTCGGTGTTATGCTTTGATGACACTGCCATTGGTACTCGGTCCAATGCTTTGATAACGTTGTCTTTTCACTTGGTCTAATGCTTTGATAACATTGCCATTTCACTCGGTGTAATGCTATGATAACATTGTCATTTCACTTGGTATAATGCTTTGATAACACTGCCATTTCACTTGGTCTTATGCTTTGATGACACTGCCATTTCACTTGGTCTAATGCTTTGATAACATTGTCTTTTCACTTGGTCTAATGCTTTGATAACATTGCATTTACATGATCTAATGCTTTGATAACACTGCCATTTCACTCGGTCTAATGCTTTGATAACACTGCCATTTCACTTGGTGTAATGCTTTGATAACACTGCCATTTCACTTGGTCTAATGCTTTGATAACACTGCCATTTACATTGATCTAATGCTTTGATAACACTGCCATTTCACTTGGTCTAATGCTTTGATAACATTGCCATTTCACTTGATCTAATGCTTTGATAACATTGCCATTTCACTCGGTGTAATGCTTTGATAACACTGCCATTTCAATTGGTCTGATGCTTTGATAACATTGCCATTCCACTTGACCTAGTGCTTTGGTATTATCACCATACATTTTGATCCATCGCTTTGGTAGTGTTGATATTCCACTTGACCTTGTGCTTTGGTATTATTGCCATACATTTTGATCCATCGCTTTGGTTGTATTGCCATTCCACGTTTTCACCCAGTGCTATGGTAATTTTGCAATTTCACTTGATACATTTTAATAATTTTGCGATTCCACTTAACCGTTGATGTGAGAATATTGCCGTGATCTAGTACTTTGATAATATTGTCTTTTCCTTGATTCAATGCCTTGGTAATATATGTATTCTGCCATTAAACGCGATGTTATTAACGTGGACGAGTCACACCTTGTCTTTTTATGTCCCTCTCGTTCAGCCATGTAGCTTAAACCATCGTGTTTTGTATTGCCATTGAGCTTTAACAGTCGCTCAACTCGATTCCACAAGTTTTATATTACATTTGAACTTGGATAATGGTTATTTATACTTCCACTGCACATGTTCCACCGCGTTTTATGTTGTTATTGCACTGTCAATTGTCCCACATAGCCGCTTATAATATCATTCTGCTTGAGGCATCTCACTTTTAATATTGAATTCCACCTGATTTAATCCTGTTTTTATTTTTTACATTTTACATTCATAAATTAAAATTGAAATCTGATGTGAGCATTGACGTGCCCCATCTGTATTGTCAGTAATTAATAAGACAAGAAGTTGCCAAAGTGACTCAAAAGGCTATTTCTTATATGTTGAATTTGGATGCTGTTTAACACCACACTCAACAATTTGTCGTTTATATAGTGGCGGTGATTTTTTTTAAGTGGGAAGAGAACTTCAAATTTTCTCACAACATCATCTAAGGGTCCAAACTCACGCTAACTTTAGGTGAGAGACGTCGTTATTTGAAGTGCGATGTTCTAACAACTCGGCGACGGAAGCCCGTTTTCTTTTATTAGTGAATATCGTTTGTCCCGTTTGTTCTTTTATTTCCTGATTTGCGTACAAATGATCCCTTTTCTCATAATCATAAAAGAAAAACATACATAAGGGTAAAATAGTTTTATTTCAAAATAATGAAAGTCATCAAAAATAAACAATTATCTTTTATCAATTATATCTTTTAATAAAGACAACAACGGTAATCTTCAGTATTTCATATTCAACTCAAATCAAACGAAAATAAAGGAACAACCTTTCAATCCCAGAAGACTCTCAAGTCTACAGGGAAATTTGGCAATATTTTTATATCAGTACAGGTAGGACAGAGTAGATGTAACAATGACCGGTATACCAGAATCGATTTTGAATTAACATATATAGTATGCAATATTCTGCAATTATGTTGCCTCTTTGCTATTCAATTTGTTACCACATTAATATCAAGACAACGTTATAAAACAGATCTTTTGTGATAAATGTCTCCGTACTTAGATTATTATCGGCGAGAGATGCACAAATTTAGAAACTAGTCAGTGCGTGATCGCCATGATAACAGAAAACGAAAGTCTAACGCGACGGATGTTAACACATTGATATTTTTGTTGATAGTCATTTTTATTTGCATACATATAATCCTTAGGTCATAATGTCATATGTAATTCTCGTTGGAATTCCGAGCTCGACAGCCTTAATCAATAATGTAGTCAGTTATGGCATTTGTAGAAGTTAGTGTTGGAAACATTTGTCCGTTACCAGTTTTCCCCATTATTGCTTATAAACTAAGATGGTGCATTTTTTTCCGATTGTTTTGCATTCAATTTCCATAGCGGCTCGACAAGTTAATATGAAAATAACGACCTTTTTTCCTTCCAGGTTAATAGAAAAGAAAAGAGAACGTCATGTGTGTTATTGAATACACAAGCGACACAGAACAGAACTCATTATCGGTGATAATGTACTTTAACGTAGTAAGGATGACCTGTCAAAAGATGTTGAAGTTTTTGATAATCAAATTCACATATTATCATCGCCATAATCATAAGTCAATTTTATATAAAAATTTTTGCTATTCCCTAAATTGATTGTCAATACACACAATATTTGTTAATGACAGAACTTATCATTCATATGATAGAATTGCAAGCTTTCATTTTATATGATGAATATTCTGAAGTGACAAGAAAAATGAACGAGCCATTAACTATGAAATAAAGTGTAAAGTTTTATATTGTCACTGAATATGTTATAAGGTATGCAGAAAAAAAGTTTCTTACCGAATGACACTTTGATACCATATCTTTCGATCTCGAGTTATTTAACTTGCAGAGTGTTTTTTGTTCTTTTAATTGGATATTTAAAATTTGAAAGATATTATTAGAAACATTTACCAAAGTTACATTTTTGACAAATACACCAAACCAAATACTGATACTACTTAATCTGTAAGTAATACTTGATGAGTTGTGTTCGAATTTGAAATTCAGTGTACCTGTAAAATTCGGAAGCAGAGGTGTCATGTAAGGCTTAAAATTAACCAAACTGTGGTGCCAAATCCGTACTAAAAGTAACCACTACGAAAAGATATATGATATGAAACGACCATGAGTTCGGGTATCGTTCTCATATACATGATTTATTTTTGGAAATGATATTACATATGACCGAATCAGCGTAAAAAACCTGCCGGTGTAACCTTAGCTTATCAAATGTGCATACATAAAAAAAATCAAATGGCAGTCGCACATGCTCTATTTACCAGTTAGATTAACAAAAAAAAAATCGCAATTTTTTACCGGATTTTTTATCTATGTCATGGACATTCTATTGATTTATACTTTAATATCTGAGATTTTTTATATTTATTAAAACCATGAGCTCAACTGAATAAATCTTCTTGACAACCCAAGCGTCTTCTGTCTTTATTTCAATGGTAAAGAGTGAAAGAAGTAAAGATGAAAAAGTACCTATGGATATTCGAAACTTGATGTCCCTTAGAATACGGCAAATTGGATATATCAACGATCTCAATATGAAGAACAATTGTGAATACAAAACGGGATGGGTCCAGGTGTCCGTAAAGAATAAACGTCCTCTGTAAACATGTTACACCCGTCCCAAATTGTCTATGAAAACCTCTCGAATTCGAAAAGATCATTAGTTTTAGACCTGAAATGGGTCACTGTATACGTTTCAAAATAATATCCAATATTCTGGAAAGGGGCATATTATTTAATAAGGCCTCATTATCGACCATAAAACTTCCCTAGTGGCGATTTTAAGCGTTCAACAATATATCCCTGAGTGTTTAGTTTATTGGCAGGGCGTCTTGAGCCTCAGAATAAATCATTCATGAGAGAAGTATGCCCTGACATAACGTACAAGTTGTGAAATGAAAACCATATAGTCAAGAGAAGAGAGGATAATGCTATCCAGGAACGACAGTTCGTGATATGGAAATTAAAATTGTAGCGATTATCATAAAGAGAAATGTAAAGTAGACCGCCCTTCTCAATCGACAGAAGTAAATCTACCGGCAAATTTGTAGCTAATAAACTAGTTTAGGTTTCGGATTATGGTTTACAACTAGTTTGAGAAACAGGTTATGCAACTAAAACTGGTTTCCTTTGGCTGAACAACTAAACAGTTTAAATAATAGTTTAAACTACATGTACCGAAATGTGTTACAGAATGAAGTAAAAAGTTTTACTGCCCAAGTACATAGAGTGTCTGGAAAACACATAAAAAGTAACCAATACTAGTTCTGATCCATATTGTCGCCGCCATATTGTTGTAGCAACAAACTTTCATAAACCTACTAAACCACCCCTGAAGGCAGTTTGAATGGTGTCAAAACTAGTTTGGATTCAGAATAAAACAAATTATAAACCAGTTTTTGTTCAGAACCGGTTAAAAACCGGTTTATTTAACAAATGGAAAGTTTACAAAACTGGTCCAAACTAAAACCAGTTCCTGTAGAACAAAGTCGCCCCTAGTAAGAAGCAAACAATGACTATGTTATTATTATTTGTATTAGAAACTGGAGAAAACCCAGTTTCAAATTAAACATTTAAAAGTCGTTACTACTTCAGTTTTGTTTTTCAATATGCATTTAATTTCTATACTCTCTTTTTGTATGATATCTATTCATACAATTTTACAGTTAAACTCAAATTTTATTCACTTGCAGGAAATTTAAATTAACTTGATATGACATCTTACCATGGCTTCAAACCGGAAATCGGTGTGATATATTTTTTCTAACAGGGAATGAGTTTTCTTTTTACATTTGGAGGCTCATGGGAAGTAAACATGATTTTTTTAGGATTTCATTAGCGGCATATATGCTAATTATACTTAGTTTTGCTTCAGGGTTTTGTGAAGAAGTTGGCATGGATCAATTTAATTTTCTGAAAGGTACCTGACTAAATGTAGTTTTATTTGTTAATTTTCCCGCATTTCCTATCAGTTAGGATTAAGCCTCGGATACATTGTTGATTTTATACAGACTACTTTTTATTATCAATAGAAATTTTAAAATGCAATAAAATTGATATGTGATGTGGTTTGTTCGCCTTTCAAGTATAATGAAGTGTTTGTGGTGGTCCAGTGGTAGAGACTCGAGTCACAAAGGAAGGTACCGGGTCCAATTCCCAGAACAGGGATATACTAAAGACTGTTTTTAAAAATGGTAGTGACTCTTCCTTCGCCAAACGCTCGGCATATGAAGTCAAAGTCACAGGTTTTGCGGATGAAAAATCAGATATCTTAAGGATGGCCAGGATATAATAAAAATCACGGGAATATTGGACAAATACTGACCTCTAGAAATGTTGAGGTGGAATCAGGTGCCATGGAGGAGTGAGCATCCCCTGTTGAGTGGTCACACCCGCTGTGAGTCCCATCAAATTGAAATGACGTGACACGCTATCACCATCATCATCATCATCATCATCATCATCATTCTCTTCCTCCTCCTCCTTCTCCTCCTCATCATCATAAATGTAATAATAGTAGCAATACATGTAATCATTTATAATAATAATAATAATAATAATAATAATAATAATAATAATAATAATAATAATAATAATAAAAATAATAATAATAATAAAAAAAAAAAAAATAATAATAATAATAATAATGATTGAAAAAAATCATATAGTTAATTCATTTCTTTTTTGTATCATTTTTCAAATCTCAATTTTTCTCTGAATCAATTGAATTGGAAATATTTCATCTTATATTAGATCTTAGTACACTGGATTTGGCGAAAAGGCGAAATGTAATCTGTTTGGAAAATACAGAAATAGAATACTCATTATAGGAAAGTCAATTTAATCAGTTATTATCTCATTTTTGATGAGATTTGGTAATATTCCATGTAAAGTATTGCATAATGCCTTGAAATAGGTCAGGAGGTATATAGGGTCACTGGTTAACCGATGTTAAAGCTGTCAGTACCTGTCTATCACAGTATAACTGTCGGGAACTGGAATATCATATTTCAATGAAAACCAGTGAAGATCTTAGAATATGTCAACATTAGTTGTCGGTATCAATGAATTCTGAACTCTCGTTAAATCAAATTCCTACTTCGACATTCATCAAGGATGGCTAACGCAACAATTTCCTCGATTCTCTTTTGAACATGACTTTTATGTTCTGCAATAAATTAATATTCCTGTAACATGTCAATCTTGTTTTTCTTTTTCATTAAGCTGAAATCGACATGTTTATCTATTAAGAGGGAAATTTTTGCTACTCGAAAACCGCTCTTAGAAATATAGGAACATGTCAAGAATAATAATGATCAGAGTCATAATTACGGAAGTAGATTGTTTGTATTCAAGATTGTTTGTATTCTGTGACATGTGCACTAATATTGCTCACAACAACCTTCATCGGATACTGAGAATTAATTCATTATAGCTCTATTTCGTTATTTGTTGCATCCGAACAATTATTTTGGTACTCGTTAAAATAAGTAGGTTATCATTGAAACAAACGACAAATATATAGAAAATACAAAGGTTCAGTCAAATATAAAAATCACAGATATAAATGTATTTATCAAAAGGAGGTACATGAGACTATATAAAAATAGATGAGATTTGGATACACAAGGATCCACGAAAAGCTAGAGGTGGGATCAGGTGCTATGGAGGAGTAAGCGTATAGTAGTAGCTTTGTTGTATAGCTAGTTTGTCAGTTCCCTGGCTGTGTCAATAGTTAGTAGAATGTCCAAGTAGGAAGCATATGCATTTGATTCTGTGATGTCTTTGGTACATATTGATGTATTCTATTGGGAGATAAAAAAGAAATCAATAAAAATATCGAATACACATGTATTTGATTCACTATATAGCATTTATACTTAAAATCTGACAACAGAACGAGTGTGATTATTTTCTCATACGTGAAGTAAAAACCCGTATACAGTAAAGCCTGCTTTTACGACCAAATATATATATTACCTGGTCATATTGCTGTCCCCAATAGTACCATTTGTGTACAAATCATTCAATCAAGACCACCTCCTTATAAAGACTGGTTTTGTTGTGTTCCTAAGGGGGGAACTTTATATACAATTTTCACTAATGTATATTCATATATATATTGAATACTTATATGATATAACTGTAAAATATCACAATGATAAATATAAATGTCTCAGTGTACATCGTTTGCTTCTCCAGGGAGTAGTAGGTCTGGCTGTTCTATTCAAATCAATCTCCATATATAATAGCACGTGGTTTGATTTATACCGACGTATGAGACTTACGTGGCTTACGGTAACGCGCTGAAACCATGGAGTCTTTCAACTGAGCTAGAACCTTAGCTGATATCGAGAGAACGTTTGCCAGTTCACTTGCGGAAGTCCATTGATCTCTTCCCAGATAAATTGTAACCGTATTCTCTCCACCTTTAAAAAGACTGGCAGTCATTACACAACTGAAAAATTGTTGAGTGTGACGTGAGGTACCTATAAAACAAAGAGACTGACACCGACCAGCACTATCATTTCATAAATAATGATTCACGATAAACCTGTAATTATGAGACATTTAGTTCTGTTTTTGTTTATCATAATGCGTTGAACCAATGATTATGTCATTTCATTGCAAATTCTAATGAGCGAATCCTGGTTGGACATAATTCTCTTTAAATATACTACATAGAAAATGATATTAAAAAACGATATTAACTTTCTGATTTCTGATTACTAATTACTGATTTTCTGATTACCAGGAATATCATATACAATGCTTAAGTGAATACACTAGCAATTATGAAAGGTAATGAGAATTAGGAAAACAAACGGGCATCTCTTAAAGTACCAATTATCTGTTGTATACATGTACACTGTATAACTTATGCTTCTGATTATTTTCGCCCCTTTATTCATATTCATCCCGTCTCAAATTTGCCCTAGATCATCAGTCTCATAGATGGCATTTAAATCCGGGCTTCAATTATTTAGTTTGAAAATTTCGAGTTAAATTCGCTCAAAATACCAGGTATACAATACAATACAATACATACATACATACATACATACATACATACATACATGCATGCATGCAAGCACGCACGCACGCACGCACACACACGCACACATACATACAAACATACATACATACATACATACATACATACACAAAAACACACAAACATACATACATGCATACAGACAGACAGACAGACAGACAGACAGACAGACAGACAGACAGACAGACATACATACATACATACATACATACATACATACATACATACATACATACATAGCTTTATTGTTCTCAAAAACGAAAGACTCAGTAAATCGATAAATAGTAAATTTGAGAAGATTCGGTAATATGCTCCGCGATAATTTTTCAATGTTTTGTTTTTTCTAAGTTCAACCAAATTTAAATGGCTTTGGAACCTCGGTACCCTACATAGATTCTGCAATGTATCATTGTATGTCATGATATGTTTGAATATAACTAAATGTACATGTAAGCGTGACATATCTATGATTTTAACGGCATTGAAGACAAAATTTTCTTAATACTAAATTATCATGGAGAGTATATTATAGGCCTACTGAAAGCAAGTCCCACTGGATATGGCAAACCAAGTGACAGGTATAAAGACACGAATTGTTGTATAATCAGGTATATAATGAGGATAGACAGTGACCGGGTCAAATCAATTAGATGGTTAATTTTGGTTGATTCTAAATATTTCAAGAATGGTAAATAGACGTGATTTATAAATCATGTTCGAGTAACCGATTACTGATGTTAGTAGAATCAGACATCCCTGATATATATCCCTAACTATAGAAAAATTATACTGGTCTCTTTAAATCTTTAATGCATTCACGCTACATATATAGCCGGTAGCATGTACCTTAGGCTTACGACTATATTTCCTTTGCATCTATCAGACAATTAGTTCTCAAAGAGCTGTCTATTTTGCCAAACTTAATTACGGTCATGGTTGATATAACAAAGCAATCAGTCGATTGATATCAGCAATAAATAACTATTATTTCTGTCCTATGTACTCTTAATAAGAAACATCCTAGACGAAATCTATCTTCCTGTGGAAGATTCATTTTGCTCACCTAAATGTCAACCAGATGATGTCTACGTTTCATCAGAGTAAATAGTTTATTGCATTTATCTGATGCTGGAAGTGTGTGCACTTTATCCTATATTCGTGTTGACACGATCATCCTTACTGCCTTTGTTTGTTTGTTGTTTTACACACTGCTAAATTTTTTTTACTTGTATGGAGATTTCAATAACTTTGCTTAAAGTTCTACATATTATGACATGTGCTCTGTACTGGTGATAATGCAGCTAGGGTTCTTTCACGTGCCAGGCCTATGTTAACCTCGGACCTCGGTTTTAAATCTCATACAAAAAGACCTGTGACTATCATATTTTATGCCGGGCGCTTGGTGAAAGGACAGTCACTACCATTTTTTATAAATGTTGGTACGTTCCGGCACTGGGGATCGTATCTGAGGCCTTCCTTTTTGCGAGTCGAACCCCTTTACCACTGAACCACTGCAAACGATCCCTTCCGATATCAACTGATCATTTAATAGCTGTTTCCTCTACATGAAATAATTCTACGTTGGTAAGGTTCAATCATATCGAAATATGATTCGTCCCGCTTGTCAGGGCAATGCTCTATCAGAGACACCGTGAGCGATCGTGTTACAGGTCAATCAGCAAAGGTTGACATGAACGTCACTTTTTGTATATTTGTGAAATATATATGTTATAGTGCATTGTAAAAATGAAAAAATAAATTGCCAAAATGGGAAAATGCCGATTATCTGATAAAACACAGAAACCTGAGTGCTAAACATCATGAGGTTCAAAAGACAGAAAGTATTTATTGAAAATTGGTATCGCACACGAAACTTTGGATAATCGGCTTTGAATCCACAGTAAAAGTAATTTGACTAGAAATGGTTAAGGAATAAATCACAATTTTTAGGTCAAAAGGATGCATAAATAGCAATTTGTATCGCCGATTTTAACAACTACTATAAAACAAGCGGCTTAAAAACCAAAATCTGCTACATACAACAACCTCAAACCAATATGGCAATTTCCGTCAATTGAATTACATTTATAGCGTTTACTCTTAACATCGGTATGTTCTCATGTTGACTTACGCATATTCCATATTTTCAATGATTAAGCCTCACTGTCTGAAAAAAGTTACTATTAATCCGAGTGTAAACAGGGGACATACAACCCTCTGTGTCCAGGGTTTGGATTATTGACCCACGATAAGTGAGACAGCAGGAAATGGGGAACCCGCCGTGACACTTGACCCCAAAATAACCAAATTTACTCGAAATCAAACTAAACTATAGTAATTTGTATGAATGATGTGGAAAATAATTGTCCAACTGACAATATTTATGCTTTGGTAAATACTGAATGTGTTTTTCAAGGGGAATAATAAATTTCACGAAAGTTTTTAAAGTCAATAAAAATAATGATCTGTCTCCTATCCAGTTACATTCAGATGTATTAAAACAATTTTGTTTGTAAAAAAAATAAAAATAAAAGATTTTCTATTGAAGAAATGAATTTGGTGAATTCGGTCACCTGTGTCATTTATGTACTTTCCAGAGATCATGATTTGTTCACAATTCACTTTCATATGGTTATAATTGTTTCTCTCATGTTAGCACCTAGACAAATCTGTTTTATTTTAACCTAATAATAAAGGAGGGTCTGTACCCGATAGCATATGATCGAGACAGCTGGGGAACATTACAAAATAAGGTTATTTAGTATAAGCTTATAAATATGGTTCGATTTTTCTATCAATATAGAATGATAAAGGTCTGTTGAATCATATTTGCGGTACTTTTAACAAAGCACCCTGCGCAGAGGAGATTTAAAACCCCACACATTTTATATTATATTCAATTTACTGGGGCAAATGATTTGTAATTACTAGAACACAACAGCGAAGAACTTCCCGTTCATTTAACTAGTGTAGGCCTTAATACAGCAGCTGAATCCATTTTTTTCACACTCCCTCAGTCCAGCTGCTGGAATTGATATTGCATGTGCATAGATGTCAGGATGTACTCTTCTATCGGAAAACGAGAATTTAAAAAGATGCCTTCATTAAAGGTACAGGCTCCATACCGCTTTAAAAGCATTATTGCTGTTTTGGGTTGAAGTCATATTGAGTTTGTTAGACAGTTGGAATATGATACACGAGGTGAAGTATCATGGTATGTGACAGAAATCCTCTAACTTCCGTAAGATGAGGTGTAAAGTTAATTAAAGCTGTACATCTTTAGTATGCGCTATATTGAATCTTTTGTTCCACAAAACGGCGTATATATTAAACAAACTGTCTGATAGTAAACAGCGGCCGTGGTGAAATATCACAGTAGTGTGTGGTGTATGTGTGTAGAGTCAGAAATGCAGAATGTTCACAGTTGTAAGTACTTAGCGGTAACATTTTGTAACATTTGAGATTCACTTGAAAACTCAAATATGGACGATCGATTTCTAGAGGACACGGACCCAAACGGACACGATCATCCGACATGGGTAAGTAATTGTATTCTATTTACCTATAACTTTATGCTTTTAAATATGTGTGATTTTACTTCGGTGGTCAGTCGTTTGTTAAAGAAAACTTGTACTCTCAACATTGAAAGTTGAAAACATACACATTGTGGTTAGTTTCAGATATTTGTGTTTTGTTATGAATTATGATTTTTACATCGATAATTCATTAGAAATATAATCTGCACTGGTTTTGTAGGAAGCTTGAAAGCCTCGACAAAGATTGATGGTATAAGTCAGCTGATTATTGGTGATATGATTTCATTAAAGACGGTTTTGAAAAATGTGATCAAATATTAGGCGGATAATTAATCTATCTATCTACCTATATTTCTTTCTTTCTATCACTCTATCTATCTGTCTGTCTATTTACATATCTATCTATCTATCTATCTATCTATCTATCTATCTATCTATCTATCTATCTATCTATCTATCTATTTACATGTTCCTGTCTGTCTATCTATCTATCTATCTGTCTGTCTATCTATCTATCTATCTATCTATCTATCTATCTATCTATCTATCTATCTATCTATCTATCTATCTATCTATCTATCTATCTATTTATCTATCTATCTATGTATCTGTCTGTCTGTCTATCTATCTATCTATTTATTTACATGTTCCTGTCTGTCTATCTATCTATCTGTCTGTCTGTCTGTCTGTCTGTCTATCTATCTATCTATCTATCTATCTATCTATCTATCTATCATGTTCCTGTCTGTCTATCTATCTATCTGTCTGTCTGTCTGTCTGTCTATCTATCTATCTATCTATCTATCTATCTATCTGTCTGTCTATCTATCTATCTATCTATCTATATGTATCTGTCTGTCTGTCTATCTATCTATCTATCTATCTATATATCTATCTATCTATCTATCTATCTATCTATCTATTTATATGTATCTGTCTGTATGTCTATCTATCTATCTATCTATCTATCTATCTATGTCTATATAGGATATATCAAGTGTTTTTTTAATCGTTACCGTTAATGATGAAATCTGATTAACTTGTATGTACTTTCCTAAAAAGTCGTCTACATCCGGATTCAGCTGTTATTTACATATCCAGTAGGTTTAACTGCTGTATTTGTGAAGCTTAGACATTATTTCAGAGAATGTTTTATCTTATAATACAAACGAAAAAATGTATCCTCGGTCAAAAGCTGTTATGCATGTCATTAACAGACGTTACTTAAATGTATGGGCATATTTCATGAAATTAAATATGCCACTGTTAAAATATATCACCTGTTTTGCATTCAATCGTTATAAAGAAGAGCCGTTGAGACCCAGTGTAATATATTTTCAATTATGTAATAATGCATTCGGAAGGTTTTTTCGTTTTACAAAATTATGTCTTTGGTATTATTTGTATAATGTTAAATGAAATTTTCAACCGTTTCTAAAATTAAACATTAAATCTTGAATTAAAAAATATAAGAATTAATAGTTATCAAATCATGTTGTATTAAGTTTACAATAGGGCATTTTAGCAATTTATACAATGTTGATCTGAATACTTTCCTCTTGATTCAAAACGTATACCGCGTATATAAAGATTGAAAGCTTGCCAAAATGTATTAATTGTCGATATGGATGTCGTTTATGACACCTAAATACCTGTAGAAGGAATATTTATTTCTACAAGCGCCATGAATATTTCTCTGTCACCTAAACCACACCATATAGAAAGTAAATACACACAACTGTAATTGCTACATAATTATCATAGATTTCACTTTGACAAACATGTGATTCGAACTTCCCGCCTCCTACGTGATCAGCAACATGCAACATTGGAGATAAAGGTAAAGAGTTCAACAGACTTAAGTATAGTGTATCTGATTGATATACCTTGATATGACGTTATCTTATGAATGGAGATAGATGGCTGACGTCCAATAAGGAACATCAGTTAAAGCTGATAAAGCTAATTAAGACTCAGTCAAAGGGAGACAACTGTGGAGAATGTAAATATTTTCACATAAACTTAAATTCTTGCGATTACTTGATGAATTAAATATAACAAAAAATACAATGAAAAAGCCAAATGGGCGCCATTCTATATATCTGTCACCAAAACGGCATCCATATTGCAAATAAATGTACTTTGACAAGCGTTCATTCGTTATATGTTATAATTTTTGATACTTTGCATTTACGAATTCATTTTTCACTTGGTTAATAATAAGCTTATGTAAAACAATAAATTGTTTGGATTGATTTCAAGAAATTAAAATAAAAACACCGTTTATGTAATTGAAAGTAGGTGGATATTAAAGTTTGAAGCGATCGACAAATTAGCCACAAGGGACTAAATTTAATCAATCTATCTAAAACGATAACAACAAGAAATTCATTATAATGAAATTTATACTTCACTATAACGAATCTATTTTGCACGTAGCTTAACTGAACTTCTGTAAAACGATAAATTGTAAATTACAAGAAATTAAAATAAAAAAATTGTTCAAGTAACTGCGTATGGATGAATATTAAAGATTAAAATTAACCACGAGAGATCACTGTGTAATTAATCTACCAAAATAATAAATATGAAATAGAAATCCCGTACAAAGGAATATGGCTTTAAGAGTATCAAAGTAGCTTAATCATTAAAATACAATGCTTACGTTATTCACACATAGGAATTATAAAAAATATGCCTCAAAGTATAGAGGAATACTTTATTCATAACACTTATGATAACATTGAAGATCAAATGCTTGTTTTCGGGGCACGATTCTGATTTCACTGGTAATTGGTTTCCTATTACCAAAACATAGTGTTTTCTGTTACGTCTCTCTCTCTCTCTCTCTCTCTCTCTCTATATATATATATATATATATATATCTCTATATCTATATATATCTCTCTCTATATATATATATATATATATATATATATATATATATTCCACTCTGCTCTCTCTCTCTCTCTCTCTCTCTCTATATATATATATATATTCCACTGCTCTCTGTCTCTCTCTATATATATATATATTCCACTGGTCTCTCTCTCTCTCTCTCTCTCTCTCTCTCTCTCTATAATATATATATATATATATTTCCACTGGTCTCTAGCCTCTCCCACTCTCTCTCTTTCGCCTCTCTCTCTCTTTCTCTCTATATATTCCACTTTCTCTCTCTCTCTTTCTCTCTCTCTCTCTCTCTCTCTCTCTCTCTCTCTCTCTCTCTCTATATATATATATATATATATCTATACTTGTATACAGAGAGTAAGGTTGAGATGGATGAACGTTGTTGATAACAAGATATTGATCGTTAACTTATGTAGATATCTTAAGATTTTAAAATTAAATGAATAAAACAAAGAACAAAGACAACATTAATTAAAATTACATAAGCTTCTGATTTAGGCTGCAGAATGCATATATATTTCATCGTAGTATTTTCTTTTGCATAATTTCATTTTCCATTTGAAAGAGCTATTAATACATCTACAGGTGATATTTTATAGAATTTCTTATGGAATTGATCATTTCTGCCTATAAATTGCTTCTATTTCATTAAAATATTATTCACTGCAATATCTAAAAGGTTGATACATTTTGTGTGTTAAGGATACAATGCGCATATGACGCTCTGCGGGTTCCTTCTATATAAAAACCTCAGATACCAAAGTATAAATCTTTAGGATGTCCAGGATATAGATACAAATCTGGTAAAATGGACAAACACGGACCTATGAAAACCAATGGGTTTGATCAGACGCCATGGAGGCGTAAGCATCCCCTGTCGACTTTTCACACCCGCCGTGACTCCACAGTCAAATCCAAATAAAATACGTGTAGAACGAATCCTCGTCACAATTGGTACAGACGTCTCAACAACCGCTAACGAAAAGGCAACTCAACATTTCACTTAGTGAAACAGAATAATCGCAAACATGACTATTATACCGACCCTAAAATTTGCTGAACGTTGGCATCAAACGCGGTTTTCGATATTCCTGTGTCAATAATTTGTCAGTGAGTAGTTTACATCTGTATATGAAATGTTCATGTGTTGAAATCATTTGTGAAATATAAACTCCATATACGGGCGACTGTGGGATATTACTACTTAAATGTGGAAAATTTACCATGGGAAAGTCGTTGCCAATTTTCTGTCTGTGTCTATAGTAAGTAAAATGTCTTAAGTATAGAGTGTATGTACTTGAGTCTGTTGTATCTTTAATTTCTAGTTCGCTGGGATATGTCGCAATGAGATATGTATGAAAATTGTCATTATTAGTTGACAAAACGTCGTCGCTATATATAAATGTCAAATTAAAGGACACTGCTAGCTTTTTCTTCTTTTGATTCAGCAGTTTCTGAATGACGTTTGCTTCGTATGAATAAAACAATAGGTCAGCCAATAAAGGGCACAATTGGTTCCCATAGGAATTCTGACAGTTTATTGAAAGACCACGTTGTCTCCGAACACTACAAATATATTGTCTATTAGAAATTTCAGCATCTTTTTATATCAATTTCAGCGTATTTATATGTAGAAATCGAGTGGTGTTGGACGAAATAAGTATCATGATAACCAATGACTAGATATAAAATTTTTTAAAGGATAAAATGTATTAATACCATAAAACAATATCAACACGAAGCCTTTTAGTTATTACTGAAACCATAAGTTTCCGAAAAAATCAAACACTACCGTGAAAATGTAACTTCAACGTAAGGTCAAAATGGCGTTTTAAAAATAAACACTAAGTTTATATGTCACGTAAGACTTGATTAACGCATTGTGCTGCTAGAGTTCTATGTAGATTAAGTTAAGGTTCATATGATGATTAGGTTTTTAGATTTGCTTCTATCCCTACTGATATTTTTTATGATATAAAGTCGTATGGAAACATCATTCGCGTAATTAACCGACATCGTTTGGTCTTTGAAACAAACATCTTTGATAGTCTCTGACATTATGGAAACTGGCAATGGATTGAGCTATGTTGCGTGGTGTAAAACAGCTGTATCACAGAATGTAGGTAATTGACACGGAATAATGTAATAGATTGTACAGTCGTTGACCTCATCGGTGATTGTCGGTTATTATATAGGTCATTGTCAAAAAACTGAAAAATAACCATAGAAATGTTTTTATGATGAGAATCGTGAATTGAAGAATTTTTAGTTGTTTAATGATGGTTGAATAATGTTGTTTTCAATACAATGAAGTTTCGGCATAATTCAGTAGCAATATTCAGGGTTACAGGATAAACAAGATAGATGGTTGGTGTTTCAAAATACAGGTTTTATTTGAACTTGTGTCAGAAAGAAAACAACACTGGCTCGACAATTCTCGCTAGTTTTCCTCGTCGTTTTTCTTAACCCTCGTCCAAATGCAATATTTGTCATACATTAACCATCTATTCCCTATATATTGTGTATATCGATTATGAATGAAATAGATAAACTGTCCTCGTCGGATGTGAACGGTCGACAGGAAATGCTTTTTGCCAGTGACACCTGTTTCACTTCTGGACATCCCATATGACTGTGTACACTGCAATGGATCAGTTTCAACTATATATTTTTCCTTGTTCACGTTCCTTGTTTGCATACCTCAGTTGTGTTAATCTATACATCGCACATGGATCAATTCGGCGTCCTATCGGCAAACGGAAAATACATACAAACTATAGGTTCGAACATCACGTTTTTCTGTTACGTGTGAATATAATTACCCTGAACAGTTTCGAAGTGAATGGTCAGTGTAATACAAATTCTTGAAATAAGCTCTAATTACAGCAAATGATCGGTAAAACAATTTAGCGTTTTGTATTCTAAATACATACATGTAATTATATTGTGTTGAAATAGTTAAATATGTGCAGAGGTACATTATGTATCCATTAGACATCCGATTGCGTCTAATATCATAATAGCAGCTCCACTTCCAAATAAAACCAAACTGGAGGATGTTTAGTTATTTCTGACTCTTAGTGGGTATCATTAACATCTACAATTATGTCACCTCACACAAGTGAATTGAAGTATCCGCGCTCAGGCGTTTAAAATTACATCTATGTCCTTTAACTTTATGAAGAGGATGTTCTAATTTTGTTTAGAACTTGTGTCAAATCCAATTGTGTAATATACAATAAAATATTTTCAAATCTTTATAGAGAGACTGTTGTAAGTTTTAAGAATGTGTGCTATCCGACAAATGAGAGCAACGGAAAGGGTAATCTTGTCCAATCAGATAACAGAAGTAATTGTATTCTAGCCGACTATACTGACAGCATTGGCATCAGTGAGGCAGGATCCTAGGCTATCACAATGTCTTACACATATGTATATGTGTCGGTCCTTGGACACTTTTGCAATCTCGGTCACAATCTCTTACACAAAGTTGTCGGTGCTTGCACTCTCGGTCAAGCTCTGTCAACGTCTCCTTTCCATAGTAATTGTAAAATATATAAATGTACTCTAGATTTTACTCTGTTAAAGCTATTTCGTCTCAAATACATGTAGTGTGTTATTCTATGTAAAAACTTAAGACATATGCAAAAACTCAAATATCTTATAAAGAGCAAAACATATACATACATGTATTTTACAAGAATCTTGTAAAATCGCAACGTTGTCAGATATTCAGAGAGAGAGAGAGAGAGAGAGAGAGAGAGAGAGAGAGAGAGAGAGAGAGAGAGAGAGAGAGAGAGAGAGAGAGAGAGACAGAGACAGAGAGAGAGAGAGAGAGAGAGAGAGAGAGAGAGAGAGAGAGAGAGAGAGAGAGAGAGAGAGTGCATTTACATCTCTGTGTAAGAGATCTATTCTGGCCCTCCATAATTCCACAAAGTCTTCAACTTCCAGTTGGCTCGGGTTCGAGCTCCACTGTAATCTAAACTGATTTTTAGTAGGCCGCTTACATTTTCACTACTTTCCGTCAGCATGCAACTGAAAAAAACTGTTTTGTATTTTTAGCGCCATGAAAATGATTTAACATATGTCCATACATGATGAGGAGTAAATATTTTTACACTGTATCCGAATTTATTGATTCAAATACTTCAGGTTTTATTCTTGAATAAATTGTTTTAGTTCATTCACTAACATGAAAAGATCTTCAAAACTGATTGTCTATTAAAATACGTCGAAATGTCTAAATTTATTTACTTTCATTTTAACACTGGATATCCACAGGATTTGTTTTTTATGTTTTGACCTAATGCCCTACATGCAAAAAACATTTTACGATACCGGAAAACATCAAGTTAAAAATTCTATTCAAAGTCTTTTACGACATAAAGCATAGGAAATGTGCCAAGATAGAAAGTAAAATTGAGGAAATGATTTATTTGTATTTCCCAGACCATTTCTTCAGTAAAGACTAACTGAAATATTTAATCATCCTTTGCGTTGAAAATGAACAATAAAAGTGTAGCATCTCATCTTTATCTTACGCAATGGATTAAACAGTGCAATATTGAGGAAAATGCAGCTTAGACTGAATGATAATCAAAAGATAAATGGACTTGTTCGTGTGAAAGACACAATTACATAATGCACACTTTACAAGTATGTCTGATTTGAAAGCTCCATCCGTTTTATTCAGTAAATCGAACAGTTATGAAAGCCGTTGCGTTATTAACACTTATCGCTTTCTGAAAATTATTGAAATGAACGTTAAGCTTTGGAGAAAGTCAAGATGCCACTTCCATTGATTACGTTGGGAAACTATGTCATATTTATCCGTCAAGAAAGATAATTTCAAATATTAAAGTTGCAGTGTAGTGGTTGCGGTGAAAATTGCTTATTGAGACTGTCGCGACTATCTAGAAGTAGATTGTGGTGATATATATATGAGTGAAGAGATGTGTATTGTGTTGAGATAGAGGATGATGGTGGGGGTGCATCTAAGCTCGGGCGCTCACGTGAACTCTCATACATATTTTCTTCGAGCTGTGGCGACATATCTTTTTAACGCCCAGTGGCTACACGCTCTCTTTACGTTGGTCTTCGGTCTCACCACGCATTATTGCACAGTACAATTTGTGCTTTCTGAAATGTGTTGTGGTTTTTGTGGGAGGCATGACGGGGTTGTTTCAAATGTTGTTTTGTGGTGGAATGGATTTATGTCTTTATAGGATGTGGTATCTAAGGTTGTGTTGTTACTGCGTGGGTTGGCTTTTGTTTTTTTGGGATGGGGCACTTTGTAAATTTGTATGTGTTGTGTTTTGGTAATTATGTGTTCTTGAGGTTTTGTGGATGTGTTGTTTTGGATGTGTAGTGATGTGGTCTGTTTGGTGGGGGGTTGTAGTTTTAATGTTGCAATGTGTTTGTTAGGGTGTATTGTGTGTTTGATGGTTGGATGTGTCTGATGTTGTAATGTGCTGTTTTTTGCTGTTTGGTGCATGGGCTTGGGTATTTGTCTCTTATGCTGTATTTGGTTTTGGAAATAATTTTAGATATGGTTTGGTTTTGTGGTATGTTTTGCTCATTGTTGGGTGGGAGTTTTTATGCTGGACTTGTGTTTTTTTGTTTTGTTGTATATCTTGTCTATGATGTCGTGGTTTTGTTGTCTTTTGGGGATGTTGGTGGCTCTTGTGTTTTATGGGTTTGTGTGTGGGGGTTGGGGTTGTAGTCATTTTGTGCTGGCTTGCGGGGTGGTATTTTGTTGTATTGGTTTTGATGGGTTCAGTTTTATATTTCTGACCTGTTGGGATGGTTTGTGGTTGTGATTTGGTTTGTTGGCTTAGTGGGCTGGTGGGCTTTAGAGGTGGATGGCAAATGTATTGTGGGTGGGCTTGTATTTTGTTGTGATGCTGATGTTTATAGGGGTTCGGGAGGTGGGGGAACTCATTTAGAGCTGTACTTGGTGTGTTTTATCTGATGTGGAAACTGTTTATGAACGGGACTTATGGTTCGTCATGGTAGTCTGGTTATGGTTTTATTTGGCATTGGTTTGTTTGGGTGGACTGTTGTGGTGTGGTATGTTTGAAGTGTTATTGGGGTGTGATGATTTGTTGAGATTTGGTGGTAAGTTTCTGGTTGAGTTTTGATTGATATGCAAATGGTTCTTTTGGTTATTTCTGGGTGTTTTTTGCTGGAATTATTGTTGTACTTTTGGTTATGGTGTTTGTGTATGATGGTACTATGTTGTGATGTTGATTATGGTTGTGGTTTTGGATGGTGGTGGTTTAAATTAATATGTGGGTGGATTGTATGATGTAAGTGGTCTGTTGGGTGGTATTGATGCTTTTGTGTGCTTTTTGGGCTTTCTGTGTCTGATTATATGTGGGTCTAAGGTGTACATGTTTGGTGTTTGTTTGTTGTCTCGGTTGAGAATTATTTTTGATATGTTGTTGCTTTGATCTTGCAACTTTTTTTACATGTGTTAATGTGTGATTGGGTTTGGTATAATTTTGAATTTATATTTGTCTGATTATGTGTATGGATGGTTCTTTGTTTAGGTAGGTTGATGGGATGTATTGAATCGCTGAGGTTTTGTGTTTATGAATTAAGAAGTTATTGTCTGTATATCTTATGCTTTTGTCTTTGGTTGAGTTCTTCACTGTTGTATTGTGTGAAATTCTTTATTCTATAATGGTCTGGTTTTGTGGAGATGGTTGATTGTAATATGTGTGGCATGAGTGGGTTGTTACATTTGTGTGGGTGTAAGAGGATTATTGTATGTTGGGGGTTTGTTTATATATGTATTGTTTGTATGATTGTGTTGGGGGTTGTGATGGGTGCAGCTATGGTATATGGCTCACTGTATGATGGCACTGCGCTGTGGTTGCTTTGGTTTGTTTTAATGGTTGTGATGGGTGTGATGGTGCGTATGATGTGAATTGTTTGTTGGCTCTTGGTGGTTGTAATGTTGCTGGTATGGTAATGTGAATTCCGACTGGTGTCTGGATGGTTCATGGGATTGTGAACGGTGGCTTATTTTGGATGTGAATGTTGTTGGGGCTATGTGGAATATGTTGTATGGGTGTGGCTACTGATTGCGGATGTTATTGGGTTATGGGTTATGTTCTGGGTTTGATGGGTGGGGATATATGGTATGGTTTGTGGTGGGATATTTGATCATGTTATGGGTCGGTGGAAATTTTACCTCTGGTTTAACACACTGTCATGTTTGTTTTGTATGATGGGTATGTTTCTTGTGTGTGGCTTAATGTTGGGGGGTGTCTACGGGTGTCTTGTTGAGGTTATCGTGGGTGTTTTTGAAGTCATTGATTTGTTTTGGTTTTATTGTTAGTCTTTAGATATGGTGTTTCTTGGGATGTGGGTTGATGATATATTCGGTACTATGACGGGTAGTATTTGTGTGGTTTGGTGGGATGGTCCTTCACTTTCATTTTTGTGTTTCTGCTTCATGTTTGCTCTTTTGGGTTTTTCGGTGATTTGGGAGTGGAGTGTTGTTGTTGGTAATATAAATCAAGATATATTATGTGATGGGTGTAGTTATGTGGTTGTCTCTGGGTGGTGTATTGGGTTATCATTTGGGGTGTATGTGTCGGCTGTTGCGGTATAATGTGTTGTAAGATGTACAGGTCTGTGTATTGGTCTTACTGTTGCCCGTTTTATTGAACGTATTGGTGTTATAATGATGTTTGTTGTAGTTTGTTTGTGTGGTTACTTTATGTATGATCATTGAAGGTGACTATGGTGTGATGGGTTATCGCTTGGATATTCATTATTTTGTATGTATTGTATTGGGTGATTGGTTTTGGTTGATTGAATGGAATTTTTGATATGGTTGGTGGTGGTTGGGCTTGGGTTTATATGTTATATTTGGTTCTACTGGTTGGTGATGATTAGTATGGTGAAATTGGTTGATGGCATGTGGGGTTTTTTTATGCGATTATGAATTTATTGTATAGTTTTTTTGTGGATTGCGTGTGGTCCTTTGTTGATGATGTGTTTATTTGTGTTGGGTTGGTTTATGGTTGTGTGGGTCTGGATGTTTGTTTGATGATAATGTATTGTGCTGGTATTGTGTTTCTGTTTCTGTGTGGTATTGGAATGTGGGTGGCTGTTTTATGTTGTTGGGATGTGTACACTGTATTGTGGGGTTGGGCAGTGGGGTTTTGGTTATGGATTGTTGTGATTTTTGTTGGTGTTGTTGTGTGTCGGGCTTATATGATGATTGCTTTTGGTTTTGGCATTTGATTTGGATGTGTGAATGGTATTGATATGGATGGGTGTTTAAAATGGAAATGTTGTTTGGATGACATGTCGATGACATTGGTGTTTTTGGTCACTGATTGTGGTTATTATATATGCATTTATTTTGCTTTTACTATAGCATATTAGACTTCTCCGACAATTAAGAATATATATATATATATATATATATATATATATATATATATATATATATATATATATATATATTGTGTGTGTGCACAAGCACTTGCGCACACGAGAACACACACAAATACACTAGCATAGGCTCACACAAAAAACGCCCATATGCACACGCACACGAACAATGACACGTACACACACGCAAATCCATCACATAAAATATCAACATTTAAAACATTATTTATATATACATTACCTAAATGATCCCACAATTCATTAATACAAGTATATATATAACACAATCAAATCAATAACTAATTATCAATATTGATATGCAACATAATACCAACAAAAATTCACAGAATAGTTTTATATAAAAATACAATATTATAAACAACAATAATATAAATTTAATCACAATGAATTTCCATTCATTTCATATCTTATACAATACACATCAACCATTACATCATTCAACATTATAATCAAATCCACATACATGCGAACGCTGACATACACAAACAAATCCACAGGCATGAACACACACACAAACAAGCACACGGGCATACAGTCACACACATACACAAAAGCATAGCACGCGCACACACAATCACACACATAAACAAAGACACGTCGCACACACAATCACATGTTCATACACTAGCACACATTATTTATATGAGAAGCTAAAGAATTGCACAGACATACAAATAAGGTATCAGTAAGATAAGAAAAAAAACTTGAGGACTGTTGAAATGTTGTAATTGTAAATGCTGAATTGAAGAATATGTATCAAGTATACTTATGTCGCTGTACATAAACCGTTTCTCACGGACAACATGACATAATATTAGGTTCTTAACAGTAAATAGGAAACTTTCAAGTTAACTCGGATTAGTGTTATAATCCTGCTTTTA